>OX101828.2:42421055-42778555 GCA_944452925.2 Chrysolina oricalcia | reverse complement strand
CAATAATTTCTATGTCTACTGCGATGCAAATAGTCTATACCTGAACTTTGATAAGTGTTACCATATTTCATTTGGACGCCGAAAAAGTATTCTGAATCACTCCTATCAAATATCTTCTCTACACTAGTCAATGCAGGAGCCATTATGAGTAACTTAAAAAGAAAGGGTGGTTGGAAAAGATCCACGATGGCGAAGTGGTATTTGGAGGAAAGCGTCGAATTAAGAAATAAAATGGCGTGTATGTTGTCTGCTTTGCCATCAGAAGAGGCAGGTACCTCGACTGTAGTGAACAGAAGCTCCAGCCATACAAAAGAAGAAATTGTTTCAAGTGGCGGAAGTAATTTTCAGGGAACTTTCCAAAATTGTAAATTTATTATTTGCAATGACGTAAATAAATACACAGAAAGAAATTTTGTTCGTAAAATTAACGAAGGGTGGTCGTCAATTTTTCGAACATTAATATTACGAATCGATGGTTACTACGATGATTTCTGATTATAGACTAATATCTCAAGACACTGAAACAATGAACGAGCCAACATTAAACAATGAAAGCAAAACCTCAAATTTTAATAATTTTGTTCATTCGTATGATGAAAAAATTTATTGAATCAACGTTTGATGTTTATCAATCTATGTTTTTCTTCATTAAAACAATACATTTTTCTTCATAGATCCATCAATAGAAAACATGGGAAAATAATAAAAGTTCTTCATTGTTCCAAATCCAAACATTATCTTCCAGAAAACGCGCCAAATTAATGCTGCCTGACCATGGAACAATCACCCCAAACATTAATATTACGAAAAGATCTCATATACGTACTCAAGTTTGATGTAACTTCTTCATTTGCCGATGACTTATGTTTTATTTGTTCAGTCGACGTTGAGAAGTTGAAAGGGCTTAATCGCGTTTCTGTGGTGCGTAGATTATTTTTGAAATTGTGCCAGATTGAAAGAATACACAACCAAACACATTTAAGAAAGGTGAGATTTGAGTCCTGTTAGTGGCAAGACAACCCACAAAAAGTATATACGATAAAAGATTCCCAGCAATCATTTTTTTGTGCTAAAACCCAGCAAGAAATTGAAGAGCACATAATACACTTGAAAGCAACAAAACGGCAACTCAGCCCATTATATTATGCCTTGGTGATGACGTCTCTAATATATCAAGCATATGTGTCTACTTTGACGATATTCGCTACAAATTTTTTCATATCATTAGGGCTGTCGATATACCGGGTGGCTACGGAAGTATTGCCTACGGAATATCTCAGTTATTGTATGAAGAAGGTTTGTGAAATTTGGAGCGTCGATATAATGACATAAGAGCTAGAATTTGAGCATATTGACGTGTCGAAGTTAACTTCCGGTCTGACCGGAAGGAACATCAACTTTCTTATTTTAAATGGAAACCCTATTTTTTTTTCTATTCGCTTTATTCAGCATCCAATTCCCTTTCTAATGACATATCACAAGTTGGTATATAACCAAAAACTAGATCAGAAAAAAATTATTATTGAAATTCACCGAGTAGGCCGTGGAAGCAAAATGAAAGCCAAAATTTGAAAAGTTGGCTATGGAAACCATACGTCACTTGATAACAGTTGCTACTACTGTGATATTTTATTTTCATTCGTCGGCGTTATAAAAAGCCGCCAAAAAAAATATTGGAAAAATTGGGAAAAAAACAATACTCTGTAGGTCCATAACTTAAATAGGAACATACAACTTTTTCTTGCCTGTACTATTCAGCATAACCATTCCTTTCTAATGATATAATAGAAAGTAATTTTTTGAAATGAAATACCAAAAAATCCAATTATTATTCTTCAAATAACGAAAAAACAGATTTATCGAAAAAAAAAATCAAATTGATAGGATTAAAGATAAAATAAATTCAAAACAAATGTTCGAAATGCATTCCCTCAGCGTCAATACATTTATTGACTCTGGTGATATTTTCATGTAAAACGTTTCTCAACATTTGGGGCGTGATATCTTGGAAAGCTCTACGAATTTTTACTTCTAGCTCATGTGGAGTTGTGGGCTGTGTGGAATACAACCCATTTTTAAGATACCCCCATAGAAAAAAGTCGCACGGAGGAAGATCAGGTGACCTTGGTGGCCACCTGACTGGACCATGGGTTGTTATAAGTCTCTCTTGAAAGCGATTTTGAAGATAATTTCTCGCTATTCTTGAATTATGCGGAGGGGTGCCATCTTGCTGGAAGTACATCCTCTCAGTTATTTCCGCTGGTAGGTTGTTAATGAACTCCGAAATTTCATTCGTTAAAAAATTAAAGTATCTCTCTCCGGTTAGTTGGCCTTGAAAAAGAATGGGGCCAACAATATGAGTTCCAACTATTCCTGCCCACACATTCACACCAAATCTCTCCTGGAAGCCGCCTTGTCGAAACCGGTGCTCGTTTGCTATCGCCCAGTACCTGGAACAAAAGACCGTTCACACTTTTAGCACTTTACACTTCGACTATCGACAATAATCCAAATAAAGTACAGTACCTACCTTGTATTATTCCTGTTAAATAATCCATTGTTGGTAAATCTTGACTCGTCCGTAAACAAGATATAATAGTTAAATAGGTGATTCTCAGCATTTTGTCGAAGAAACCAATTACAATATTCTAGGCGCCTTTCACCGTCATTTTCATACAAATGTTGATGCAACTGATACTTGAAGGATTTCAATCGATGTTTTTTCAAAATTTTCCTAGCTTATAGCTAATTCGGCGCCAATCTGCCTTGAGGAAATTGTGCTATTATATTTTACTAAAGCTAATACATTAATTTCAGTTTCCTCATTAATAACAAATGCTTCTTGGTCTTCGTGAACATCAGGCTCAGGTCTTAATTTTTCTTCAAGCCACTGGAAATACCTTCTTGACGGTTGCTGCCTCCCAGGATATCGCTCTAAATACAATCGTTCAGCATAAATTATAAACATTCACCATAAATGAGAAGCATGTCAATTTGTTCGGTTCGTGAATAACGGGGCATTTTTTGAATATTCCACTAACTGATTTCGATTTCCAAACCCTTTTAAAATGGCACAATCAAAAACACTACTTCGAACGTCAAAATAATATGGATAGCAGCGTTCGTGACAGCTCTCATTTCTTTTTTGTTTCATTCCAAAATACATCTTGATCAGCCTACTTGTTAATATTCTGGTTCGAATGATTATTGCAATGGAATGATTATTCTGAATAGCACAAACATCGTCCATAGGTAGATATTAGAATATCTATGGACGATGGCACAGACCAAGTACGTTTATGTTCCTATTTAACCTAGAACCTACAGGATATAATTTATCATTCCACATTATTTTTAATTTTATTTTTGCGTATGGCGATAATCTGTTTTGTTATTTGAAGAATTATAATTGGATTTTTCGGAATCTCAGTTCAAAAAATTATTTTCTATTATATCATTAGAAAGGAATGGTTATGCTGAATAGTACAGGCAAGAAAAAGTTGTATGTTCCTATTTAAGTTATGGACCTACAGAGTATTGTTTTTTTCCCAATTTTTCCAATATTTTTTTTGGCATCTTTTTATAACGCCGACGAAATATCACGGTAGTAGCAACTGTTATCAAGTGACGTATGGTTTCCATTACCAACTTTTCAATTTTTGGCTTTCATTTTGCTTCCACGGCCTACTCGGTGAATTTCAATAATAATTTTTTTCTGATCTAGTTTCTGGTTAGATACCAACTTGTGATATGTCATTAGAAAGGGAATTGAATGCTGAATAAAGCGAAAAGAAAAAAAAATAGGGTTTCCATTTAAAATAAGAAAGTTGATGTTACTTCCGGTCAGACCGGAAGTAAACTTCGACATGTCAATATGTTCAAATTCTAGCTCTTATGTCATTATTTCGACGCTCAAAATTTCACAAACCTACTTTATACAATATCTGAGATATTCCGTAGGCAATACTTCAGTAGCCACCCGGTATGTTTTAAAATTATATATTTATTTAATTCAGACTTTCCACAGGAAAGCAAAATGTTCTGGAATTTCCTATAAAAGGGCTTTTATAAATATGAGGTCTCCCTTGAGAGCCCCATGGTTCATATGATCTGTGAATCTGTTTCGAAATTAAACCAAATTACGCAATGAGCACGTCTTTATTTTGAAGAAAACCTTTCTGAGATTGCTTGCCATCTTCCTCTGGGGTTTAAACTTTCCACAAAGCTGAACATAGATAATGTTACTGTTAACAAGTTTTCAAAGAGCCGTTAAGGATTGTTTCTAATGTTGTACACATTTCACACTCCTGAATTTTGTCCCAAATTCAGAAATATACTTCCCAATTTCAAAAAAACACTTACTACTTTGGTACGTGATGCTTTCTCCAACAGTAAAAGAACACCCCACTTCATTATTAAAAAAGTGACCAACTTCAACTTTTGCATTTTTGTCTGTCCTTCTATTGATTTTGAAATGACAAAATAATCTATCTTAAAAATGATTTTGAGAAAAAATGTATATGGTGAGTAAATATTTGTATTTTAGATATTGTCTAAGTTTATCAGTCTTCAATTATTTAGTTTATTTTTTGTCATTTCAAGAAAGTTTCAGTTGACTTCATTGAAAAAGATTCATTAATTTTATTATTTAATACAGTTAGATTCAACAATAAATAAAAAAATATTGGAGCTTATTGAGGGCCAGTTTCACAAGTCCCAGTTAACCTTCAGATAAATAACTGAAAGTTTAGACGGTGAATGACATTCTTTCAATGGCGTTGACAGGTTCACATTCTAACCATCAGTTAATTGATCTGGGCTCTAACTGGAACCTGTGGAACTGGCCCTGAAAAATCCGGTATTTTTCCACCTTCTTGTAGATGTATATTTCACCATTCAGTAGGGCAATTCAAATCAGTGGATGTACCAGATAATTTTGAATCGATGTTGGATTTTTCAAATTGGAAAATTATTATTCTATACGTAAAATAGTATATTATTCAACAAGCGTATAATGATGGCTATTACCCACGAAGATGAAATTGCAACACGAGCCGGAGGCGAGTGTTGTAACATCTGAGTGGTTAATTGCCATTATTCGCGTGTTGAATACTATACTTTATCCACAACTATATAAATAATTTGATTAAATTTGAAAGTTCTAAGCTGAAAATTACGTTATTGTAAGAATACCTTTGTCATTAGATAGGTATGATCTGGCGCTTTTTTAATAAATTTACTGACTTCTTCGGGAGTGAAGGTTTTAGATTTTTTCGGTTGATGGCCCTCGGACTGACGTTTTAAAAATGCCTGCAACTTCATGTAAGTCTCTAGGTGGATACTATGGTAAATATTCAATGTACTCTTCAGCATAGAATAATATGCCCACAATGATGATGGCTTGTATTTTTTAGCAAGTTAAACAAAATACACTAGGATAACATTTTCAGAAAAAGACGATGTTTTTTGCATATAATACAAAAACCAGTTCAGAAAGTTATTCCAATTCCACGTCTAATCTTTTCCAAAATTCCCATATAATTATGTTCTGACGACAATATGGGCAGGAAGGCTGCCAAATTCTCCAATTCTAGAGTTTCAATTTTCTGTATTTCCTGGTCTATTTATTTTGGGATATATTTCTCGTGTTCCTTGCGAGCTGCAGTGCGTTGTTGCCATTGCTCTTGACGTGGTAATTTTTATGCTCTCACCGGTCAAAAAATTGACGAATTTGAGTATTTGTATTTCGATAATTAGATGGACGAATTTTTCCAGATTTGGCTATTAGCATTGTTATCGAGTTTATTGACATGTGTTAGTTTTCCATCAAATTTGTAAGACGCGTTTCTTCTGTACATTGTGTTATTTGAAACAATGATTGCATTTGGTCTATAGTGCTATGATTCAAAATTCTACAACTTTGAGTACAATTATCTCAGATTATAAATGGACGAAAATTCTCAAAAAAATTCAGCTGATATAGCCACTGTCGAAAAATATCATACCAAATTTTTATTGTATTTGTAAGAAAACTGCTCTAGCGTTCCAAATACCTTAAGGATGGAGTTTTTTTAACAAGTTGACGAACTCACTGAAAGCCCCTCTGGTCGAGTAAAATGATTAAAACCAACGTCTCACCTAAGCAACTTCAACTAAAAATATTTCCGAGAGTTGAATAAATATTGTTGGTTATTTATCTAGAAGCTGGAAAAATAACTTCAGAACGGACATTGCATTTTTTTTTTTGAACAAGGTCAAAAACATAAGATGAATGAACATCTACAATATAACAGAGAGCCACAGTGTGATGTGAGTATAGCACGGTGAAACATATTCAACAAATATAATAGGGAATAATAGTACCAAGGTCTTCATTAGCACACGCAGTTCAGAACCATTAAAATTTCACAAACGCTCGAAACAAATTTCATGTTGAGGACGGCGAGTTGCACGATTTTCAAACGGGTTTCGATATAAATACATCGAACTGCATCTAAGTTCAAATAATTTCAGGTTCTGTCGTAAAAATCGCGCGTTACTTCTGAACTATAAACCTCAATTGTGCAATTTCTAGGCCACTATCATTATACACATTATGGTTTACGGCGAATTAGAAATTTTTACGCTCGTTTTGCGAAATTCGACGGTACGTGTTATTAATTCCTCGTTATTGATGAGTGGTCCTCTGTCCTGGCTTCCTCGTGGGCATCAGCTTGAAAATACCTGACTGGCGAGATGAAACATTCTTCTTCAAAATTTCAGTTCAGACTATAGACCGTCAAATAGTGACAGATTTAGGTGCCTCATTCTCGCCTACAAGCCTCCAATAGGGTTGAATAGTGCGGTCACTGAATCTTAGAAGGCTTTGGCCTTCTTACGGGTATATGGCCAATGGGTGGAGTCTAAACAGTTCCAATGTTCCAAAAACACCACGAAAATTAGGTCCGATGTTTGAACTAGTGACACATGTCAAAAGTAAATTTTTATGTCACTGCCGTCATTGGAAATGTTTTCAAAAATAGTTTTAGCTTGGCAGATTCACAGAAAAGAAAACAGATTGTCCCAACTCCCAAAATCTTCTTATAATCCCTGCTGTCACTGATCCAACTTAGGAATATGTTGGTTACTTTTTTTACGGATACAAATATATTCCTTTCTTCTGAAAGTGAAGTACCTATTGTCCAGTAAAAACCTGCAAAAATACCGACAAAAGTCATAAATTATATTGTATTCTCAGAGGTTAGTTCAAGATCATTTTGTTTATAAATTGTTAATTACTAGATTCAAGAATACATTTTTCCCATTTTCCTCACCAAAGACAAATACAGATTATATTTTCATTCAAACTCTTTTTTTTCAGGATTGAAACAGGAAACCTTGAGAAAGAAATGGCTATCAATAGTATCAATATTGAATAACTTGTGTAAAATTGTGACTGAAATCAGAACTACAATTAAATTAAAAAATGAACTTAAGAAATGTATGCTTAACAGATGATTTCAATTCCTATATAATATAACAATGTTTCACCTTTGACTGTTTTTGCTTTCATATGCCTTTTTTTTACTTATTTCACGAATTATTCTCATCATTCCTTTTCTAATGATTGTTTGATTTCTTCATCAATTTTTATTTAATATATATTGCTGTTTTATTTATGTAAAAATGTAATCCCTCTCTTAACAGAAATATTTCTTGGAATCAATAAATAAAGTTTGTGCAGTGTAAGTGTAACAATTTTCGTGTTCAATAGGACTGACAATTTTTTTCTGAATTGTTATGATTATCAACTCAGTTTATCAATTTTCAGAATCATTTTGAAACGAAAGACCCAAAAATGGTCATTGAAAAAAGTGGCAAATTCTAATAAACACCTAGAATAGAAAAGTTGTAAATTGCGAGAATGGAACCTCTTCTTTCGAACAAGTTTAAGAATTCTATATTGACGTTTATCTTGGTTAGACCATAATATGAAAGATAGTGTTAGTATATTGATAATCTCTTTAGAACAACTGTTTCATTGAAGTGAATGGCTATATTTTCTTGTTTCAACCATACCATATGGGGGTCATAATTCACTATCTCAAGAAACTTCTTCTTTAAGATAGACATAAAAAAGAATTCATTAGGTATATAAAGGAACTTTCATAATCATACAAACGAGAATGTACAAAAATGTAAGATTATAAATAAATGGGTAAGTCAGAAATGAAGTATTTCATTCATGTCAATATTTTTTGGATGTTTTGTAATACCTATATGTCTGATAGGTATTAATTTTTGTCTCAATTTTTTTGCTAAAGCTTGATTTCATCTGAGAGGCATTCAGCAAATATATTTGACATATTCACGAATGCTAGGCACTTCTGTAAGATTCAAATTCAATAATCGATATTATTTGGTTTTTGAGTTATTAGCAGTATCTCAAATTGATACTCAATTTTAAAAATTTGTATTGATTAAACAATGGTATATATTAAAGAAGAAGTATTTGGGAGAACAGTAATCTCTAATTTTGAATAATGAACCCATTAATGGAGAAGTTTCAGTGTTTTTATAAAGGGTTTGTAACTCTGTGGATATATATAATCAATCATTGGCAACTTTTACACATCATTCTGAAAACAACACTAGGTTCTGCCCTTCTAAAAGAAACTCTTGTGCCTGCAGCAGAGATGGTCGACGGCTGAATCTTCATGTTCCATAATGGCTGGTGGTCGGGCCACATAATATCGGGGCCGTGTCCGAAAGTCAACGCTTTTTTGTAATTCGAGTCAATTGTACACCTGACAATTTCAATCCATACAAAAATCAGAATCAATATGTATCCATTGAAATTGAACATGATATCCATAATTTAATTATTTGACATTCTGACTTACAAAAGAGACACAATCCTACTTTTTTTTCAAACTTATCGGTTCTCTTGCTTCCTAATTAGCGCTTTTGTGGGTTATTTGGAGCATTGGAACTATTTCAAGAGATCGGAACTATTAGACTCCATCCATTGGCCCTACCCGCGTAAGAAGGCCAATGCCTTCTAGGATTCAGTGACCCCATTGAATAGTATCCACTAAACAATATCAAATTGCTGCAAATTTTCTGCAAAATTTGTTGTGCGAATGTAAACTATACAGTTAACTGCCAGTTTTCTCAGAGATGGCATCTTTTCCCTCCGTTAACTTACAAAAGTAAACTTGTCTTTTGCGAGTTTACAGACAATTTAAAATGAGAAAAGTGTTCAGGAAGTTTACTTGAAATCATATGAAAACTTGTATATAATTTATGTTCAACTTCTATGAAAGCTTACAAAAAATTACTGAAATTCTCATATGAATTAATTGAGAATTGCTGTGAGAGCTAAGAATGAGCTTATAGAAATATTTCAAAAAATAGAAAGTACCCAAACACCAAAACTACGTCACAATCACTTTCGACGCTAACAAACTCAGAATCTTCAGGAGCTAGAAGCTTTTAGCACCTGAAGATGTTAACTTTGTGGGCGAAACGCACCGCGAGTGTGATTGTGACTTAGTTTTGGTACCTAGGTAGTATCTATTTCTAGAATTGTATATTAACACCAATGGTTCCAACATATTCATTTATTTGATTTTAACAATATTTATTTATTTTCATAGTAAATTTAAGGAATGTCTACAATAAAAATACGGTAAGGGGGAAATCAGTTATGCAAGAAGTCATTCACAATTTACATTAGTTTTCAGTTTGGTGGGCTGGTGCAAATTTGACAATATTTTTGGTTAAGGTACTTATGCATTTTGTTTTGCTGAACAAGAACCGGAAGTCAACAAGTGGCATTAGTACTTCAGGAAATGCATCTTCCAGATATATTTTAATTAAAAAAATCCGTTATACATTATGATTGTATCATGAAAGATTCTCGATGCGAGAAAATAATTTTTTTTCCATGACCCTCTGAAACCTGCATATCCAAAAGTACTATAGGGAACGTCAAGTTGCGACTTGCCTATAGATATAAAAATTAATTTAAAAGTACAAAGGCGTTTTTAATATAAAATAATATCAAGATGAAAATCTTGATTGAAATCCGGGAGTGATATATGGCGCATTTGCTGATTCAGTTGAAGGAAAACCCGGAAAAACCCATAGAAATTGGACCGAAATGCAGCCAAAATAAGAAGCAACAAGAAGTATTGGAATAAATCACAAACTTTTAATGAAATAAAAAGAACACTACCTTCAGATGTGGTTTCACAAAACTCCAAAAAAACTGTGTTTCCATATCAAGTTTTTTGTGACTGCATAGTACATAATTAATACCAAAAATGGAGTTGTTTATTTTATCTCACCTATAATCCGAGTCCAATCGTGAAAGCACCCTCAACAGAATAACACACAATGTAGCTTTGTGCTTAGACGTGTTAAATGTATGGAAATATGTGTGTTAAGAACATTTTACTACAAGTTTTACAAAATGGTATCTTCACCCTCTATATATTAAAACAATAGTTGTTGTTGACGACATGTGTCAAATAAATAATTTTGATTGAGAAGTACTTGGGCTTTTCATTCTATTTAAAAGTAAAGTTTTACAGTCCATATTGGTAAAAGGGAAGTAATCCCAACATATTTTTGGTCCTTCGAGCCGGATTTGGAATTTGGATATAAACATTGGTTGGAAAGCTTTGGTTGGAAAAACATTGGCACAAGTCCGAAAGTGATTGTTCATAACAAAACTGATCACCTCCAGTAAATTGAAAGGGCAGTTGCGATCCTCTGGACTATTAATTGGTTGGAATAGTTCAGTTGGGCAAACGAAGAGTACGCGTTGTGATTTGAGGACAGAGCTGTGAGCGTTAAGATCATCGAAGACTACGGCTAAGAGAAATTGGTGCTGTTGCCTGTCATCAAGTGGAGCACTTCAGAGTACGCGTCAATTGAGTTAGCGGATTGGACAAAAAGCAGTGGATTTTCATTTTCAATACAAATAAGACAATTTCTACGAGGAATTTGACAGCTACTAGATACTAATCTGTTTTGCCTGGTTCATGTCGAAGAAGAGTCAGTGAGTCCGTTCCTTTCCTTTTCCTTTCTATTGAGTTGTTTCCATTTGTTGGGTGGGTTGTATAGTTGGATACACTAGTTCAATAATAAATGAAAATATGGCTAGCGAACTTAAGAATCTGATCAGGAAGAGGGGCGTGGTCAAAGGTAGGCTAACCCTATTTGTCAAGTTTGTTGAAGGGTATTTAGATAAAAAACGAAATGATCAAATATTTGAAAAAGCGTCTTTGATAGAATTTGAATCTAGAATGAACTCTATGAAAGTTTTAGTGGAAGAATCCGATTTAAATAATCAATTGGCTGAAAGAGAACAATTTGATAATTTGTATCATAAAATAATGGCTGTTTCTAAGGATTTTTTGGATAGTTTCACTATAAATAAAATCGATAATTTCGATAAAATGTCTGAGATATCTTCCACGCACGATTCGGAAACTTCTTCTGGTGCTATAATGTTAAAACCCAAATTGCCACCAATTCCTATTCCAAAATTTAGTGGGGTATTAGATACTTGGCTTGAGTTCAGGGATACATTCGAGTCACTGATACATAAAAATAAATCTATTGGGGATATCGAAAAGTTTCATTTTTTACGAGGTGCTTTGAATGGAGATGCAAAACAAATAATACAGTCTTTGGAATTTTCTGCAGCTAATTACAAAATTTCGTGGGATTTGCTGTGTGGTAGATATAATAATGAATCTATTTTGGTAAATAATCATTTGAAAGGGTTATTTTCACTGCCATCATTGCTTAAGGAGTCTTCTAGCGAAATGAGAAAGCTTTTAGATTCGATGACTAAACATTTGAGATCATTACAATCTCTAGGGTTAACAATTGAGTCGTGGGATGTAATAATTATATTTTTGATCAGTGGAAAGCTAGATCCTAGTACGTTACGTCACTGGGAAGAAAATAAACCAAGAGATAGATTACCAAAGTTGGATGAGTTCAAAGATTTTCTTAAATCAAGAGCTGAACTTTTGGAAACTTTGGAAAACCAACGTGGTGACAAAAAACAAAATCAATTTAAATCAAAATTTGAATTTAAATCTAGCAAATCATTATCAGTTGTGACTGAATTAATTTGCGCATTTTGTAATGGAAAGCATTTTATTGGAAATTGCGATAAATTCGTAAATTTAACTGTACGTTCAAGATTCGAACATGCAAAGCGCTCAAAATTGTGTTTAAATTGTCTTAAAAGGGCTACACATTTTAGTAAAGAATGTAACAACGGGTGTTGTGCAAAATGTGGACTGAAGCACAATACATTATTACATTATGATGCACATAAAAATAACAATCTTCATGGAGCAAGTACGAGTAACAATAACAATGAAGAAAGGTATATAGAAGGTGTTGCAGGCACATCGGCTAATAGTCAAGCTACGATGACAAATTCTTCGGTCTTGAATTCTAAGTTTGGTGATAAGGACAATAACACTCACGAGGAAGTACTATTGTCCACAACATTGATTTATGTTCTGGATAAAAATAATTGTCCTCAAATTGCTAGGGCACTTCTAGACAATGGTTCGCAATCAAACCTGATAACATTGAACTTTTGTAAAAAATTGGAATTAGAACTAGAAAATATTCATATTTCTATAGTTGGTATTAACCAATGTGTATCAGAAATAAAACATAAGACTGATATTACATTTCAATCACTGAGAAATAACTTTAGTAAAAGTATTTCATGTTTAGTTGTTCCTCAAATATCAGGTAATTTACCTAGTTGTCATTTGGATATAAGTCATTTAGAAATTCCTCAACATGTTTTATTAGCAGATCCTGGATTTTCAAGGTCTAGTTGTGTGGATATTTTGTTAGGTGCAGATATTTTCTATTCCCTCCTTTGTGTTGGTCAAATGAGTTTGGGACATAGAAAACCTGTATTACAAAAAACTTCTCTTGGTTGGATAATTTCAGGTCCTACTGGTATTAACAGAAATCACACTGTTAAAAAGTGTAATTTTAATGTAAATTATGATTTACATGAACAACTAGAGAAATTTTGGGCGTTGGAGGAACCTCCGTCGCTATGCAATTACTTATCTGAAGATGATCGTAAGTGTGAGGAGATTTTTGTCAATACTACAAGTAGATCTTCTGATGGTAAGTTTGTGGTACAAATTCCTCTCTCAGATTCTCCAAGTAAACTGGGTGATTCTAGAGACTATGCTATGAATAGGTTTTTGTCTTTGGAAAAACGTTTATCAAAAGATTCGAAATTAAAAACAATGTATTGCAATTTTTTGAAAGAATATATAAAAATGGGACATATGGAGTTGAGTACGCCTTCATTTTGTGAAGAACAAATATCGTACTATTTGCCACACCATGGAGTCTTGAAAGAACAGAGTTCCACAACCAAGTTGAGGGTTGTTTTCAATGGCTCAGCTCCAACCAGTAATGGTGTTTCTTTCAATGATATCCAATATAAAGGGTCGAATAATCAGGACGAGTTGATAAGTATTTTGTTGAAATTTCGTCAGTTTAATATTGTTATATGCTCAGACGTGGAAAAAATGTACAGGCAAGTGTGGATTGATCCTAAGCAAAGGAGTCTTCAGAAGATCCTTTGGCGCGAAAATCCTGAACTAATTATTAAAGAATACGTTTTGTCTACTGTAACTTACGGGACAAAATCAGCTCCATACTTGGCTATGAGATGCTTGAAAGAACTTGGTATACAACATTTGGAAAAATTTCCAAAAGCAGCACGAGCTATTCTACATAATTTTTATGTGGATGATTTGTTGTCAGGAGCAGATTCGGTTGAAGAAGCTGTTCAATTAGGTAATGAAGTTTCGTCAATTTTGAAGTCAGGTGGATTTCCTCTAAGGAAATGGATCAGTAATGATCCACAAGTGGTACAACAGATAGATGGTAGTTCTGCAACTTCTGACAAAATTCACTTCGGTGAAAAGGATCAAAACAAAACTCTTGGTTTATATTGGTCATTTAAATCAGATGTTTTGATGTACTGCATTGACTTTTCTAAAGATTCAGACAAAATTACAAAAAGGTCTATTTTGTCAGATATTTCTAAAATCTTCGACCCTCTTGGCTTACTGGGTCCATGTATCATTTTGGTAAAAATGTTACTCCAGAGTTTATGGACACTTAAACTCAATTGGGATGAAATCTTGCCATCCAGCTTCCATACGAAGTGGTATAAACTGAGAAATCAATTCACTTCACTGAATGATCTTCAGATTTCCAGAAAAGTTATTGGTTCAAATTCTAATTGGTTAGAAATTCATGGCTTCTCAGACGCTTCACTCAATGCGTACGGGTCTTGCGTCTATATAAGAAGTGTAGATGTACATGGTTCCGTTAATGTATCATTAGTGTGTTCCAAGGTCAAAGTATCTCCATTGAAAACTTTGACAATTCCACGTTTAGAATTGTGTGGTGCATTGGTTTTGGTGAAATTAGTTCAAAAGGTCAAACAATCTCTAGATGTTGATTTTTCTAAAACATTTCTGTGGTCAGATTCATCTGTAACATTATGTTGGATTGGAACCTCCCCTCATTTGTTACAAACCTTTGTTGGAAATAGAGTTTCTCAAATTCAGAGCCTATCTGAAATCAAAGACTGGCGTCATGTGAAAGGAGAAGATAACCCAGCAGATCTTCTGTCACGAGGTGTCTCTCCAATAGAACTTGAAAAATATGAAATTTGGTGGAAAGGGCCAAGGTGGCTTTCCCTAAATGAAGAAAATTGGCCTTCAACATGTTTTAAAACTGTTGAATATGATACTTTACCGGAGATGAAAAAACAAATGACAATTTGTCATATAATAAAATTGAAATCAGTCATTGCCTTAGAAAGATTTTCATCTTTGATTAAGTTAAAACGTACTTTGGCATATTGTTTTAGATTCATTTTCAATTGTAGAAATAAATCTACTTCACGCTATGAGTCTTTCTCACCTCTGGAATTGGAGTCATCTATGAAAATGTTGATAAAATTGTCTCAAATGGAATCTTTTTCTGAAGAAATTATCAACATTAGAACTAATAAACAAATTAAATTGAAGTCTTTCGCGAGTTTGGCCCCATTTTTGGATGAATCAGATTTACTCAGGGTGGGGGGAAGACTTCAATTATCTGAATTAGATTTTCAAAAGAAGCACCCAATACTATTATCGGGTAAACATCATTTAACTTACCTGATATTCAAAGCAGAACATGAACGACTCCTTCACGGGGGCCCTCTCATGCTACTGAGTTCATTAAGAGAAAACTATTGGATTATTGGTGGAAGAAATTTAGCAAGAAAAATTGTATTTCATTGTATTAGGTGTTTTCGAACCAAGCCCAAAGGTATATCACAGATAATGGGCATATTACCAGAAACAAGAGTGCGACCAATGCCCCCTTTTTTCACCACAGGCGTTGATTATGCTGGTCCCTTACTCGTAAAAGATAGAATTGGACGAGGGGCAAAATTTTCAAAATGTTATGTATGTTTGTTTGTTTGCTTCTCCACTCGAGCAATACATTTAGAATTGGTATCAGCTCTTACATCAGAAGCATTCATTGGGGCTTTCAGAAGGTTTTGCTCTCGGAGAGGTAAACCGAATTGTGTTTGGTCTGATAACGGGTCAAATTTTGTTGGAGCCAACTCCGAATTGAAACAGTTGGCAGACTATCTAAAAACCGAAGAACATTCATTAGTTGAAGGATTCGCTAATGAAGGTATAATTTGGAAATTCATTCCAGTTCATTCGCCCAATTTTGGTGGGATCTGGGAAGCTGGGGTAAAATCCACAAAATTTCATTTAAAAAGGGTCATGGGAAATGCATCTTTGACTTTTGAACAGCTATATACCCTACTCACGCAGGTGGAAGCAGCTCTAAACTCCCGTCCTTTGACCCCATTATCTCCTAGTCCCAATGACATGGATGTTTTGACTCCTTCACATTTCCTCATCGGAAAAAGACTTACTTCTGTACCAGACCCGGATTTGAGAGACGTTCATGTTAATAGGCTCTCAAAATTTCAACACATCCAAAGGTTGTATCAGCATTTTTGGGACCGATGGTCTAAAGATTATATAACCGAACTACAACAACGGCATAAATGGCAAAAGGAACACGTCAACATAAAACCTGGACAAATGGTAATAATACGCGAAGACAATCTTCCCCCACTACAATGGAGACTTGGCCGTGTTTGTGACATATTCGTGGGGCCTGATGAAAAAGTTCGTGTTGTTAATATAAAAACAAAAAATGGTATTGTTAAACGCGCCATTTCAAAATTGTGTCCATTACCTTTAGAGACTCATTCAGTTTGTGAAACCGACTAGACATTTCAGAAATTATAGATAGTTTAGAAAGACAGTCTTTCAAGGTGGGGGGTATGTTAAGAACATTTTACTACAAGTTTTACAAAATGGTATCTTCACCCTCTATATATTAAAACAATAGTTGTTGTTGACGACATGTGTCAAATAAATAATTTTGATTGAGAAGTACTTGGGCTTTTCATTCTATTTAAAAGTAAAGTTTTACAGTCCATATTGGTAGAAGGGAAGTAATCCCAACAATGTGTACTTTTCAACATTACTAATGCCATCATAAATAATCCTTATGGACTTTTAGTGTTTAGGATTATGTAGATCTATATATTTATGTGCCATACCTATATTCAAATGAATTATTTTACATAAAAATTTTCCCACTTACCACAAAATCCTCATAAATGTTGCAAGCTGTTCTTCAAATCAGTAGAAGGAAGGTAAAGAAGTGAGGTTAGGGTTATTGAAGCTCTCTGATATTGGCGAAATATACTAGAGCTTGTGCCACAAACACTGAAACGAACGAATGCACTTTGTACTTCTTGCACCAACACAAAACATAACTTATTCTGTCCAATCTGTGTGATAATCTAGCAGGATTGATATCCTTACTACCCATTGAGTTAGTGGATATTTCATTTGCAGTGTGATCGTTGCTTGTGAAACTTCATCAACAACTCTTATATTAGAGTTACAGTGAGAGTTTGTTCTGAAAATGGCAGTGAACTTGAATCAGTAAACATTGGTCAGGTTCCGATATTACTGAACAGTACTGCCCAGTGAAAGTGGCCTCTCTCTCTCCCCATAGAAACTATAGGAAGGTAGAGAGTCTACATTCACTGGGCAGTACTGTTCAGCAATATCGGAACCTGAGGATTGGATGTTGAAATTCACCAACAACTCTCATATTGAAGTTATAGTAAGATATTTATTTGGAATTTGCAGCAATTTCATTTTTGTAAGTTTTACGAAGGAAGACGTTTCATTTGAAAACTGAAAAAACATATTTACAGTAAACCTACATTAATTTTGCAAAGATACGTTACAAATGTAAAAAACATTCAAACTTGCTGTAATATTTTGTAATTTACAATGTTTAGTGGGATATACATCGATGTTGAGTAAAATGGAGGGAAATTTATGAGTGACTCCTGGGGAGAACATATGGAAAATTCGATTTACCGGAACTGTAATGAAAGGAGTTGTTGTCCATATTTTCAAGCGAGCCATTATGTTTTTCGGTCTAGTGCGATGTAAGTTCTCATAGTTTCGATGGGCTTGTATAATATATAATGTAATGTATAATAATGTAAATGAAAGAACACTGAATGACTTCAATGCCAACATTCTGAAAATGTCCCTTGAAAGTGAATGTTGGGAACAAACATACTTAGCTACCGACTTTGAAGAAAGTTCAATAAATTGCACGATTCCTAAACGTTCCATTTGAATCAAGCTTGTCCAATGAAGTCTTCGGTTATTTCTAAGACAACCTATAACGAATGGGTTAATGATTCTGTAAGAGAATCTAGCAAAAAAATTTAAAAACCTATTTCACCTTCGAAGTGATTTTCCTATATTGAAGGAACAATATAAAAATGCAAAATAGATACAATATACTTATAAATAATACAAATCTAAGTACTATGCTAACATATTGCAAGAATCTATGAACATAAATAAATTCAAAATTTGGCAAACAGAACAGTAAATCTACTAAGAATATAAGTGTCTAAAAGGAAAGTGAAATCATTTCAAATCCAGAAGAAATTTCTAAAATCTTCAACGATATCTTCGTGAATGCCCCACATGGAACTATCCGAAAAATAAAGAAGCCCAGTGAGACAAAAGAAATCCCAACATTAACAAACAGAAATTTCATCAATAGTATATTCATTTCTCATATATCGGAGGAACAGGTGCATCATAAAACATAAACTGAAAAATAAGCACACTTGTGGCCCAGATGATTTGGCTTCATCATAAAAAAAATCGCGAATCAGATTATCAAGCCATTAACCTATCTCATTGATTTATCGCTGGAAGTGGGATATTTCCCACTAGAATGAAAACCGCCTATGTGTCACCAATATTAAAAAAAGGAAATCCACAAAGTCCGGAAAATTATCGTCCTATCACTATATCCCCGGTATTTTCAAAAATCTTTGAATATGCGATATTGGAACAACTGATTAATGAGTTTTATGGAAAAAAAACAACACAGCTATTCACAGCGGCTCTGCAACGAAATAGCGCGTTACAAAACAGCGTGTAATAAAACAGCGCGAACTAAACAGCGCGTAACAAAATAGCGCAGTAACAAAACAGCGCTGTAACTAAACAGCGCGTTCCAAATTAGCGCGTTACGAAAAAGCGCTATAACCAAACAGCGCGTATCAAAACAGCGCCTATTCTGATTCGGATTTCACATGTATGAAATTTTCATCAACTCAATTCTCATCACCCACTATACCGACCGAATCAGTGTTAATAGTACCATAGATACATTATTTGCATTTTTAAATTGACAACAAACATCAATTTTCTGTAAACATTGTCATGATAATGGAGATTTCTAAAACTCAGAAAGGGAAAGATTTACTTATGTATGAAGATTATTGGTATAGACGCGATAAAGTGCATATTCTTTCCGAATCATGGAGATGCGTGAAAGCTGCCTGCAAGGGAAGATTGGTTGTTACTTCCGGAAAGCCTGAAGCAACAACTAGTCATAATCATGGACCTGATTTGGCGGAAAATGAAGTACATAAGGTGAAGGAGAGAATTCGCGACATTGCGAGAAGCACCGAAGATAGACCAAGAAATATCATCCACGCATCTACTAGCATAGTATTACGGAAGATTTTTCAGTTTCATTACCGGCATATGATGCTGCCAGGTCACTCATACATCGCCAACGTCGCAGCGAAGGTATGATACAACCCACTTATAGTTCCGTGAAGGATATCACTATTGGTGAAAACCACAAATTAACAGAAAGAGTAGACAATTTTCTATTGTGGGATTCTGGCACAGAAGACGCCGACAAAATATTCATTCAACTCAATTCAATTCAACTTCATTTCATCCATTGAGCTATGAAGCTATCAGACAAGTCAGGTAAAACAAATATATGTATGAGACTTAAAAACATAAAAAATATATACAATTGTGAACAAACGAAATTCGAGTTCATCGAATGTTGTCAAAAAACTCATTTGAGTTATAGGGACAGATGTCGAGGAGTAGTAATTTTGTTCTTTTTTTAAAGTTATGTAGGCTATCCAACAATTTAATGTGTTCGGGAAGAGCATTGTATAGTCTGAGTCCTAATATATCGCATGAATTTTGAGATACAGTTAAATGCACGTTAGGCAAGTGGAAACTGTTTTTCGATCTGGTATGATGATCGTGAATTGAACTATTCTTGACGAAAGTTTCGCGACGCTTATGTATATAAGACAAAAGTTCCATTATATATAGTCCACAGAGTGGAAGTATTTTGTAATGCTTGAATAATTCCCGGCATGAGGTGCGGTTCGGAGCATTAGCTAAACATCTCACAATCCTTTTCTGCACTATGAAAACATCATGAGCAGCAGATGAGCTGCCCCAGATGGTGATTCCATATGACATTCTGGACTGAATTTCCCCAAAGTAGAAGAGTAGGAGCCCGCATGTGTCTAGAATTGATCTGAGAGATCTCAGTTGAAAACATTTGGTACTCAGTGTATTGGCTAAAGATTTACAGTGTATTTTGAAAGATAAATGTTGATCTAGTCCAACGCCTAAGAATGTGGAGCATTCAAAATTCTCAATAATATTATTATCTATAATAATTTCTACTGCGGGTATATTTTTGTTTTGCCTAGTATGAAAAGTTATATAATTAGTTTTAGTAGCGTTCAGAAACATGGAGTTATCATATGACCACTTAGAGAGTGTGTGGAGGCTAGTTTCAATTTTGTTTTGAATTTGTATGTCAGATTCACCTGTGAACAGTAACGTAGAATCATCTGCATACAAACAAGTGAAAGCATTAGGAAGGATCATTGGTAATTCATTTACATAGAGTGTAAACAAAATAGGCCCTAGCACTGAGCCCTGCGGGACTCCAATTTCAATTGGGAGTTCACTAGAAAAACAAGTAGTTCTTTTATTGTTTTCAGCAGTATTTATTTTGATTCTCTGAAATCGTCCTTTGAGGTAGGAATAAAACCATTCGTGTAATTTTCCGCGGATTCCATATCTATATAATTTATCTAATAAAATATCGTGCTGGACACAGTCGAAGGCACGGCTGAGATCACAGAATACTCCAACCGCACCCTCGCCTGCTTCCAGGGAGCATAGAATTTTTTCGTAGAAGCTTTGAATAGCTGTAACAGTAGAATGTGCTGTACGGAAACCATGTTGATTTTTTACAATTGTGTTGTTTTTTTCCATAAAACTCAATAATTGTTCCAATACCGCATATTCAAAAATTTTTGAGAATATTGGGGAGATAGTTATTGGCCGATAATTTTCCAGAATTTGTGGATTTCCTTTTTTTAAAATTCGTGACACTAACGCGTCTTTCATTCTGGTGGGAAATATCCCCACTTGCAGCGATAAATTAATAAGATATGTCAGAGGCTTAATAATCTGATGCGCAATTTTTTTTATTACGAAACCTGATATTTCGTCCAAGCCACAAGAGTGTTTGTTTTTTAATTTATGTTTTATAATGTATAGCACCTGTTCCTCAGATATATGGGAAATGAATATACTATTTATTGAACTTTTGTTTGTCAATGTTGGGACTTCATTTATCATATTGGGCTTCCTTATTTTGCGGATAGTTTCATGAGGGGCATTCACGAAGAAATCATTGAAGATTTCAGAAATTTCCTTAGGATCAGAAATAATGTCATTATCCTGTTTAATAGTTATATTTTTAGTGAATTTACTGTTCTGTTTGCCTAATTTTCGGAACAACTCGAAACCTCTCGATTATGAATGAATTCAAGCGCTGGAGTATCGATGGCACTTTCAAAGTTGCGCCAACTCTTTTCTTACAGTTGTTCACAATTCATGAACTAGTCGATGACAAAGCCGTTCCAGTTATGTAGTGCCTCATGCGCAATAAAACAGAAGATAGTTACAAGAGAATTTTTTCCAGATTCGTCAATTTAGAGCCGCTTTTACGTCCCTCTACTATTATATAAGATTTTGAATTAGCATCAATGAATACCGTGAAATGTACATTTCCGAAGGCAAAAATTGATGGTTGTTTTTTCCATCTGTCCCAAAATTTAAGGAGAAAAATACAACAATCCAAGCTGACCATAATCTAGAGGTCAGATGAAAGTTTTAGAGTTCGCTCCAAGATGCTTCTAGTATTGAGTTTTGTTCCTGAAGATGATGTTGAACGAGCATTCCATGCAATCGCACACAATCAGGATTCCTCAACCTCAGAAGAACTGGCTCCATTGATGGAATATTGGGAACAAAACTACGTGGGAAGAAAACTGTTAAAATTGGTACCTCGATTTCCTCCTACATGGAATTTGGTCGAACGCATAAAAAATGATTTGCCCAGAACAAATAACTCTTTAGAAGCTTGGCACAATTCTATCCAACATTCAATAGATTGCCAACATCCATCTATTCATAAATTGATCATTCGTTTGAAAAAGGAAGAGCATCAGGCTGAAATTTTTATCACTCGCTTCAAATGCGGCTTCAGACAAGAAAAGAGAAATAACAGCAAATATGTGCAACTGAATAAACGATTGGAAAGATTAGTCAGAAATTATAACTTTGACCAAATTGAAGATTACTTGCAGTCTGTTGCCTATAATTTGAGTATTTAAATGTTATATTTTCAGATTTACTTGTTATCGTCCAATAAACCATGGAGTTGAATACGTTTTTTGATTTTTAACCATCCTTTATGACTGGCGCTATTTCGTAACGCGCTAATTTGTAACGTGCTGTTTAGTTACAGCGCTGTTTTGTTACTGCGCTATTTTGTTACGCGCTGTTTTTTCGCGCTGTTTTATTACACGCTGTTTTGAACGCGCTATTTCGTTGCAGAGCCATTCACAGCTTCTATGAAAAAATTATGTATTCCCTGGAGGTAGGCAAAGGAGCGGATGGAGTGTTCTGCGACCTCAGCCGTGCCTTTGACTGTGTCCAGCATGACATTTTATTAGATAAATTATATAAATACGGAATCCGTGGTAAACCTCACGAATGATTCGCTTCCTATCTCGAGGGACGATTTCAGAGAATAAAAATAAATTGTGTCGATAACAATAAAAAACTAACTATTTTTCTAGTAAACTCCCAATCGGAATTGGAGTCCCGCAGGGCTCAGTGTTAGGGTCTATTTTGTTCACACTGTATATCAATGAATTACCCCTGATCCTCCCGAATGCTTTCACTTTGTATGCAGATGATTCTACTCTATTATTCACGGGTAAATCTGAGATACAAATTCAAAATAAAATCGAAATTAGTCTTCAAACAATCTCTAAGTGGTCATATGATAACTCCCTCTTTTTAAACACTACTAAAACTAATTATATAACATTTCATACCAGGCAGAACAAAAACATCCCTACAGTAGAAATAATAATAGATGATCACATTATCGAGAATGTTGAATGCTCCAAATTCTTAGGTGTTAGACTTGATCAACATCTATCTTTCAAATCACATTGTGAATCTTTAGCCAATACTCTGAGTACCAAATGTTTTCAACTGGGATCTTTCAAATCAATCCTAGACATATGCGGGCTCCTACTCTTCTACTTCGGAGAAATTCAGTCTACAATGTCATATGGAATTACCATCTGGGGAAACTCACCTGCGGTTCATGATGTTTTTATGGTGCAGAAAAGGATTGTACGATGTTTAGCTAATGCTCCAAATGGTATCTCATGCCGCGAATTATTCAAACACTATGAGATTCTTCCTCTAAGTGGACTATATACCGGGTGGCTACGGAAGTATTGCCTACGGAATATCTCAGTTATTGTATGAAGTAGGTTTGTGAAATTTGGAGCGTCGATATAATGACATAAGAGCTAGAATTTGAGCATATTGACATGTCGAAGTTAACTTCCGGTCTGACCGGACGTAACATCAACTTTCTTATTTTAAATGGAAACCCTATTTTTTGTCTTTTCGCTTTATTCAGCATTCAATTCCCTTTCTAATGACATATCACAAGTTGGTATCTAACCAGAAACTAGATCAGAAAAAAATTATTATTGAAATTCACCGAGTAGGCCGTGGAAGCAAAATGAAAGTCAAAAATTGAAAAGTTGGCTATGGAAACCATACGTCACTTGATAACAGTTGCTACTACTGTGATATTTTATTTTTATTCGTCGGCGTTATAAAAAGCCGCCAAAAAAAATATTGAAAAAATTGGGAAAAAAACAATACTCTGTAGGTCCATAACTTAAATAGGAACATACAACTTTTTCTTGCCTGTACTATTCAGCATAACCATTCCTTTCTAATGATATAACAGAAAGTAATTTTTTGAAATGAAATACCAAAAAATCCAATTATTATTCTTCAAATAACGAAACAAAAGATTTATCGAAAAAAAAAATTCAAATTGATAGGATTAAAGATAAAATAAATTCAAAACAAATGTTCGAAATGCATTCCCTCAGCGTCAATACATTTATTGACTCTGGTGATATTTTCATGTAAAACGTTTCTCAACATTTGGGGCGTGATATCTTGGAATGCTCTACGAATTTTTACTTCTAGCTCATGTAGAGTTGCAGGCTGTGTGGAATACACCCTATTTTTAAGATGCTCCCATAGAAAAAAGTCGCACGGAGTAAGATCAGGTGACCTTGATGGCCACCTGACTGGACCATGGGTTGTTATAAGTCTCTCTTGAAAGCGATTTTGAAGATAATTTCTCGCTATTCTTGAATTATGCGGAGGGGCGCCATCTTGCTGGAAGTACATTCTCTCAGTTATTTCCGCTGGTAGGTTGTTAATGAATTCCGAAATTTCATTCGTTAAAAAATTAAAGTATCTCTCTCCGGTTAGTTGGCCTTGAAAAAGAATGGGGCCAACAATATGAGTTCCAACTATTCCTGCCCAAACATTCACACCAAATCTCTCCTGGAAGCCGCCTTGTCGAAACCGGTGCTCGTTTGCTATCGCCCAGTACCTGTCCGTAAACAAGATATAATAGTTAAATAGGTGATTCTCAGCATTTTGTCGAAGAAACCAATTACAATATTCCAGGCGCCTTTCACCGTCATTTTCATACAAATGTTGATGCAACTGATACTTGAAGGATTTCAATCGATGTTTTTTCAAAATTTTCCTAGCAGAGTCCTTACTTATAGCTAATTCGGCGCCAATCTGCCTTGAGGAAATTGTGCTATCATATTGTACTAAAGCTAATACATTAATTTCAGTTTCCTCATTAATAACAAATGCTTCTTGGTCTTCGTGAACATCAGGCTCAGTTCTTAATTTTTCTTCAAGCCACTGGAAATACCTTCTTGACGGTTGCTGCCTCCCTGGATATCGCTCTAAATACAATCGTTCAGCGGCATAAGAATTTTTTAACATTCACCATAAATGAAAAGCATGTCAATTTGTTCGGTTCGTGAATAACGGGGCATTTTTTGAATATTCCACTAACTGATTTCGATTTCCAAACCCTTTTAAAATGGCAGAATCAAAAACACTACTTCGAACGTCAAAATAATATGGATAGCAGCGTTCGTGACAGCTCTCATTTATTTTTTGTTTCATTCCAAAATACATCTTAATCAGCCTACTTGTTAATATTTTGGTTCTAATGATTATTGCAATGGAATGATTATTCTGAATAGCACAAACATCGTCCATAGGTAGATATTAGAATATCTATGGACGATGGCACAGACCAAGTACGTTTATGTTTCTATTTAACCTAGAACCTACAGGATATAATTTATCATTCCACATTATTTTTAATTTTATTTTTGCTTATGGCGATAATCTGTTTTGTTATTTGAAGAATAATAATTGGATTTTTCGGTATCTCAGTTCAAAAAATTATTTTCTATTATAACATTAGAAAGGAATGGTTATGCTGAATAGTATAGGCAAGAAAAAGTTATATGTTCCTATTTAAGTTATGCACCTACAGAGTATTGTTTTTTTCCCAATTTTTCTAATATTTTTTTTTGTGGCTTTTTATAACGCCGACGAATGAAAATAAAATATCACAGTAGTAGCAACTGTTATCAAGTGACGTATGGTTTCTATAGCCAACTTTTCAATTTTTGGTTTTCATTTTGCTTCCACGGCCTACTCGGTGAATTTCAATAATAATTTTTTTCTGATCTAGTTTCTGGTTAGATACCAACTTGTGATATGTCATTAGAAAGGGAATTGAATGCTGAATAAAGCGAAAAGAAAAAAAATAGGGTTTCCATTTAAAATAAGAAAGTTGATGTTACTTCCGGTCAGACCGGAAGTTAACTTCGACATGTCAATATGCTCAAATTCTAGCTCTTATGTCATTATATAGACGCTCCAAATTTCACAAACCTACTTCATACAATAACTGAGATATTCCGTAGGCAATACTTCCGTAGCCACCCGGTATATAGTCCACTTAGAGGAAGAATCTCATAGTGTTTGAATAATTCGCGGCATGAGGTACCATTTGGAGCATTAGCTAAACATCGTACAATCCTTTTCTGCACCATAAAAACATCATGAACCGCAGGTGAGTTTCCCCAGATGGTAATTCCATATGACATTGTAGACTGAATTTCTCCGAAGTAGAAGAGTAGGAGCCCGCATATGTCTAGGATTGATTTGAGAGATCTCAGTTGAAAACATTTGGTACTCAGAGTATTGGCTAAAGATTCACAATGTGATTTGAAAGATAGATGTTGATCAAGTCTAACACCTAAGAATTTGAAGCATTCAACATTCTCGATAATGTGATCATCTAATATTATTTCTACTGTAGGGATGTTTTTGTTCTGCCTGGTATGAAATGTTATATAATTAGTTTTAGTAGTGTTTAAAAAGAGGGAGTTATCATATGACCACTTAGAGAGTGTTTGAAGACTAATTTCGATTTTATTTTGAATTTGTATCTCAGATTTACCCGTGAATAATAGAGTAGAATCATCTGCATACAAAGTGAAAGCATTCGGGAGGATCAGGGGTAATTCATTGATATACAGTGTGAACAAAATATGCCCTAACACTGAGCCCTGCGGGACTCCAATTCCGATTGGGAGTTTACTAGAAAAATAGTTAGTTTTTTATTGTTATCGACACAATTTATTTTTATTCTCTGAAATCGTCCCTCGAGATAGGAAGCGAACCATTCGTAGGGTTTCCATTTAAAATAAGAAAGTTGATATTACTTCCGGTCAGACCGGAAGTTAACTTCGACATGTCAATATGCTCAAATTCTAGCTCTTATGTCATTATATCGACGCTCCAAATTTCACAAAACTACTTCATACAATAACTGAGATATTCCGTAGGCAATACTTCCGTAGCCACCCGGTATACTGGAACTTTTGTCATATACAGGGCAATTCAAATTCGACCCCCATACCAATGGGATCTCCTAAACTACAGGAGATACGTCGAAGCTTAAATTGGGGCAAAGTTGCGTATTCCGGTGCTTAACAAAATACTGTTTTGAAACTTGGAAAATTCCGAGTATTTCCGGAAATATCGGGAAAAAACTGAAAATCGGAATTTTCGTTTTTATTTTTTTCTATCGTTATTTGACAACATAGCTCAAAACCAAAAGTACATTTTCATTGATACTTTTTTCTGCTACAAGTTTTCATGTTCAGATTTACTATCCGACGTTTCGTCTTCTGGCATTGATCGTCAACTTTTTTTTCTGTTATGGGCGCCATATTGTTTTTTTATACAGAAAATAGTGATTCTCATTCTGATTTCATTGATGTATAATTTATGATTTGCACTTCTGAAACCACAGATATTAAAAAAAAACAACTTCATCTGAGATGGTCATGACTCCATCGAAAAATTTTGTTTAATAAACACTAGTTGTCAGAACATCATAAGTTTGCACAAATACTTCAGTTGAAATGTCCTCATTCTCAAATGAAGAAAAACGAGATATGTTGAAACTTTATTATAAATTTGATAAGAATAGTACGATAACAGCACAAATTTATTTTGAATTATATCCGAAAAGACAACAGCCGGATAAAACATTATTCGGAATTTTGGACAAACTTGGCGGAGTACGGTGCGTTTCAAAAACCAAGAATGGAACAAAATATTAGACGTAACTTATTAGCCGAGTTAAAATAATTGTTCATTCCATATTCGAAGAAGTATAATTATTTTTGGTACTTTTTTAGAAAAATGCAGATCCTTCCAAATCAACAGATCAAGTCTCGGCAGAAATGGATGTGTCACAGACGAGCGTTTGGAGGGAATTCAAAAAAGTGGTTTGAAATGTTGTAAGATACATATTTCACAAAAATTACATCCAGGTGATCCTCAGAGAAGGATGGAATTTTGTAGCTGGCTCTCGAATAGGGTAGACACTACAAACTTCTTGAAAAACATTATTTGGACCGACGAAAGTACTTTTTCGAACTGTGGTGTTTTCAATAGAAATAATGAGCACATTTGGAGTAAAAATAATCCACGACACTTCAGAGAAGTCAGACCACAAGTTCGGTTTCATTTGAATGTGTGGGCTGGAATTTATGACGACTGAATACTTGGACCTCATTTCTTCTCTAATACTTTGAACGGGGAAACCTATCTTCGGTTCTTAAGAAACGAATTCGAAGAATATATGGATACGTTTCCCCTTGTTAATTATAACAGCTGCTGGTTTCAACATGACGGGGCTCCTCCACACAGTAGAACAGCAGTTTGCGAATATTTACACCAAAGATTTCCTAATAGGTGGTTATGAAACTCTGGACCAGTGAGATGGCTGGCAAGGTCACCCGACCTTACAGTTTTGGATACTTTCTTGTGGGGCACTTTAAAGAACAGAATCTATGGAGAGCAAGAATATGACAAAGTAGATGAACTTAGAGACAATATCATCACAATATCATCACGCAGGTCTATTAGAAGAAGGGATATTGTTAGGGCTGTTCTTAATTTGAGACGACGAGCTCGGTTATGTATTCAAGAGGAAGGCCATCATTTCGAACACTTGCTGTAATACTTTTTGTGCATTTCATTCTTGTTTTTTGAAACGCACCGTACTCAGCCAAGTGTTTGCCCAAAATTCCGAATAATGTTCTATCCGGCTGTTGTCTATCTGGATATAATTCAAAATAAATTTGTGTTGTTTTCGTAGTATTCCTATCAAATTTTTAATAAAGTTTCAACATATCTCGTTTTTCTTCATTTGAGAATGAGGACATTTCGACTGAAGTATTTGTGCAAACTTATGATGTTTAATGAGTTGTGACAACTAGTGTTTATTAAACAAAATTTTTCGATGGAGTCATGACTATCTCAGATGAAGTTGATTTTTTTTTTAAATCTGTGGTTTCAGAAGTGCAAATCATAACAAACTATACATCAATGAAATCAGAATGAGAATCACTATTTTTCTGTATGAAAAAACAATATGGCGCCCATAACAGAAAATAAAGTTGATGATGAATGCCAGAAGTCGAAACGTCGGATAGTAAATCTGAACATGAAAACGTGTAGCTGAAAAAAAGTGTCAATGAAAATGTACTTTTGGTTTTGAGCTATGTTGTCAAATAACGATAGAAAAAAATTAAAACGAAAATTCCGATTTTCAGTTTTTTCCCGATATTTCCGAAAATACTCGGAATTTTCCAAGTTCAAAAGTTTTTTGTTAAGCACCAGAATACGCAACTTTGCCCCAATTTAAGCTTTGACGTATCTCCTGTAGTTTAGGAAATACCAATGGTGGGTGTCGAATTTGAATTGCCCTGTATACATAGCAACGCGAAATTTTCGTTAGGAATAATTTAATCCATGATCACCATATAAGATCAAAAAACAGCTTGCACATACCGAACGTTCGCCTAACAATGTCCCAAAAATCATCCGACATATTAGGACTCAAACTATACAATGCCCTTCCCGATGACTTTAAATTGTTGGATAACCAACATAAGTTCAAGAAAAGAACAAAATCACTTCTTCTTGACCTCTGTCCCTATAATATAAATGAGTTTTATGACAATTTTCGATAAACTCGAACTTGGTTTGTGTTTCATCTTTTATGTCGTAGGTACGTGTATTATACTTATTTGTAATACCTGACTTGTCTGATAGCTTCACAGCTCAATGGATGAAATAAAAATTGAATTGAATTGAATTGAAAAAATATTTATTTTTTTTAGCGTGGTACCGAATGAATCTCACCGATCATTTTCCGCTCCCGATTTCCACAGCTCTCTCCACAGATCGCTGAATATTAATGGAAATCCACAACCCACAAATGCTTATAATTAAATTAAAAATTCGTGAGACTCGAGAGCATTGTTAATTCTACCTAATCATCAAAGTAATAATAGAAAACCTTTATATGCAACGAACAGTTTTTTTGCGATGAGTTATAAATAGTTGTTGTTAAATGATTCGCTGATGGCATTGTTCTTTTGAGACATAATAGTTCATAATTGATGAAATTTCCCATATCATGCTTGAAACGGCCATCATTGTTTTCGTCGAATTGTTTGCTAGCTCGTTATCAAAGGTGTTTTTTTCAATGATGGAATTAGGTTGTCGAATTTAATTCTTTTGTTTTATGCTTCTAGGTCGTTGCCATTTTGTTAATTAACATATTCAAAACAACCTAATAAACAATCTGATTACAATTGAAACTGATTAGTGGAAGTACACTGTAGTAGGAAGTACACTGATCGACCAGGACAGACCGTTCAACTACTACCAAAAAAATTAAAACTTTCAAAATCACATTAATGGACCACAACTGACCGATAGAATAATTTTGTTAATCTGACATTGATTTGACATTTTAAAGGTTATGCGATTTTTTTTTGTATTTATAAGTGAATACCCCAGGGAAAGAACGTGCTAAGTCACTTTGGCAATAATTTACAGCAGCGGCCCAGATAGCACATCATATGGGCTAAATCTTAGTTCCATATTGGGCCAATATAGATATATAGTAAATTAAAAATCAATATTGGTCCAATATGGGTGAATATTCAAAAAACAATATTGTATTAATAATATTGGTGGAATATTGGTTGAACTAGTTTTGAATGAAGATTATCACACGAAATATTGGGTCAATATTGGTTGAATAATTTCTACAAATATCGATAATACAATATTGGTTATATATTGTTTTCCACATCTAGAATTAATATTGCGATCCAAATATTCCAGACATATCGATTATAGGGGAAAAAAACTATATTGTATTTCCAAGTTTGTTAGAATATTGGTTGAATATCATTTCCACTTTATTTGACAAATTGTAATAACTCATATTGAGTCAATATTGGTTGAATGAAATTTACCAATATCGATAAAATATTGTCTTCACATTGTTTTTAACATCTAGAATAAATATCGCAGTCCCAATATTCCGCTAATATCGATTCTAGGAATAAAATATTTATTTGTTTTACTAGGCATAAAAGAACAAGATTTAATGCCTCGGCTGGTGTTTCATAGCCGAGCGTAGTAAGGCTATGAAACCAGCCAAGGCATTAAATCTGCTTTTCTGCCGTGTGAAACATATAATTTTTTCTTCAAATTTGTTCCAATTCCACGCAAAATCGACTTTTTCATATTTAAATTGCGTTTCATTATCAATATCCAAATAACTAAATTATTTTATCAAAGGTAACTGGGCCCTGCGTTACTATGTTTACTGCTGATGACGTTTGTTGAATATGTTTGTTTACTGTTTACTTTGTCATTGTCAATTTTGAAAAGTTGTCATGTTAGAAATGGATTTACTGCAAAGTGAGGATGAATTGATGCAATTAACACCACCTGAGATAAGAGACCAGGCGCGAGATGTGGAATTTAACCTTTTACCGGAAAAATCAAGAACTGTATATGAACTCACATACAGCAGATTCATGGAATATAGACAGAAGAAAAATATAGGATCTTTCTCTGAAAATGTGCTGATTGTCTATTTTTACGATCTTTCAAAGAAATTGAACGAACTTTTTCTGCCTAGGCAGTAAAAGTGGACTTTTTCTGCCTAGGCATTAAAAGTACAACTTCTAAGCCTGCCAAGTGTCATTAAAAGGCCGCTTTTAATGTCATTTGGAGAAAAACTATACTGTATCTCCAAGTGTGATTACACATTGGTTGAATATCATTTAGCCAATATTCAACAAATCTTATTAATTAATATTGGATCAATATTGGTTCAACAATATTTATCGATATCGTTAAAACAATATTGTCTTCATATTTTATCCTACAACATCTAGATTTAGATGAAATTTGAATATTGGCCGAATATTCAATGAAATATATTGAAATTATATCATGATCAAACCTGGATAAAAATCCGCTATGTGGCTCTACATATAGAACGTCTTCTGAAACCTACGAAAGTATATTAAATATTTCCCATAACTTGTTTTCAAGACAGCTCACTCAACACTCAGTGGTTATGGCGATCAAAAGGCAGACTCTGGTGTCACCTTCATCAACTAAAAGTCATTTAATAAATCACCAAGGTATATTGACATCCACCAATATATCCAAATGATATTGTACCAATATCGATTAATATTGTACCAATATCGATAAATATTTTAAGGCCATTATTGCTTCAAGAATATTTCACCAAAACTATTTCTAAAATATTCAAACAATATTCGACCAATATCGCAAAATGTTCACATTTTACTTCTCGACAATATAACTTTTGAATATTGTGCCGATATTGTCACAATATTGTATCAGCGATATTGTACCAATATCGCCGAACATTTTGAGGCCAATATGCGTTCAAGAATATTTCGCCAATATTATTTAAGTGATATTGGACCAATATCGCCGAATGTTCACATTTTTTTTCTCGCCAATATTGAATTTAAAATATTTTGCCAATATGTTCACAATATTGTACCAATATTTTACCAATATAGGTGTGCTACTTGGGGGGACTCTGTGTCATATTGAATTCTACTCATCGACTGAATTCCATATGACTGGTACTCTGATGTGTACACAAATTATCGCCTAAACTCGACTATCCCGGTAGCCAGAAAGCAAGACGTCGAGACATGTCTTCTATGTTCAACCCTACTTTTTTCTTTCGATTCAATTCTGTCAATGTTGTCAGATATATTTGTTTCAATTTCAAAAGCAAATAGTAAAAAATAATAAATAATGAGGGTATGGAGTGAACACTGTAACGTTGAGGAAACCACCTGCAGGTGGATAAAGTCAATGCTTCAAAATCGATAGGCCCATACCAACATGTTTGAAGAATACGCGAAGCTGAAAATTACCAGAGGAACCCCATAGGGGGGATACTATCCCCCAACTGTGGAACATGGTAGTAGACGAACTTCTGGAATCTTTAAACAATCTGGGATACTACTCACAAAGTTATGCGGACGACATAGTAGTCCTCGTACAGGGAAAGTATGCCCAAATAACCTCTGAGCTAAAGCAAAATGCACTGAGGACCTTACAGGAATGGTGCAAAATAGAAGGACTGAGGGCAAACCCCAGTAAAACCACACCATTCCCTTCAAATCTTTGACATTGTAAGGATTAACAGGGTGCATATAGAAAGAGCGGAACATGTACTAATAATATTACTAATAATATGAATCATTGCGATAATTATATCGTAAATATCAATTATGCTTATGGCATTGATATCAATATGACCGTAATTTAGTGATACAAGGTAATGAAAAACAGTATGAAATACAACAAACAAAATCAAAGGTTTTATGACTGTCGCCATGGCATTCTTTAAATTCATCACGGCTTTGTGAATATCACATATCGGTGACACACTAAATAATTGAAATGCACCGACAACCTTGATTTAGAATGTAAAAATGATGCACCTCATACATATATCAATTTTCGTCGAATAATCGCATGCGACGTATAATTTTACATTTCTATGTGTTGCTAGGTATCCGGTTGGCTGCTTTAATTTGGTTTTCGTGGTGACAAAACATGACCTTTGTCAAACAACCGTTAGCTGCGCATGAAAAAAATTGTTGGGTAGTCTATAATGCAACGAGACAACGTAATAGATATAGTAGGAAAACATACAGTCAGTTCGTTCATAGAAAATTATTATGAATTACTTCTTAAATGATGTAGCCCCGATACTTGATGAAAGTCCATGTTGATATATCTATAATGAAACTAAATGAAATGATTTTCATTGAAAAGGTTTACAAAACCACTTGAAGAAGCTGTCGTACAGCGAAACAATCGTCGCAGTTTTGTAAACCTTTTAAGTGAAACTCATTTTCATCAAGTATCGGGGCTACATTGATTGAAAAATAATTTATAATGCCACATTTATGTTATCGACACCACTGGATTATAGTTACGACGGCGTTCTGGTGCCACGGCGAAAATAAAAAAATCTGTCAATTGACACATTTAATCTGTCAATTGATACATTTAATCTGTCAATTGACACATTTAATCTGTCAATTGACACATTTAATCAGTCAATTGACACATTAAATCTGTCAATTGACACATTTATAATCTGTCAATTGACACATTTAATCTGTCAATTGACATATTTAATCTGTCAATTGACACATTTAATCTGTCAATTGACACATTTATAATCTATCAATTGACACATTTAATATGAGATGGTTAGAGCATATCGATGATGAAAATTGTTGAAATAGTTATTTCCGTCAACCTGTTGCACCCCTACCCCGAACCACCAAAAGTCTTCGAGACTTGTGCAAGCTAGGGAGCAACCCTCACCTTTTAACGTATGATGCCGTGCATGAGACCGATGACCATGCTGGGAATCGAACCCAAGACCCAATGCTTGAGAGGCGCATGCTCTACCAGCACGACCACCACGGAATGGGTAGTTTGAACATGATCAGTGAATAGCCATGAACCAACTCAGCCTTAGGTACTTTTCAATTGGGTTGGGCAATAACGAAATTTTATTATTTTTGGAATTACCTGATGGTGATTTGATTCGTAAAAGAACACTGATACGATGATTGAAATTTTTAAATTTGTTCTGGTGGAGAAATTATTGAGATACTGAAACGCTTCTAACGTTTGTGAATAATGAAATCTGTAAATCAGGGGTTTCATGGATGCATTCGAAATGCGTGCAAGCTATGGTTTAGTTGTCACACAAAAAAGTACGTTTGTACGTTTTGTCTTGAGCAACAGCGTATGAACATGAATAGGAGATTGAAAAAATCACTTGACAAATAAATCAGTAAATTGACAGATTAAATGTGTCAATTGACAGATTAAATGTGTCAATTAACAGATTAAATGTGTCAATTGACAGATCAAATGTGTCAATTGACAGATTAAATGTGTCAATTGACAGATTATAAATGTGTCAATTGACAAATTAAATGTGTCAATTGACAGATTAAATGTGTCAATTGACAGAATGAATGTGTCAATTAAGAGAATTTTTATTTCTGCAGTGGTACTAGTACGCCGTCGTATTTGACAGTTACCTCTACATACAAATGCTGATAGTAATATTTTCAGTAGTAATACCACAAGTGATTGAATTTTCTGTCGATTCATTTCTGAGAGAAACTGAATTGCTTCGAAAAAATACCACGAGTCCGCAGGACGAGTGGTATTTTCTCGATACAATTCAGTTTCGTTCAGAAATAAAAGACAGACATGAGATAAATTCAATCACGAGTGGAATTTTATCAGACTATTTCACGAAGCATTAAAAGTATTATTATAAACATGAACAATCAATTCATCATAACCATAATCAATTAACTATAATCACAAAAAATGTATTATAACTATCAATAATTTATTATACAGGGTGGGTCACGGTCGATGGTACCTTAGACGTTTACGGAGAACGGGAAATAGGATCATTCTGAAAATTTGGTTTCTCAAGTGGTTGCTCTTTATGTATCGATCTAAAATATTTTCAGCACTGCAGCGTTGCCGCTTATACCAGAAAGTAGCAGCATCTTTGTTATTTCAAATGGGTCACCCTGTATATTACCGCATTTTTGAACTTGTCATTCCTTCCTGATTTTTTCTGCCTCATACTTCCCTATACCTATCTCTAACGGTTTTTGAGATATTAGTTATTTTCCATATTTTTCATCCAAAACATAGCTCGAATTGAATGTTTATTTCTGCGGTATTTGGATTCTTAGGAAGTTGCAATTTTGTGTTTAGTTTATCAAGATCATGTACATTGATTTCGTATAGAGAAGTTTGTTCTGCGTTATACAGGGTCGTTCAAAATTCATGATCTTACTGCTACATACGAAAAGGGTTGAAAGTGCGTTTTTTTTAAATGGAACATCCTGTATATTATGAAATATCCTGAAAGATGACTAAATTCTCTTCGAATTGATATATCATGTTCCTATACCTAAATAGCCAGAATTCCGAGATAATAGCAATTTTCAGACACATTCCAAATATCTAGTAAATACATAATTATCTCCTTTCATATGAAAACTAGACCTCCATTTGTACATTAAAGCAAAATACCAACTTGTCACATGTCAAATGTTTGACAGAAAAATTTCCACTTATTATGTTTCAATCCACGATAAGAACATAACTTTTTTATTTTTTTTGTTCCAAATTTAAACACATTTAATGATGAAAATTTTGTTAAGTATTTTACATATCAATATTTCAGTGGTTATAAATAGTTCAGGTAAAACCATCGTTAGTTATTTCTTATGAATTGTTGGATGATTTTCATTTCTCGGTGTGAAATTTTCTTACCGAATCCCCCTCGTGCTTGAATTAATTGCCGTAAATTTATCTCGTACATAAATTTTCAAAGAAAATAAGCTTCGTCGCTTCGCGACTAGAGTAATTTTCAAAAAATTCATGTACTCGAAAAATTTCCGGCAATAATTCAAGCACTTGGGAGATTACAAGTGAAAATTGCTATTATCTCGGAATTCTGGCTATGTTCCTATACCTAAGGAACATGATATATCAATTCGAAGGGAATTTAGTCATCTTTCAGGATATTTCATAATATACAGGGTATTCCATTTAAAAAACGCACTTTCAACCCTTTTCGTATCTAGCAGTAAGATCATGAATTTTGAACGACCCTGTATAACACAGAACAAACTTCTCTATACAGAATCAATGTACATGATCTTGATGAACTAAACACAAAATTGCAGCTTTCTAAGAATCCAAATTCCGCAGTAATAAACATTCAATTCGAGCTATGTTTTGGATAAAAAATATGGAAAATAACCAATATCTCAAAAACCGTTAGAGATAGGTATAGGGGAGTATAAGGCAGAAACAATCAGAAAGGAATGACAAGTTTAAAAATGCGGTAATATACAATATGACCCATTTGAAATAACAAAGATGCTGCTACTTTCTGGTATAAGCGGCAACGCTGCATTGCTGAAAATATTTTAGATCGATAGACCAAGAGCAACTACTTGAGAAAACAAATTTTCAGAATGATCCTATTTCCCGTACTTCGTAAACGTCTAAGGTACCATCGACCGTGACCCACCCTGTATAGTTTCGATGCGACTCATTTTGACGTTTTCGCCTACTATTAGGATCTGTCAAAATGTCAAACTTTGTCATCTATGGTTACATCGTTGAAAACACCAATGCTGACAGGTCAATCAGAATTGAGAGACAGCTGGTGTTTTCGCGATAATACAAGTTGTCTTTGATTTGTGATTGGTCAGATTACGTGAATATCTTGAGAAGAGTGGAGTGGTCAGTGGCAGTCATAGGTAACCAAACTAGAAAAAATAGTTACAATTACTTTAAACCACAATACTAAACGAGTTGTTTTAATTACATGACATTGGGAGTAAAAAGTGTAGATTCATTAAAAAGAAGTTGATATAAATGAAAATATCCAAGGTGTTCAATTGAAAAAACAAAATATCAATGTTTGTAAATGGCCAAGTTTGTGTTGTTGCGAACATCCTGTAAAATTGATTCTAAATTTAAGTATTCGCAGTGAACATCACCATCCCAAGTAGCACACCTATACTGCCGTCCTAAGCCAAAAAGCCATATCTGCAAAAACTCTGAAGCTGAGAACTCTGTAGTTTCGACCATCTTAAGTACGAAAAGACTTAAACTTGTGTACTAAAGGCAAAATTATTGATTAACTTTGGCTGTTTAAATCTAGTTTACGTTATTTTTTGTTTGGAGAAAGTTAAATTTATAGTGTTTCAAGACTACAGAAACCAATATCTCCATATTCACATTTTTTGTAGATACGGCTTTTTTGCTTAGGACGGCAGTATATTGGTAAAATATTGGTACAATATTGTGAACATATTGGTGAAATATTTGAAAAAAATGTGAACATTCGGCGATATTGGTCCAATATTACTGGAATTATATTGGCGAAATATTCTCGAACTAATATTGGCCTCAAAATATTCGGCGATATTGGTACAATATCGCTGATACAATATTCTGACAATATTGGCACAATATTCAAAACTTATATTGTCGAGAAGTAAAATGTGAACATTTTGCGATATTGATCGAATATTGTTCAAATATTTCAAAAATGATTTTGGTGAAATATTCTTGAAGCAATGATGGCGTCAAAATAATTATCGATATTGGTACATCATTTGGATATATTGGTGGATGTCAATATTACTTGGTTTAGTATTAAATGTCTTTTAGTTGATGAAGGTGACACCAGAGTCTGCCTTTTGATCGCCTTAACCACTGAGTGAGCTGTCTTGAAAACAAGTTATGGGAAGTATTTAATATACTTTCGTAGGTTTTGGAAGACGTTCTATATGTAGAGCCAATTTCAATATGTTTCATTGAATACTCGGCCAATATTCAAATTTCATCTGAATCTAGATGTAGGAAACAATATGGAGACAATATTGTTTTAACGATATCGATAAATACAGTGCGGCTTTTTTTAGTCCCCCCCTGTTAACTTGTGAACGGTTCAACGTACAAACATGAATGAAAAACTGTTTGGAGGGTTTCACCGATACTACTTTTTGAAACAAAAAATATGGTGATTGTTCGACAGGGGGCGCGGGGGGCACATCAATTCAAAATTTTTAAATGGCATGGGGGGTCGAGTGTCACATCGTTGAAAAGAGAATTCAATTCTCTTTACAACCATCTAATTTTTTTTTGAATTCCGTTAATATATTTTTTGCAATTCAAATTCGAAATATCAAATATAAATGCGGATCTGAAAACTAGTCATACCTTGATAAATTTGAATGGTTTGTTGTGGAATAATGAAACCAAAAACATTGCAAAGGGTATTCTCTATACTACTTTTTGAGAGAAGAAATATTGCAATTACTGTACAGATGGCGCTGGAGGCACACCAACTAGAAAATTTCGATAGGCATAAAAATCGAAATTGGGAAAAAATTCCTCAACTAAATTCAAAAATATTTAGATGGTTGTAAAGAGAATTGAATTTTCTTTTCAACGATGTGACACTCGACCCCCCATGCCATTTAAAAATTTTGAGTTGATGTGTCTCCCCGCGCCCCCTGTGTAGCAATCACCATATTTTTTGTTTCAAAAAGTAGTAGTAGTGAAACCCTTCAAATGGTTTTTTATTCATGTTTGTACGTTGAACCGTTCAAAAGTTAACAGGGGGGGGGACTAAAAAAAGCCGCACTGTATTATTGAACCAATATTGTTCCAATATTAATAGTTAAGATTTGTTGAATATTGGCGAAATAATATTCAACCAATGTGTAATCACACTTGGATATACAATATTGTTTTTATTCCTAGAATCGATATGAGGGAAATATTGGGATTGCAATATTTATTCTAGATGTTGAAAACGATGTGAAGACTATATTGTTTTATCGATAATGGTAAATATCATTCAACCAATATTGACTGAATATGAGTTATTACAATTTTTCAAATAAAGTGGAAATGATATTCAGCCAATATGCTATCAAACTTGGGAAAACCATATAGTTTTTTTCCTATAATCAATATGACTGGAATATTTGGATGCAATCCATATTTATTGTACATGTGGAAAACGATATATAACCAATATTATATTATCGATATTGGTAGAAATTATTCAACCAATATTGCCCCAATATTTCAAGTGATAATCTACATTCAAAACTAGTTCAACCAATATTCCACCAATATTATTAATATAATATTGTTTTTTGAATATTCACCCATATTGAACCAATATTGATTTTTAATTTACTATATATCTATATTGGCTCAATATGGAACCAAGATTCAGCCGATATGATGTGCTACCTGGGATACCAACTAACGATTCTCGAATTAGTAAGGGTCTTAGCAACAATAAAACTCACAATAATTTTTACTTCCAAAGAAAATAATCTTCAACAACTTTACTAAATATTTCGTATTTATTTATTTTTCCTTCTTAAATTCAAAGGACCTTTGTCCGATCATAAATGTTTTTATGGGGAAATATTTAAATCCGTTAAAGTAGTTTCAGAACTTGGAATTCCATAGTTAGATTTCTGGTAATCGGATTACCTACGATACGAAATCTTGCCAACCAGCAATTAGTTTTATGACGACTCTGGAGAATTTGGAAATTTGGAATGACGAAGGCTGGGCTTTTCTTTATTTCTGACCTGCAATGCTAGAAAGATGGAGTTCAAAAGATGAGAAAAGTTAATTAGTTTTGCTTCAGTTTTCAAGCCGCAATGTTCTCCGTTTTTCGAGATCCTCGACTAGCGTTTATCTGGTCAAGTTCCAGGGTCATTCATAAGCAAAATGTATATAAGTACTTTAATTGTTCCCTAAGTGTTTTTTATTATGTAACATGTGTATATCGTGATGGTTACTTATTAGCTGCTGTGTCCGTTATTTAATTACAACAATTCACCCGTCATCCCCGTACTCCAACACTAAATATTTGAAAATGTGAAATAGGTGATTTTTCGAAAAGAAGCCTTCAAAATCGATTTTTTTTAGATAACTCGTCAAAGCCGAAACGGAATTCAAATTTAAAAAAATCGCTTAGCAGCCAAAGAAACAGCGGATCAGAATATATGAAATTATACTGGGTGTTGAAAAAGACCAACTTCGGTTAGCCACGCTTCAATGATGCACCCAGCATGAATAAGAATAATTTTGGAAAATGGTATTAAATGGTCCGTTTGGCAAATAAAAATGTAAGAAATTGAGATAGTGATTAACAACGGAGCAATTGACCATGGGAATCTTCTAGAATCACCCTGTATATCTCTCAAACGATAGAGGATTTACATCCACCGTGCCTCTTTGAAGAAGTGATATCTCCTTCTGCATCTACCAGGAAAGTGGACGATGCTCTTCCAAAGCAATGGCCAGTATACATATCTAGACTGGTGCCTTTAAGTTTTCTGAAAAAAGTACCAGGCAAGGACCAAATGGAAAATATTGAGGTTCCAACTTCAAAGAAAAAAAATTATTAAACACAAAAATGGTGAAATGGGGATGCCACCACGGATATTGAACTACATCGTGGCATTAGTCAGGGAAGTAGTTGTTTTCTGTCAGATTTTTGCCTCATATTTTCCACCGTCTGGAAATATTTGGAGAGAAGGGTACTTTAACTTTGTCGATTTTATTCTTATCATGGAGTATCGACTCAAAAAGGTGGAAGATTTGAATTTCTTCGATATCAAAATGGGCGAAATATAGGATAAGGACAGTTTTGGAGAAAGATTATGTATGCCAATCCATAAAATATTAGAAGGCAAATTCATATTTTTTTTTGACAATTCTGTAAAGAATTTAATGAGGTGAGCCTAGCCATTCTGATGATATTAGGCGGTGTCTATTACTCAACTGTGAAATGTCAAAGTAAATTTTAAAAATGCGTTAACAAACTAGATTTGATCTTACATGGTGGTTCTTCGGGTTGTAAGGCCGACGTGTGTTCAGAGAGGAACTCGACGTTTCGCCAACACGAGTGGTTAGCATTTTCAAGAGTTATTTTATAAGTTTCTGATTTCTTAAGTCGCTGTCAAATGCTTGACATTTGTTATACGTTGTCTCAATAAATACCTGTGATTTGACGTTCTTACATCTGATTGGTCCATAGCGTTAGCAGACATCATAGAATCGTTCGTACCGTTATTTTGTGGGTAGGGATCTAATTGAGAATTTTTGAGAACTGGAAGCCAAACCTTGTTCAATTGTAGTCCTTCTTCGGTTCTGTTGAAGTTGCTGTGGTGTTTCTGGATTTCAATTGCTTCCCGGAAGAGTCTTGGGTAATACGCAGATGTTGAAGAGATGACTTGGGTTTCTTCAAATTTCACTCTATGGTTATCGTTGTTGAGAGTATGTTCTGCGACAGCGGATTTCTGTGTGTGCCCTAACCGACAGCAAGCCTTGTGCTCTTTGATTCTTGTTTTAACGGAGCGTTTCGTGGTCCTGATATAAACGCTGCCACAGGAACATGGAATGCGATAAACCCCAGAAGAGCATAGTACGTCTCGTTTGTCCTTCGCTGATCTAAAGTGGTCTTTCAGTTTCTTTGAAGGTTTATAAACGGTTTTAATCTCATATTTTCTTAGAATACGGCCGATACGATCTGTAACTCTGGGAACATATGGTAAGAATGCTTTTCTTTTTTCGGTGTTGGTTTAACTACTACTTGTTTCACTGGATGGACAGTCATTTGGTCCACTATTGATTCTTCCGTCTCTGATTTCTCTTCTATTTTTCATACACCTCTCAATATCTCTTTGTATCCATTAGAAAGAAGAGCGTTTTTTAGATGTTTCAGTTCAGTTTCCAGGTATTCAGGTTCGCAAATTCTTCTAGCTCGATCAACTAATGTCTTGATTAAAACTTGTTTTTGGCACGGATGATGGTTTGAGGTATTGTGGAGATATCGATTAGTGTGTGTTGGTTTTCTATATACCGTCTATATAGACGTCTTTCTTTTCGAGAAATGAGAACGTCTAAGAATGCCAGTTTCTTCTCATTTTCAATTTCCATGGTAAATTGAATATTCGGGTGTATGTCATTGATATGGTTAAGGAATTCATTGAGTTTTTCTGGTCCATGTCTCCAAATTATAAACGTATCGTCTACATATCTTAACCATACCTTGGGTTTTAAATTTGCAGTTTCAATTGCCTTTTCTTCTAGTTTTTCCATAAAGAAATTAGCAATAACTGGGCTAAGTGGGCTTCCCATTGAAACACCATCTAATTGCTCATATATTTTGTTATTGAAAATGAAATATGAAGATGTTAAGCATATTTTGAAGAGATATCACTTTTGGCTTCCAGTTCTCAAAAATTCTCAATTAGCTCCCTACCCACAAAATAACGGTACGAACGATTCTATGATGTCTACTAACGCTATGGATCAATCAGATGTAAGAACGTCAAATCACAGGTATTTATTGAGACAACGTATAACGAATGTCAAGCATTTGACAGCGACTTAAGAAATCAGAAACTTGTAAAATAACTCTTGAAAATGCTAACCACTCGTGTTGGCGAAACGTCGAGTTCCTCTCTGAACACACGTCGGCCTTACAACCAGAAGAACCACCATGTAAGTGACGATGGCCGCGAAAGCCTTTCACAATTTATTAGATTTCATCTTATTCATGATAATAAGATTTGTTAATATAGTGAGTCTAGTAACTCATGAAAGTCGTAGGAAATGAACATTTTGATACAGATAGACCGTGTGAAATGAAAATATGTATTACAACGTTGTAGGTTTCATATTCGAAGATTCACTTGAAATTAACATTTTTCTTTTTCTACAACCACACTCCAAAACATGCTTTTCTGCATAGTTTTACGTTCGCAAACATGATTATTTCTCACAATTATTGAAATTTGACATTAGTGTGCCGCAAAGTGACATTTCTGTGCCACAAAGTGACATTTCTGTGCCAAAATTTTTCAGTACCTAATTTCTAAGCAATACAGTTTTCGTTACAGCAAGGTGACAGTATATTTTGAAAATTCTGCATTTCGAAGGGATATTCGATCAGGCAACTTCAAGAATGAATAAACAAAGTCTATTGGTTTATATAATATGAGGGAAATTGTCGTACAAATTCATAGTATTCTGAACAAAAATCATTGACATCACTACTGCTGTCTCAAATACCCACATACACACTATCTATTGCTAGGCAACGGAGCAACATCTATCGAATCATTTGAATGTCATCAAACGTCAAGCATAAAATATTCGTAAAATATTCTTGTCCCGTCATTTTTTAATGAGATTGAACTAAAATGGATAGCGACAGTTCTGAAATTGAAAATACTCCGCCAGAACTAAGAGAACAAGTTAATTCATTGTCATTGAATTTACTACCTTCAACTTCAAGAGGAAAATATAAGAATGAGTCACTGACATTTCATTCCGTCTTATAGTATAGTATTATTTTTAGCAAAAAGGGTGTTGTAGAAAAAGTATAGTGTGTAACAAGAGCAGAAATGCAATTTCTCACTCATTTGAATTGCAGCACTCGCTTGCGCTCGTGCCGCAACTTTTTCAAACTCGTGAGAAATTAGCACTTTTCTGCACTTGTTGCACAATATACTATTGTATAACAAGAGAGGAAAGTTCTAATTTAACTTCTGAAAATGAAGTTTACTGCCCGACGCGTATCGGAATGCAGTAATCATTCAAGGGAGGAAAAGTTACTTTACTCCCATGTTATACATATGATTTTCTCTACGACCATTAAGAAAAATTAACATTTCAATTGCGTCTTCGACTAAGAAACCTACCACGTTGTAACACCAATTTTCATTTCCCACGGGCTAGCTGTATCGAAATATTAATTTCCTACGACTTTCATGAACTACTAAACTGTATTATAGGTAGGTATTAACGAATTTTATGAACATAAATAATATCGAATCAAGTTTGTTTACGTCTGTCGAATAATTTGACATTTCATATCAGTAAGGAGGGAGGGAGGAAAAGTAACATTTTCTTTCCTTCTTTAGGGGTCGAAAATAAAGTTTTCTAGTGAGCGCAGGTAGCATATCGACTGAATCTTGGTTCCATAATGGGCCAATATAGATATATTGTAAAAGAAAAATCAATATTGGTCCAATATGGGTGAATATCCAAAAAACAATATTATATTACTAATATAATAAAATATTGCAATCCAAATGTTACAGTCATATCGATTATAAGGAAAAAAACTATATTGTTTTTCCAAGTTTGTTAGAATATTGATTGAATATCATTTCCACTTTATTTGATAAATTGTAATAACTCAAATTGAGTCAATATTGGTTGAATGATATTTACCAATATCGTTCTTAACATCTAGAATAAATATCGCAATCCCAATATTCCCCTTATATCGATTTTAGGAGTAAAAACTATATTGTATCTCCAAGTGTGATTACACATTGGTTGAATATCATTTCGCCAATATCCGACAAATCTTATTAATCAATATTGGGTCAATATTGGTTTAATAATATTTATCGATATCGTTGAAACAATGGGTGGTATGATTAAAAGGAGTATTTGCTTTTACTTCAAGTTGATACTCCATGTTGTAGTTTTCACTTCAAAAAATCAAAGCATTTACTCCACATAATTCTTGAAGTAACACTTAAATAAGTACTAGTAGCAATTACTCTATACTTTGCTTTATTTAGTTCGATATATAGAAGTTAATACTGCAGTATTTACTAATGTTGTCAAGTATTTCCTCCATTTGGGAGTGTTTGGTGTAGTTTTTAAGAAGCTACTCATAGGCTAACTTCATATCTTCAATTGAAAAGGAGTTATGGCTTTTTTATGAATATATGGTAGGAAAAGAAGAGAAATGTGTGAACATAGAACGTACGGGGAGGAACAATATAGAAAATTATTTCGGTAGGTCAATTATTTTAGCTAGATTGCTACTATTAAGCTCTGTACTTTCAGCTTCAATAAAAACAATGTTGAATGGATAGCTAGAGAGTTCTTAGGAAATCATATTGAGACGAGGTGAGCAGCTTTATCAAATTTAACGAAAATGGAGGTATTTTTAAGAGCTCTAAGTGATCCGGGGTTTCAACAAGGAATGGGTCTAGAAGTCGGGGTACATCGAACAACCGTGTCAAAAGTAATCAAAGAAGTTTCACAAAAAATTGTGTCGAAGAAAAATGTTTGGGTATCTTTTCGTCAAACTGCCCGCTAAATTGAATTGGCCAAAGATGGGTGGACGATATCTGGAGCAATAGGAGCGATAGATTGCACCCACATTAGAATAATAAAACCAAAAATTCATGGGGAAGAATATTTCAACCGTAAAGGATATTGTAGTATTAATGTGCAGGCTACATGCAGTTCTGAAGGAATTTTCACGTCTGTGTGCTGAAGTTTGCCGTTTGTCAAAAAGTATTTTACAATCTTCTACCAAAATAACGAATGCCATCTGAAGATCTACTTCCACATTTTAGCAACCTCGGCACTTGGTTCAACACATTACTCTTACTCATGATTATTAAGTACCACAGAACGAACAACAACAATCGAACCAATTTGGGGTTAAACACGTCCTAGTATTTACTAGTAGTTTATACTTCTAACCTAAGTTAACACTTCCCATCGAAGCATTTACTTTATGTAAAACATTATACTCCACAATATACTAGGAAGTAAAAGCTCTTATTTGAAGTAAAAGCAAATACTCTTTTGAATCATACCACCCAATATTGTCTTCACATTGTTTCCTACATCTAGATTGAGATGAAATTTGAATATTGGCCGAATATTCAATGAAACATAATGAAATTATATCATGATCAAACCTTGATAAAAATCCGCTAGGTGGCTCTACATATAGAACGTCTTCTAAAACCTACGAAATTATATTAAATACTTCCCATAACTTGTTTTCAAGACAGCTCACAGTGGTTATGGCGATCAAAAGGCAGACTCTGGTGCCACCTTTATTAAATAAAAGATATTTAATAATTTACCAAGGTATATTGACATCCACCAATATATCCAAATGATATTGTACCAATATCGATAAATATTTCACCAAAACAATTTCTAAAATATTCGAACAATATTCGACCAATATCACAAAATGTTCACATTTCACTTCTCGACAATATAACTTTTGAATATTGTGCCAATATTGTATCAGCGATATTGTACCAATATCGCCGAACATTTTGAGGCCAATATTAGTTCAAGTATATATTTCGCCAATATTATTCAAGTTATATTGGACCAATATCGCCGAAAGTTCACATTTTTTTTCTCGCCAATATTGCAATTCAAATATTTCACCAATATGATCACAATATTGTACCAATATTTTACCAATGTAGGTGTGCTACTTGGGAGATAGTAGAAAAAATATTTTTCCACACGTTTCTTTTTTTTTCGTAAAATTTGATTTTACGAAACTCCCAGGTTTTCGGAGAAAACCCCTCAAAAGTGTAGCGTTTGTTACGTAGAAGACATTTTCTAAAATATGTTCATTCAGATAAGTATCAAAAGAAAAAAAATTATCCAATATTATTCGACTTTTCTCTAGGTATATTGAAAAAATCAACCTTTTTGTATAAATTGGAGAGAAACGCTCAAATCTCCGCATAGAAGAAAAATAGCACTATTATCATGTACATTATTCATTTGCATTCAAGTTGTTGATCTTCAGCTTTTTCATTGTTTATCTAGACAATCCACTTATTTATTAACCTGTTTAGTCGCACAATATGATCAATAATGAAGCCATTTTAAAATATACCGTTGAATTTTCATGAGAAAATGTCACGACATTTTCAAATCATAACCTACTGTTTCAAACGCTAAATCGTCAGTGAATAATTCAGTTTCCTTAATTATAATCTCGTCTACTCTATTATGCCATTTCTGGTTCGTTTATCTGATTAATAGTTATTAATTATTTAAATATGGATCAATATGTAAAAGGGTACCATTTCAGATTTATGGATTATTTAAAATTCTGACCTACTTCAACAATTATTCTTGAAACGGATATTTATTATGAATGATTGTTGATTAATGTCTATCATAAATTGAACGAACACAAAGGCTCATAAGTCGACAAAAAATTCAAAATGGAAGTGAACTATTTTGAAAATGAGTACGTTGTGTTGGTTTGGACACATTGAGGAAATATACAGTGTGTACCTAGACCAGTGGGACAGTTAAATATCTCTTGAACCAATAGGAATTTTCAAAATAATATTATTTCACATCATATTGCACTATGAGAACTACAGGAATGATTATTTTTCTCCAAATGACATTAAAAGCGGCCTTTTAATGACACTTGGCAGGCTTAGAAGTTGTACTTTTAATGCCTAGGCAGAAAAAGTCCACTTTTACTGCCTAGGCAGAAAAAGTTCGTTGCTAGGCAACCTTCCAAGTAATAATTTAAATCAAGCTGGTTATTAAAATTGACAATGACATTAAGAAAACTCAAAATGATGCTGATGATAATAAACTGGTTTTATTGCATTAAAACTTCAAACTACAACACGAAATTTTTATTTATTAGATATATTTATGGTGATTTGTGAACAATTATTTAATACAATTGAACTCTGTCCACTTCCCTTCTTTCCAGTAAAATTAACAAATTTAGTATCCACACTTGATACTCCGGAAACGCCAGAAAATATTTTATTGCCGATGTTCGATTTATTGGCTAGCGAGTCCTCAATATAGCCCTCCGCGACAGCGGAAGACTTGTATCCTCCATGTTGCTTCAACATTGTTATGTCCCCACCAGAATGCACCAGCAACGTGGCCAAAGTTCTGCGAAAGCAGTGCCCGGTATACTCTTTCGCATGGGATAGTCCCAGAAAAGTAGCAATTTCTTCTGGCATTTTACCGAATTTGTGAATGCATACTTATAGAAGACACGCCGATTATTTAAATTCGAGGCATATTTTCTGTAAACGCTTAAATATTCCGTTACTACAAAAGATGATCTTTTGGTCTTAGTAGTTGGTAGCATAATTAGCAATTTGTCGCCCATATCATTTATATCATCTGTTTTCATTTGCAAAAGCTCATCACATCTACAAGCCCCAGCGACTGCAACAATAAGTACAACCTAAAATATAAATTAAAAATTAGTTCTTTAATCCATAATAGATCATTTTCAATATATTCCTACCTTCGTACACAAATACAGTTCATCTGGGGCATCTGATAAAAATTTCTCGATTTCTTCTCTTTGAAAAACTCGGGATTTTTTTGCATGGAAACCGTCTGACTGGCGTTTCAAAAAAGCCCGTAACTTCAGGTATTTTGCCAAATCAATGTTATTTTTTATGTTCAGGGTAGCTTTCAACATCGAATAGGTAGACCATAACGTTGAATGCTTCAATTTCTTTGAAAGATCGGAAAAATAGACAATCAGCACATTTTCAGAGAAAGATCCTATATTTTTCTTCTGTCTATATTCCTTGAATCTGCTGTATGTGAGTTCATATACAGTTCTTGATTTTTCCGGTAAAAGGTTAAATTCCACATCTCGCGCCTGGTCTCTTATCTCAGGTGGTGTTAATTGCATCAATTCATCCTCACTTTGCAGTAAATCCATTTCTAACATGACAACTTTTCAAAATTGACAATGACAAAGTAAACAGTAAACAAACATATTCAACAAACGTCATCAGCGGTAAATATAGTAACGCAGGGCCCAGTTGCCTTTGATAAAGTAATTTAGTTATTTTATATTGATAATGAAACGCAATTTAAATATGAAAAAGTCGATTTTGCGTGGAATTGGAACAAATTTGAAGAAAAAATTATATGTTTCACACGGCAGAAAAGCAGATTTAATGCCTTGGCTGGTTTCATAGCCTCGCTACGCTCGGCTATGAAACACCAGCCGCGGCATTAAATCTTGTGCTTTTATGCCTAGTATAACAAATAACTATTTTTTATACGAAGGGCGCAAGAAAAGCTCACAAAATCGAACATCAGTTTTCTTTAAATGGAACACCCCATACATTTCAACACATCTGAATTCTCATTCATTTAGGCTAATTATTAGTTTTTCATTTTTGAAAATCCTACAAGGCGTTGCCAAGTTATACCAGTTTTTCTTTAAATACAGAAATTTTTGAAGACAAACCTATCATTCATACTACCAAGAATTTATGAAATCATTCAAGGCTCTTGGTAGTCGGTAGCATATTCTATCATATGAAATACTCATCTCCTTCGAAAGTAATACAGGGTGGTCAGAAAAATGATATGATTTTCACGAAATTCAAACTTTCCTCTCATCAATTTTTCAAATCGTGCACCCTACGATATGTATGATTTTATATGGTTCGATTGCTCATGGTTAGTAGTTGTTAAAGAGTGATGTGAATTCCATTATCAACTAATGCAAATAAAAAAAATGCACCAAACTATTCAACTGTCCTTAACTACTAAACAAACAGTCTCAAAAAGAGAAAACTGTCTTGACGAATAACTAGGCATGATAATATTAATATAAATGTTCGAATTGCCTTCCGTTTGCTGCAAGGCACATTTCAAAATTTTTCATCACATGATTTTTTGTAACATTTTCCAACATTTGCGGTGTTATACTTTGACAAACCGTTAAAATTCTATTTTGCAAATCCTCCAAATTCACTGGTAGAGTAGTAAACACCTCTGATTTTAGATACCCCCACAAAAAAAGTCTAAACGGGTCAAGTCTGGCGAACGAGCCGCCCATTTCTTTGGCCCGTTTGTTCCGAGCCATCTTTGAGGAAAAAGAAAGTTCAAATAGTCTGTCACGATCCCAGCATTATGAGGCAGCGCTCAATCCTGCCCAAAAAACATTTATCTTAGGTGTCCAAGGGGAACTTCATCAAGGTGATTATTGAGTTCATTTTGAAGGAAATTAAGGTATCTTTCACCATTTAGAGTACCTTGATAAAAATATGGCCCTATCAAATTATTCTTGAAAATTCCACACCAAACATTTACTCCCCAAACCTCCTGAAAATTGGTTTCTCGAACCCAGTGCGGATTTTCTGCAGCCCAGTACATTATGACGATTTACTTTCACATTATTGTGGAAGCGGGATTCATCAGACCACATAATTTTTGACAAAAAATCACCATCATCATGGATTCCTACCATCATCTCAAAAATGAAATCTATCCGCCTATCAGTCAGTTGGTTTTAAAGCTTGGACTAAATTTAATATATATATATATATAAATCCTTTCTGATGAGTGCGTTAGCACGAAACAGCTGTCAAAGGTTAGAGCTCTCGGAATTAAAACGAAATATACTCTATTTTCACTTAGATTCTGCTTGCGTTCCTCATAACGTATTAGAAACTTGATTGAACCTTGGGTTGGTCAGAACAACGAATTGTTGTCTGCCTGTCAATTTGTGGACAAACCTCTACTTTTGGATTCCTAGGTTCGTGTCAAATTAAGTTTCAACTAGTGACTGTAGATGTCATGAATAACTTCCTGTTATATCCTGTCTTGCCTCACGGTATTAATTCTTGAGTGGATTCGTTTTGATTTCGAGAGCTCCATAAATCCTTTCTGATGAGTGCGTTAGCACGAAACAGCTGTCAAAGGTTAGAGCTCTCGGAATTAAAACGAAATATACTCTATTTTCACTTATATATATATATATATATATATATATATATATATATATATATATATATATATATATATATATATATATAAGGATGGATTTAGCGAGGGGCAATATATGAAAATATAAGTAGAAAAGTTATTGGGTATAACCCTCAAAATGTTCTGCAACCGTAGACACGTGTTTCGAGCTTAAGCTCTCATCAGTACGGTAAAATCAAGTGCGAAGATGTACAACACTTGGATGTAAAAATTGAAACAAAGGAAGTCAACAACAGGAAGCCAACCACACATTTGTGTCTACGGTTGCAGAACATTTTGAGGGTTATACCCAATAACTTTTCTACTTATATATATATATATATATATATATATATATATATATATATATATATATATATATATATATATATATATATGGAGGTTGCCTGTGGGTCTTCAAAATCCTGTGTACAGAACTCTTCGAGATCCCTGATTGCTCAGCAACTCCTCGTACCGATGAATGAGGACTTTGGTGTATGTATGCTAAAATATGAATCGATATATCATCATTCACGATTGACTTTGAATGTCCTGATTGTTTGTTTGATAGTAATTCCTGATCATTTCGCAGTTTAGCCTCAAGTCTAATGAATGTATTTTTTCCTTGTTGTCTTCAATCTGGGTAACGTCGACTGTACAATACACACGCTCTGCGAAAGTTTTTTTTCGCTTCGCCAAATATGAGCAACATGTCAGCATATTCATCGGGTGAAAATAACTGTGGCATTTCAATTTGATTTGTTCCACAAATAACGGGGCAGCAACTAAATCCGTCTTAAGGGGCTTTGGACAATAAAACTACTTTATTGGATATAATCTTGAGAAACACAATAATTATTGATGAATAAGCGAATGTCATATAAGTGACATAACTTCAAATGTTCCAAAGCCACCCTGGACGGCTTGAGTTATTAATTTATCCTCGATCGTGTGAAGGATACACAAACTTGAAGGAAATTTTGGTTATCAATTTGTTTCACTAGAGTTACAAAAGTGATTACCTGCAGACCATAAGCAATCGAACTACCAATGGAATATAAAATCATGCATATTGTAGGGTGCGCGACTTGAAAAATTGATGAGAGGAAAGTTTGAATTTCGTGAAAATCATATCATTTTTCTGACCACCCTGTATAACTTTCGAAGGAGACGAGTATTTCATATGATAGAATATGCTACCGACTTTCAAGAGCCTTGAATTATTTCATAAATTCTTGGTAGTATGAATGATGGGGTTGTCTTAAAAAATGTCTGCATTTAAAGAAAAACTGGTATAACTTGGCAACGCTTTGTCGGATTTTCAAAAATAAAAAACTAATAATTAGCCTAAATGAATGAGAATTCAGATATGTTGAAATATATGGGGTGTTCCATTTAAAAAAACTGATGTTCGATTTTTTGAGCTTTTCTTGCGCCCCTCGTATAAAAAATAATAATTCCTGAAGTTAGTTCTCATAATGCAATATGATGTGAAATAATAATATTTTGAAAATTCCTATTGGTTCAAGAGATATTTAACTGTCCCACTGGTCTAGGGACAAACTGTATAAATTCATACAGTCAAGGTATATGTGATATCGCGAATAGTAACTTCTGATCTTCGGTCTTTGATCTCTGTATATGGTTTTTGAATTAGATGTTCATAGATGATAAAGTTTGTGCAAACTGCCATAATAGTTACATTCTATTAAATTTTCATATCCCATCCTTTTGGATATATCTTCATGATTACCGGCACTTTTTTAAAACAAATGGAGAAAAACATTTTTTGAAATTTCTCGGAAAAATAACTTTTTATTTTCAAAATTATTGCATCTCCCCAAACTCTAAATGCACTATCCAAACTTCATTATCAAGTTATAGAGTATTATACAACTAGTGCGTAAAATAGGATATTTCATACGAGTATGAATTTTTTTGTTATAGTTACTTATGATACAAATTTGAAGAATTCATGTCACTAGGTTCTTAGGAACCTATTTGAATTTCTTCCAATAAATAAATATGATGAGATCATGGACCTATAAAGTACTGGACCTAGCTGTTTACATCCTGGTCTGAAGTCGTGGATGGTCACAATCCTTAGTCGTGATATTGAGTTGGGCGTTGTCACATCTCGTAGGTGATAAGTCTTTATCATAGACAAAATTGTTTCACTATACGTATTCCATTCAATAACAATCGAAGAATGAAGGATGGTGATGGTGACATTATCATGCAACTTAAACCTGTATTACTTACAAGTTTTAGAATCCAAACTATCGAATAAAATCATTACTTGCGTCTTCAATTGGTTGTGTGGACATTGTTGTGTCTAATCGTTTGTCGACGCTGTTGAATATCAATGTTTATGTTTTCCACAAAGTAAACGTCTGACAGTTCTCTCATATTCTGTCATTGCCTTTTAGTGAGATTATTGTTGAAGTAGCGTTTTTTAACTCATTTGTCTTATACGAGTATAGTGGCAGTATAATAGATAGATACTCATAATGGTGCAATCTTGTTGGGTTTGCAAATAATCCATGTGTTCAAACCGGAATATCAGATTCCATTCGTAAGTACCTTACAGTGGGTAATAAATCTGTTTTCGTCGAACAAAATGAAATTAATACATTCAAAACTTTGTATGTGGAGATAATGAAATAGACACCCCCTGAAACTTTTACTACTTCATTAGGTCTTTGGATGATGCATTAAAAAAAATGTTGGAAAAAAGTCCAAGGTCTATCAAAATTTGGATTTATCTTTGGGTTTCTAGCTGATGGCACAGAAAAAGCAGCTTGGTTGAAAAAGTTGGTAATGAAATGTTCAACTGAATGTGTTCCAAAGTCTGCTAGGATTTGCTGCGAATATTTATTCTTCACAATATTCATTCATTATAATATCTATATAAGAACAAGTATTTATTGAATATATAAATTGCCATTTTGGTAAAAATTTGATTTACTTGAATTCTGTTGTGAAAAAAAAGTTGAAAGTCGCGTTTGTGGGCCCTGAGAAATGCCATGTTGCCAAGTTGACCTCTTCGGATTACTGAAAATCTGATATGAAAAAAGTTATTGAACGTCTCGATTATAGACCGTCAACCTATTTTAATGGTACTATTTTTAGTTTTCGAAAATGCGCCGTTGCCAAGTTTTGGTAAGTTGGGATTACTGAAAGTCTGATATGGAATGAACAATTGAACACCGTTATTTTGTGCCATCAGTTGATTCTAATGGTACCATTTTTGTTTTGCGGAAATGCTCTGTTGCCAAGTTGGTCACTTCGGATTACTGGAAACCTGATATGGAGATGGATAGAAGTGGACATTATTCTTTTCAATCAGGTGGTTCCTGCTATGATATTTTAAAATTTGCGGAAATGCGCTGTTGTTAAGTTTTGGAGGCGGAAAATCATTGAGTGAAGCTTTATAGAAATTGTCAATGGTGAGTATTGATATACATTTTCAGCCTATTCTTATGGTGCCATTTTTGTTTTGAGAAAATACGGTGTTACCAAGGTAGTTACTTCGGATTACCGAATACCTGGAAAAAGGGATTAATATGACTAAGAGGACAATATCCTATTCAATCAAATGATTTGATGCCAAGTTATGGACACGGGAAATCATTCAGAGAAGTTTCATAGACGTTTTGGACACAACCTAACGTAACCTAACTAACCTAGCTAACCAAGTTGCTGGTAATTCGATCACTGATTGATATGAGAAAGTGAAATCGCAGCAAATGCTCGCTGCGCTCGTGTTTTGTAAATTACCATAAGAAAGAGACAAGCCGAAGGCGTGTCTATTTCTTCGATCACTGATTAGTATGAAAAGGTGAAATCACAGCAGATGCTCGCTGCACTCGCATTTTGCAAACTACCAGAAGGAAGAGACACGCTGTAACTCTTGTTTTCATGGAAATAGTTGATGTCAAACTCCTAATCATTCATAGTTCGTGAGCTGTAGTATGATAATTTGTGACTGAGAATCCAGAACAACTCAACGTTCTTTCGCATCATTCAGTGTTTTATACATTTTTTTAACGTATATCATTTGAACCCAAAGTGGAGATGAACTAAGTGATATAAAATGGTTATTTGGACCATGCATCATCAACAGGCCCGGTCTGGCTCCATTGGTGGCCCTCGGCTAGACGGTGATTTGAGCCCCCCCCCGCCGAAAATAAAACGATGACACTATGCCCTCTCACGGCAAAATAGTTAGCCTATGTTTGCTGCATGCGGCAAACGTGGTTTTAAATAGTTTTAATTTTTTTTATAATTTGGTTGAAATGAATAATTTTGCTAAATATTTTACAATGCAATTTAAAGGTCTTATCTTAGCAATATTATTTGCTAAGCGCTAAGGTAAGACATTTAAATGACATTGTATATAAACAATCCAGAGGCTAAACTGATTGAAATATTTGACCTTTATATCAGCACAAAATTTAAATTTTTTAATAATTTAACTACTTGAAAGATCAATATTAATAGCAGTACTACTTAAGAATGGTTGACTAAAACAGAATGATAGTTCAATGAAAGGCCAACTACGAACATGACAATAAAAAACACAATGCAAAAAAACGCTGCATTACATTAAGCAAAACTATAATGCAACACCCTAGTATACATTGATACTAAAATATGGCCTAATGTAATAGAAGCATAACATAAATTATTAATATACAAAGAAGTTAAAAATAAATTTTTTAAAATATGAACAAAAACGACAAAAATTCCTGCCACAGTGATAGTAATCAACGATTACCTATCCAATCAGTTTTCTTTTAAGTTCGTCACTACTCCTGGCCACAACATTAATTATTTCTTCTTTGTCGATGTCAGAAAACAGGTCTCTTTCTATGTTCATAAAAATAAGGCTAGACATAAGGTCTTGGCCTAAACTAGCCCTAAGACGATTCTTTATAATTTTTAGCTTAGAAAAAACTCGTTCACATGTAACCTGTGTACATGGTTAAATTTATAAACTACATATAAGTTAGTGAACAATCCTGATCCAGAGAGTTCAAAAAGAACTGAGAAGGCACATGACAAACACTTGAAACATTTTTTACTGTCATTGCAGAAACCACGAAAATTGACTTCTTCTGATTCAGGTTCCGAATCGAGTTCACAATCTTTCAAAATTTCTTCAGCTTTGTTTAATTCTTCGTCTGGGATCTGTTCATCTTGAGTATTTACAACTTTTATAAAACTTTTGTACTGATCTGCAAATTGTTTTAGTTCTATTAATAATAGACTTCTTTCAACATTGCACAGTTTTGAAATACAAGAGAGGACTCCAGTCCGAAAATCTTTAAGCTTCATTATATCATTAAATTTTCTTGGATGTAACCAAGACAGATCCTCTAAAATTTCTCTATTTGGGCAAAATCTTTCTTCAATGCTTGTTCTAGCACAGTCTAAAATATTGAAAAATACATGCTTGAAATGTTGTGCTGTTGATATTTCAGTAGCATCATCTTTTGATTGGGGAACAATTCGTTTTTTCTTTGAAATTCTTCTTTCCGTAAAGTCCAATTGTAATTCCAAATCAATATTGTTATCTTCCAATTTACTGTTAACAGCAGTCGCATACTCTTTTGTTTTCGTGTACAAAACTTCAAAATGTTTGTCATTTCTCTTTTCATTAATTTGTTTGAGCAGTGTTTGAACCAAATCCCAAGCAACAGCGTAGTCCAATGTTTTAGTTTGCAAATATTTGGAAACAGGAGTTATAACAAGAAACATATCTAGTAAAACGAATGAAATAAATAAGTTTTTAAATTTTGCCCATTGACTTGCCAAATTTCTGGCCATATATCTGTATTTGCAATCAAAATTACCAACAGATATTTCTTTGAATACGGTAATGACGTTCGTTAATTTGTCTGTGGTAATTTCCTCGCTCCTTAACACACTTTCATCAATTATTGATGACAGAGCCTTATGTTTACTCCACCACCTAGTGGCTCCTATTTTTTGCAGCCTGTAAAGTTTTTCATGGGCGGTATGTTGTTTTTTTGTTTCTTTCCCCCACACTGCCATTCGTTTGTAAGATGAACTCAAAAAAACTGCAGATTCCTCTACCAATCCCAACAAGTTTTCTGCCTGTAGCAACTTTACTGTTGAGTCAGCTACTACTAAGTTTAAGACGTGAGCCATACAGTGAGTATAAATCATATTTTCATTTGCCTTTTTGAAGTGAGTCTGTAAGCCGTTATAACCATATATCTATTAACTACAATAACACCCTTTCATGTTATTTGCTCCGTCGAATGAACACGCAACTATATTTGATGCCAGAATTCCGTACTTTGCTAATTCCGAAGTTATGCGTTCGTACAATGCTTGTCCACTCGAGTCATCAACAACAGTCATTTCTAGAAGTCTTTCATAAACTCTTCCTTGAACGACGTAGCGTACGCAAATAGCCAATTGGTCCATAACTGCTACATCTTGAGTAGAGTCTACCATCACGCTGTAAATAATACTATCATGGAGGTCTTTCAAAATTATATTGCGTCCAATCGTAGCAATCGTTTTTATTAGCTTGTTTATAAACGATTTTGACAAAAATGTCATTAAAGAACCTCGCCCATACTGCCTTTTGGTTGACTTTCCTGCAAGTTTTCTTTTCTCCATTGTTTTTTGTTTATGCTTTTTGCTGTCCTCAATGCACTGTTTGACATGGTTTTGTAAAATGACGTCATAGTTTGCAACCATCATGACCAGCTCGAGAAAATTGCCATGATTTTCTACAGAGTCAAGTGAGTAGGCCCCTTCTGCTTTGTCACCTCTGTAAGCAATGCTTTGTCTACCCAGAAATAAGTAAAACTATGTTAATCAAACGTTGAACAACTAATCTTCTTATGTGAACTTCTCTTTCTCGTTGTTTAAATTGGTTCCCCGCTAGAAGACTCTCAATATCACGACCTTTTAGGCATTGAAAAGCTGCCTTGGCTGCAAGTTCATGATAATGGGAGTTCTCATGAGTTTCTACCGATTTATAAATGTGTTTTGGTGTAATAAATGTGGAATCTCTGTTGTCTTTGCCTCCGAATGTCATACAACAAGAACAATATACTTTGTTGAGCTCAATTGAATAAGATAACCATTTTCTGTGTATTTTATCCCCATTTGGCAAAAGACGATAGTAGAGTTTGGATGGATCAAACGAAAGTTTAGCTCCTTTTTCCTTATGAACTTGGATTGGATGCTTTTCCATGAAAGCTTTTTTTATTCCAATGTGATCACTTTCATTTGGACATATGAAACAACCAAGGTTTTGCTTAGAAGCGTATCAAGCGTGTCTTGGTGAGATTCTTCATAGCCGATTTCTGAATCGGACTCAGAGCTTATTGACGAATCCCTGTCGAAATGCGTTGTTTCTTTCCTCTTATTTTCACTTCCACTAGACGAGGTAGCTGTAGTAGCCTCTGCTTGGATTGAAGGAGGCTTAATTTGATCTCCATTTCCTGGAAATAAATAATAACATCGTAGGTGCAAAATAATGCGATATAGTACAGGCTTATAAAAAGCTTATGATATTTCCGCCTACCTGTCTGCGATTTGTCATTGTTCGCAGAATCGGAGCTGGAACCAGCTAACCATAAGTTAAAACTTTTTGAACCTTTTTTTATTTCCAAAGATTTTCTCTTCTTCTCTTTTCTTTTAGATGCACCACTTGGGTGCACACGTTTCATTTTATAAACTAAACGATTCACGTTTTAGTTCTCCTTCAAACATAACCCACAATGCCACAACACACATCAACCCTTCCACTAACTCAACTCAACTGACCGCAGGTGCGCGCTCAGAGAATGTCGCGTCGCTCCTCACAACTAGCGCTGAGCTGTCTGCTTGAGTCCAGACAGGGCGCAGACGCGCCGCGCCGCTGTCGCGTCACTACCGCTCGCCGAGCCGAACGGTGCGGCGATCGTTTTAAAATTGTTTTTGCAAGATTATGTCGCAAACTTGTGGCCCCCTTGAGCCGGAGGCCCTCGGCGATCGCCGACCAGCCGCCCTGGCCAGACCGGGCCTGGTCATCAGATTTCCAAAAGTATTTTCAAAAAATTGATCATACAAATTAATAAGGATGAATATTCATAATGATATTCTTTGTACAAAATTTCCTTAAATCTTTTTTTAATGAATGATTTTCAGCGCCCACTACTTGGCGCATTTCTGCAAGGTTCAAATTTCATAGCGAAATTCATCTGATTAAATAGACTTAGAACCATCCAGTTATCCAAAGAGACCGAAACATGGCAACGGCGTACTTCCGAAAAACGAAAATAGTATCATTGGAATAGGTTGACGGTCTATAATCGAGACGTTCAATTGTTTTTTATGTTAGATTTCCTGTAATGTAATCTGAAGTGGCCAACTTGGCTTTAGGGCATTTTCGCAAAACAAAAATGGTATCATTACAATTGACTAACGGCCGACAATCGCGACTTTCAATTGGTTTTTCTATATCAGATTTCCAGTAATCCCACTTGACCAAAACTTGGCAACGATGCATTTCCGTAAAATAAAAATAGTACCATTAGAATAGGTTCAGGGTCTATAATAATAATAATAATAATAATCTTTATTGGTCCTTTTGATCATTTACATGATATTGGATACGTCACAGTATTGTATACATAAATAATAACAGAAAACAACTACAAAACAAAAAACACAAAAAATGTATATGAGGACAAACAAGTGCACAATATAATTACCCAATAGGTACATTCATTGTTTTTCAATAAATCATACATATTCATTTATATGGATAGTCAAACAAAGCGGAATATCGGACACAGTGGAGCAGAACAATACTAACTAGCACTGTACATAATGAAGGTTCTGGGTATATATTAATTACATCACATTTTAAGATATGCATCCAACGAATAAAAACAATTTTGAATAAGGAATTTTTTAAGTGTTGTGGTGAACTTCCTACTTTCATTAGTATTTTTGATTTCTTTTGGCAATTTGTTATAGATCATCAAACCCATATATGCAGGTGAGTTTTGTGATACCCTGTATTTATAATGTGGAATATAAAAATTTTCTTTTTGTCGTGTATTTGCGTTATGAAAGTTTTTGTTCTGAGGGAATTTAGTTTTGTTCTTAAAAATATAGTTGCATAATTCATAAATATACAAAGAAAAAATTGTCAGAACATTATATTTGACGAACAATCCTCTGCAAGAGTAGGTTGAAGGAACGCCTGAAACTACTCTCAATATCCTTTTTTGCAAAATGAAAACGTCTTGAATAGCAGTTGAGTTGCCCCACAAACAAATACCATATCTAATTCGAGACGCTACCTGAGAGTGGTACAAGGATATTAGCTGAGACTCTTCTAAGACTTGTTTGAGATTCCTGAACAAATAACACAAAGAGTTCAGTCTCTTGCTCAAGTATACACAGTGATTTTTCCAGTTGATATTTTCATCAATGACCAGACCCAGGAATTTTGTTTCATTTGTATTATCTATTAATACATCGTTGACGCAGACAGTTAATGGCTAACATGTTTTTTGCCAGTTGTGAAATTTCACGATTTGTGTTTTAGAGGCATTCAAATATAAACAATTCAAGCTGCACCATTCATATATAGAGTTCAAAACTTGTTCACTTTGTTGTTGTATTTTGATTTCGTCCTTATCCGATAGTATCAAAGATGTGTCATCAGCATACATCGTTAAATAGGACTCTGTTAGGTACTCATCAAGATCATTGGTGTACAACAGGAATAAAATTGGCCCTAGTATAGACCCTTGCGGAACACCTATATTCAGTAATCTAGTTTCAGAATTGATTTGTCCTGGTATGTTAACGTATTGCAGTCTGTTAACCAAGAAGGAAGAAATCCAACCAAGAGCTGAACCTCTAACTCCATAGTTATACAGTTTTGATAATAAAATCTGATGGTTAACACAGTCGAATGCCTTGCTGAGATCACAAAAAATCCCCGCAGGACATTCTCCTTCTTCAAAATATTCTGCAACTCTTTCGAAAAATGAAATTGCAGCTGTATTTGTTGAATGATCACTTCTGAATCCGTGTTGGTTTTTGCTGAGAATATCAAACTTTTTTAAAAATTTCAGGAGTCGATCTAAAAATGAATACTCAAAGATGTTCGAGAAGCTGGACGTAATTGTTATCGGCCTATAGTTATCCATACAGTTAACAGAGCCCTTTTTATGAATGGGAATGATTTTTCCTGTTTTCACGCTATCAGGAAATTTACCAGTGGAAAAAGATAAATTCACTAAGAAAGTTATGGGTTCAATAATGCTTTTTAAACATTTTTTCAATATAAAAAGTAGTATTTCGTCATTCCCTGCCGAATGTTTGTTCTTTAATTTAGCTTTCAGTAGTGTTTCTAGTTCTATAGCCACAAAAGGGTTTAAAAATATGGAAAAGCAATTAAGTTCAATTCTTGGATTTTCTATGTTTTCAATTTTATTTTGGTCGATTTTCTTAATGACTTCTTTTGGAGCATTTATGAAATGGTTGTTGAGCAAATTTGATACTTCAGGGCCGTTCACATACATTATTCCATCTTTATTAATTTCAATATTATGGTGTGGTATAATCGATACATTTAACTGCTTTTTTCATATCAGATTTCTAGTAATCCGGAGAGGTCAACTTGGCAACAAGGCATTTCCGCAAACAAAAATGGTACCATTACAATTGGCCGAGGGTCCACAATCGCGACGTTGAATTGTTTTTTTCATTTTGAAAACTTCATGAATCTAATTTTCTAAGGATTGATACTATCTCTGTCAATGAAGTATTGCATGACATCATGTATGTCATACGAGTTATACTATCTCACGAAGTCCCATCGGATGTATTTTCTATCACTTTCGTTGATATTTTCATCATTATTTAAAATTCAGCAGTATTTCTTGTGATTGAACCCTATTTTATCAAATGCGTGCACTCTTGTCGGTTGTGGGAAGGTCACACACAGTCTATCGCTATCTTCTCTCTTTCCCGCAGCCCGCGCGCCAACAAAATGAGCGACTTCAAAACAATCCGTGTTGTAAGTATGGCAATGCTGAGTCCATCTGTATTTATACGATATTATACGTCCATGGATGAGATGATAAACCACGAGCCATAGAAGAGGGTTTAAATCAAAAATATCAATTCCTACTTTGTAGGAAGGTCTTCTTGGAATATTGTGTGGAATAAAAGGTTCTGCTTGATTTGAATTACAATATTTTTGACACATTCGACAATTTCTCACTATCTCTTCAATTTGGTAATTCATTCTGGGCCATTAGATTGAATGATTTGCTCTTTGGATACATTCATTTATACCAAAATACAACACAGGATTTTATTTCTCATTTCTGAAGGAATAATAATTTTTTGAGATTTATAAATTAACCCATTTCCTTCAGTAATTTCATCTTTTGATTTGTAATAGTGTTTGATAACTTCTGGTACTTTTTTATATAGTTAGGCCATCCTTCGATGATGAATTGCTTTATAAGTTTCATTTCTTCATTTTCTAGCTTGAACTCTTTTAATTCGTTCAATTTTGAATCAGTTACATCTAATTTATCTATTATTATCAAACAAACATGAGCATCTAGCTCTAGATTATCGTTGTAATCTTTATTTATATTTTCTCTGGTATCTGGTATCTGCAACTATCAACTCTTTACTTGGTTTGAATTTAATCTCAATGTCAAATTTTTGTTGGGATAGCATCATACACTGAAGTCTAGAAGGACAATCATTCAACGATTTTTTGAGAATTTGAATCAAATGATGATGATCAGTTTCAACTGTGAATTTTCTTCCATACATATATTGATACAATGTTTCACAACCGAAAAAAATCGCTAACAGTTCCTTCTCAATTTGTGCGAATCTCATTTGAGTGTTAGTCATTGCTCTAGTTTTCCTTCCTGTGATAAAACAGCACCCAGTCCATTTTTCGAAGCATCCACTGAGATCATGGACGTATAATATCGTATAAATACAGAAGGACCCAGCATTGCCATACCTACGACACGGAGTGATTTGAAGTCGCTCTGTTTTTAGGCGCGCGGGCTGCGGGGAAGAGAGAAGGTAGCGATAGACTGTGACCTTCCCACAACAGACAGGAGCGCACGCATTTGCTGAAAATAGGGTTCAATTACAAGAAAAAATGCTGAATTTGAAATAATGATGAAAATATCAAGGAAAGTGTTAGAATATACCTCCGATGGGACTTCGTGAGATAGAAAAACTAATTTGACATACCTACCTGATGTCATAAAAAACTTCATTGACTCGGATAGTATCGATCCTTAGAAAATTAGGTTCACAAATTAATAAAAAAAAGACTTTTATGACTTTCGTTTTCAATTAATGGAAAGCTGGAGACAGTCGACTGAAAAAATAGAATAAAAATGTATTTACTAGAAAATGGTAATTTATATATTCAACAAATACATGTATGTTCTTATACATATTAAAACAAATGAATATTGTGAAGAATAATTATTCCATAGAAATTTTCAGCGCATATTATTCTAATTCAGAAATACGAAATTTTAATGTATTTACGACAATATGCAAACAAAATTCACAACACAGATAATCAAACTAACAATTTTTTCTAGAAGATATCAAAAATCAAGTATGTACGGAGTTTCAAAAGAACAACAATAAAATAAAAATGAAAAATTTGTTTTCTATTCTGAAATGATTTACTAATTTCTTGAGTTCCCTCCTCGAGCAATGATAACCGCCTGTTATATTCAATATCAGAGTCCTTATTCAATTATGTCTCCCAAATTCACTAAACTGTCCCTCAGCTCAGTCAAAGTAACTTTGGGCTGATGCAGGGCTCTAATTCATCTCCCGAGAATATCATATATATGTTCGATGGGGATCGTATCAGGACTTCTCGCAGGCAAGATCGCCTGGAAATACTGGCGGGCCGTGTGGTCTCGTATGGTCGTGCAATCATATGAATTCTTCACCAATGAATGGAGCAAAAGAACAGACAACATAGGGTTCAGGAATTTCGGATACATACTGTTGTCAAATTCGCATCATAAATGACTACCAGTTTCATACGTGCCTCCAAATTCATACAACTCCAAATCATTACCGATCCTCCGCAAAAAGCAATCATTTACAGAGCGTTACATTGATTTTAGCGTACTCCTAAACGTCTGCAGACCCGCATTCCTATGTTATTGGTCATGGAACAGAATATTGACTCGTCATCCTGCCAATGAGGGTGTGCACGAGCAAAATCAAGCTGTGATCTGCAATGCTCTGGAGTCAATGAAGGCCTTGTTGCTGCCCTGCATGGCATCAAGTTGTGTTCCCTTGAACTTTGCTTGAAGATATCTTAGATTACTAGACTAGATTAGATTAGATTCATTTTTGGCTTCCGCGCTAAAAGCCTTTACACTGCGACCATTTCAGACATATTGTGTGTGCCCTTCGAAATCGTTTAGAGCCCTTGCAGTGTAAAAGTGCGTGTACTGATGTAGAGCAGCATTTGAAAATTCTCATCATTATTATTATTATCACATTTTGTTGGGATTTAAATGTTCGGTTATACGGGCTTTCAAAGGTCTGCAAGTTCTTCCAATGTAGGCTGCATCACAAGCATCACAATTTAACTTGTATATGCAAATTTGTTAGCGATTTGAAAGAGTTAGGGTTCCACCAGCTGCAGTAAAGAAAAGCCAAATTTTCTTACCGGATGTTTCCTGCGACTTTCCTTCTCACTGGCCAGTTTTCGCCGCTCGTTCTCATAGAAAAGATGTGGACTGTAACTAGGTGGGTTTTCTTCTGTTTCACCAGTACGGAAAACTTTTACTTTCTCGTCGGGCTCGCGGTCTTTCTCCTCTCATTCGAGTACTGTTCTCCCATCCCGTGCTTCCCCCTCTACACCCGTGAAAATTGACTCCCATTCCACAGCTGGTTGGAATATTAGAATACACTGCCCGACGCAGTAAAGGAATTTTGGTTGAGTGAATAAAATGAATATTTAAAAATGATCAAAACCTTGATCGGTGCGAAACTTGAGGTACCTGATTTAAACTGAAACTATATAGCTAAAACTACAACTAAAATAAAAACTTAACTAAGTTAGCGAGGCGTGAACACCACTTTTTGAAAGTTTATCAATTTTATATTTTGTGTTGACCAGGAATCTGTTGAGGCTGTGGTTAGTTTCAAAAGAAATTTTAATGTTGTCTATGTTGCTTTTGATGCAACCAGATATTTTATTAGAAATATTGTCATTTATAAAAGGAAGTGAAACAAATTGTGCTATTGAATCTACTTTGGGGTAGGCATCATTAAGTTCTTTTTTGTTTTTGATTTTTTGGATCAAACTATTAATAATATTCGGGTTATAATTGTAATTTGAGGCTATTTGTTTTAAATCCCAACAAAATTTCAGCCTTTGGTCAACATTTGAGGTTTAACAATCGCAACTTTAGTCCAAATAGGAATTCAAAAATTTTACAGGAGGTGAGTTCCAAAAATTACAATAGATTAGATTTTCTTGAAGATTTACATATTAACAAGGAATTACTGAATAATGACCTTTGTCTCAACACTCAACACAAGTTAATTTAAACAGAGTTTACATTCCTCTTCATAGACGTTTAAAGTAAGAAACTTTTCATAAATTTAAATTATTTACCTATTTAATTGCTCTTGAACTCTTTCTCAATGATGATATGGCTTGAACCCTTTTTGCAGTTTGCTTAGTTCCCTCCCTCTCGACTTTCCTTTCAATTCTCAGAACATAATCTATTGCTTTCAATTTGAAACTTATAATTTTAACTTCAGGTTCTAATTTTCTATAACTTGGGTTTTTGCATGTGCCGTGTCAAGTTCTCATTAGAATTTCTCTTGGTCCAGCAATTTCCTTGGTTTTGATTAATAGAATTACTGAATTGATTAAATATGAAACAATTTGAAAATTTCTTAAATCTTTTCGGTTTGTAGTACCTCTTGGTTTTGGGCAACCTTTTTGGCGCCTTGGGATTGGGTAGGTTCTCATTAGACCTGTCCCACGATCTACAGCATAGAATTGGTTTCTCAAATTCCCAAGAGACTGTGTCTTAAGCCTGGGATTGTGCACATCGGGTGGTAGTTCTCATTAGACTTTTCTCCCGTTTTGTCATATTTCCTTGGGTTTGGATCAACAGATCCATAAATAGATTCACAGATCAATTTTTGGAAAATTTCTTAAAAATTTTCTGGTATGGGCTCATCATTTTGGTCACCCTCTTTGTTACTATTGAGATTGGGAAAGTTCTCATTAGACTTATCTCATGATCTTATGTTCCAATCTGGTTTTCCAGGATGTTGAACTAATAATAATTTATCAATTTCAAAACACAAATCAATATTTTTAGTATAGGTCATTTTTTATACCATAACTTCATTGTCTTTGTCAACTTTCGACACAATGGCAATTTTCATTCATTTAGTTAGACAGTAGACTAAGCTTCAGCAGACATGTGTTACTCTGCCTGTTGAAACTTTCTTAAATCTTTTATGATTGTGGTAATGGTGCCTGTTGTTTTTGGGCTACCCATTTGACGCTTTGGGAAGTGTGAAGGTTCTCATTAGACCTGTCCCATGACCCTGAGCTAAGAATTGGTTTCACAAATTTCCCAAGAGATTGATTCTTGAACCTGGTTCTGTGCACATCGGGTTGAGATTCTCATTAGACTTTTCTCCCGGTTTGTCACAATTCCTTAGGTTTAGATTATCAGAACTATAAATAGATTTACAGATCAGTTTGACTATTTGGTCTTTAATCAATTTTCAAAACACAGATCAGGGTTTCTAGAAGTTATTGTTCTAAGCCAAACGTCATTGTCATTGTCAACTTTTGACACAATGTAAATTTCATTCATTCAGTTTAACAGTAGACTAAGCTCCAACAGACATGTGACTTTTTTAAAATGTTATTCATATGATGTCTCGTTTTTAAATTTTACATGGTCTGGCTCTTGTACACCTGACGAGTAAGTAACTTTTCAATTTTCAAAATTCTCATTATCAAAATTTCTAAATTCAATTCAATGTCACTTACTTACAGGTACGCACTGATGATGACTTTATAGTCGAAAGCGCTTTGCTATGATTTTATAAATAAATTTCTGCACGAAATACAACTTTTCTTCATTCAATTACTTATTATATGGCCTGCAACTGATGTACCTGCTATAATGGTAATTATGATCTTCGCGGGGTTTCTCTCAGGTCATCAATGTTAATTAATGTGTTACAAAGACCTTCTTTGGTGAGTGTCATTATCATTATCATTAAACTTTTATAATTGTCCTTGTATTGCAATCGGTTTATTTGTGCCCAATTTCAGATCATACGGACGATTGAAATCAAATTGGAAAATTCTCATCATTATTATTATTATTAGGTGCGTTATTATCATAAAATTCTTGTATTGTCGATGGTTCTGGAAATTTTTGAAAAATTTTATATAATTCATAGAATTAATAAAGGGTGAAAGTTGAATTTGAAATTCCAATTATTATTATTATCATTATTTTTATTACATTAATAGTAGGAAATTCTTGTGTTATCGTCGGTCCTTGATATGTGGCCAAATATCAGAATATGATAATTGTAAGTGGGTGGAAATAGAATTTAAAAATTCACATCATTATTATTATTATTAGTGGAATCGAGTTTCTTTAAGAAAATCGTCTGTATGGAGAAACTTAAAAATAAAAACCTTATATGAATAAAAATTTTGATCCAAATCTTTAAAGCTGTTTCCGAGATAGCTAAAATAAATATATCAATATACAAGAATTGCTTTTAAAGATACAGCATAGATTAGATAGACTTGATACTGCTACCAACTAATACTACTCACTTTTTCTTTAGAAAAATCACGGGATTCTGTCCTGTTTTTCAAACCAGAAAATATGAAATTGACCTAAATGATATTATATGTCAGATCGTCAGTATTTCAAAGCCAATCAACCTGAAGTGGATGAAAACTGAGTTGCGAAATTTGAGTTTACAATTTTTACTATGCTCAATTTGTCCTCACCTCTTCAGTGGAGGACTTGAGTTATCAACAATTTCTTCAGAATCTGTACCTGGCGGTGTTTCAGTGGTGTTTCAGTTGACGATTTTTTCTTGCTGAAATCGTTCAATCTGAAAATATGTAATATATTGTTATTTTTATACAAATCTCTGTTATTATTTGAAATAACTCATAGAAAATAACAATTCTGACGGCTGATAATATTTACCCTGAAGTTGAAGCAGCTGAATTTCTTGAGAAATATTCTTCCACTTGGGTTAATCTCGAATGCTGCGTCTTTGAAATAAATGGAACAAATCCTAACAGACTTTGGAACACATTCAGTTGAACATTTCATCTCCAACCGTGGTGGTCGGCTGGTAGTGCGTTCGCCTCGCATGCGTGGGGTCGTGGGTTCGATCCACCGATTCACCGGTCTCGTGCATGGCATCACACGTTAATAGGTAAGGGCTGCGTCTTCCCTAGCTCACACAAGTCTCTCGAAGACTTCCGAGGGTTGCGCGTAGGGGTGCAATCGGTTGACGGAAATAACAATTTTTTTTTTTTTTAATTTTAACTCTTTCAACCAAGCCGCTTTTACTGTGACATCAGCTGGAAACCCAAAGATAAATCAAAATTTTAATAAACATTTCTTGGACTTCTTGGCACCTTTTTGTTTTAATGCATCATCCAAAACACTAATGAAGTTAAATGTTTCGTGAGGTATCTATTTCATTCACTCCACATGTAAAGGTTTGAATGCATGTATTAATTTCATTTTATTCGGCGAAAACAGATTCATACCCACTGATGTAACGCCTATGGTACTTACGAATGGAATCTGATATTCTGGTTCGAACACATGGATTGTTTGCAAACCCAACAAGATTGCACCATTACGATTCTCTTACTATTGTACTGCCACTATATCACGAATGAGTTCAAAAACCACTATTTCAGCAATAATCCCACAAAAAATCAATCACAGAACATGACAGAACTGTCAGAAGTTTACTTCAGGGAAAACATAAACATTGATATTCGACAGCGTTGACAAACGTCCAGATACAATAATTTCTTCACAACCATTTGAAGACGCAAGTAATGATTTTTTTCGATGGTTTGGATTTTTAAACTTGTAAGTAATACAGGTTTGAGTTGCGTGATAATGTCACCATCACCATTCTTCATTCTTCGATTGTAATCGAATGAAATACTTATACTGACACAATTTTGTCTATGATAAAGACTTATTACCTACGCGATGTGACAACGCCCAACTCAATATCACGAATACAGATTGTGGAAAACACGACTTCAAACCAGGATGTAAACAGCTTGGTCCAGTAAATACTTTATAGGTCCATGACTGAGATAGTGACTTCATGATATCATGATCCCTACCATATCTACTACAATTTTCAATAAATTCATTTCCACCAGTTGAATTATTTTCTTCTTTGTTTCCATATTTATTCGATTTTTTTATTGCTTGAATTTATTTGATGAACCCATGCTACATAGCTTCTGATTGATGTTTTCAGCTATGACTCATAACTGAATTGCTTCTACGAGATTCAACTAATCACCAGCATGTAGTAATCGTCTTTGAAGATCTTCGTCGTTGATTCCAATTGTTAACATATATTCAAAAAAATTACTTTGTAGACCTACCAAACTCACAATTTTTAGCAATATTCTTCAAATCTGTTACAAATTGTTCAAGAAATTCGTCTTTCTTCCGGTGAGTGAAGAACTTAAACATTTCATAATTCAAACTTTTCTTTGGAACAAAGTGATTTTCAAATTTTCTTATCAAGATATTAATCTTGTCCACTTCATCATCGTCGAACTGGAATGAATTATAGATGTGGATGGCATCTTCTCCCAAATAATGCAGGAGCTGTTCGCATCGAATTTTCTCCGATTTCTTGTCAGTTTCACTAGCTATGAGGTAGTTTTTAAGTTTTTGAATCCATATTCTCCAATTCTCAGTCAAATTTCCAGTAGTTGACATCGGATGAACTTTCAAATCTGACATTTTTTGACCGCAGTGTCACTTCAACTTAAAAGAATTTCTCCACCAGAAATCAAAGGAAATGTCCAATTACTTTCTCAGCAACTCTACTCGCTTTGAGACTGCGCCATGTCGTATAGTATCATGTTCATTACGTTGACTTCTTCAATAAATTATGAAATATTATTTAAATGAAACTACTATTATGAGTGGACAGATAGAAATCTTTATTCTTCTCCATGACAACATCCATCTTTCTCAGTTCTTACAATATAGAGTGTGATCTAACATAGACATACAACACTGACCACATTACCAGTGGCAAAAATAAATGAAATATTTTTGAAAATCACATAACACAGCACAACAAAATTATATTTCATCATGTTGAAGCAAATGTTTGAATGTTGCTCCTTTACCGTCAGTACATAGGTCATAACTCCAAGCGACGATAGGAGTTTGGTGGTGTCTATTTGAAAATCTTCTCGCGTATTCTCGAACACAAGCCCTGACGTTTTCATTCACTGCACTTTATGTAACAATCATAAATATTCGCGAGAGGTAAACGCTGGCCTAAACTAGTACCGATTTACGAAAGACGTCAACGAACGATCACTGCTGTAAATCAAACTTACGATGTTTTGACGGGTTACATACATACGTGCACCTTCCACGTATTCTCAAATTTCTGTACTTAGGACAATTACGATTCATAATTGAATTATCTGAAGGAAACGGATTCTAACGAGGGATGTTGGTTGTTTCTACATACGCCGTGGGTATTCGTTTTGTAATAAGTGTATAACCAAGACAAATCGGGGACAAGTAGACAACGACCATCAGCGATTCTGCACTCGGAGATAGTAACATTGTAACACTGCCATCTTCAGTTTGTTAGGGGCGAAATTTAGGAAAGGAAAGCAGTGAATGTGCAATTATGTTTCACGCCACTAACATATCCAGTAGCTCAGTTTGGGACGTGGATTCGACAATAAAAATTGATTCCGATAAGGTTGAAATATGGGGTTAATTTTTCGGAGCGCCACGAATTTATTGCCAGTGCAAACTCCGAAACCACCCTGATGGAACGGGACTACCCACTGCACTAATATTACTAAAATATTAAACAATACATGGTATAAAAATAATATATAAATATGTAGAGGTTTTGTCTTCCTTTACGCTTGGATAACTTGGACCAGAATGAAAGAAATAGTCATGTCCCTTACTAATAAAATATATTGATTAATGTTACACACACTGTATGCGCACAGTTCGGCACACAATACAAAAGAGAAATGAAATTAATGTAAATATGGAACCACCAAGATGAATTCAAGTGTATACTATGGTTGACGTCACGATGATAGCTAACAATTATAGGCCTTAGGGGCAAAGTCTTAATCTAAACTTATCTGATACGATATAGATTTTCTCAATCATGCCAGTTCACCAATTGTAGTTCTAGTCCATCTGTGCCTTGGGGTATACAGGTGCATAGTGGATACGACACAATCAATCGAAGAACGTGTACTGTTGAGACGAATACCAGCAACGAGGAACACCAACAATGGGGGAGTAACAGTGAAGGGACACTGAGAGATGTACAGTGGAACGAGCCAGTTGAGCAGGAACAATCACAGTAGTGGAACAGTGGAAAGACAACCCTGGAACAACAAACAGTAGAAATAGCGGAGCAGTAGCCACAGCAGAGCAATAGCCGCAGCGGAGTAGTAGCAGCCGTGAAGCGGTAACATCGAAGCAGTAGTAGAGTGGTAGCAGAGCAATAGCCGCAGCGGAGCACTTTAGAATAAACAATGCCAGTCTGACTTCTGATTACACTTTTATGGGGCCATAGTAGAGCCCAATTGCAAATACTAACCTCTATTAAGTGGGTGGGTTCTGATAACAGCTTTGATGGTCTGTTTGCTGTCTGATAGCTAGTTTCTTGTTCCAGTGGTTTTACACAATGATGAAATGACTTCTAACCTCAAAAATCCACAAAGCGAACGGATATTTCTCGAAAATATATAGCGTCAAAAATCGCAAATAATATGAGAAACTCTCCAGATATGAATTTTCCCAAGATCAACGATGATCAAACTTTAATTGGAAATCTTTAAAATAGGGTCACTCATCAAGATCTAATAATGAACCGGAAAATCACTCAAAATATGTCTCAGTCTCAGACGTCAAAGTCAAAACTGTCACTATCCGACAAGGCGCTTTCTTGTTCGTTAGTGTTTGGTGGGATCAGTCCAGGAACAACCTCGAGCTACTCGGAGCTATTCCTTGGATCAATTGTTGGACAACGACTCAAATGAAAAGAACAACTAAAGATTCAGTATTGCCAACGGAACCAAGACGAATACGCCAGCCTCTCAATCTCAGAACCAAACACAAACAATAGGTCAAGTATTCGAAAGTGAAGTAGGTACCTCAATGACACTAGATAGAGATAAAGTAGGAATGTTACGGTTTTGTGTTCCAAGCACAAAACAATAGACTAGCCAAAATTTTGTACTACTACGGCAAATGTAAGTACTAACATTCGGAACAAGCTGTACATGACAACGATCAAGTTGCCATTTTGAAGCAGTGGCGTAAAGACTGGAAAGTTTATATCAACGACAGAGAAATTTTGATGTTATTGTATTAAAACTGAAAGGGTTTTCTAATGCAAAGTAAACCCGTAACAGTTTTCATGATATCTTTGACAAAAGCATGATTGTGTTAGAAGGTTCTTAAAATTCAATGATGCAGTGGCGATTCCATTGCGGGTAATAATATGTATAGAATTTATTGACAAATCCAAACATTTTATGAAATACAGGGTGTTGAATACGAAATAAGGAAGTTGGTATCGGCCGTGGTGGCCATAGTGGCCGTGCTGGTAGAGCGCTTTCCTCTCAAGCGAAGGGTCGAGAGTTCAAATCTCCGCATGGTCATCGGTCTCGTGCATAGCATCACGCGTTAAAAGGTGAGGGCTGCGTCTTCCCTAGCTCACACAAGTCTCCCGAAGACTTCCTAGGGTTGCGCGTAGGGGTGCAATCGGTTGACGGAAATAACAATAAAGAAATAACAACAATCTGGTGTTCATACGAAAACACTTATTATTATTATTATCATTATGCACCTATTCGGCAATAGATATGATGACTGCTCCCCTACTATTCCAGGTGAAATATTTTCATGTTAATTCTATCGAAAACAACTGTATATGAGATAAAACAATGCCGTCCATTCTCTATGCCTAGAAACAAACAATAAATCTCGCTGACAAAATAATTCGTCCTCATAAGCTGTAACTGTACCGTACAAAATTGTCTATAAATGAATAATAATACGTTTAATATGGCAATAGAAGGTCAGAACGTTCGGGAATTCAATTTTTTTGGGTCTCGGTATAAGGTTCGACCATAAAATGCATATGATCGGTCACCTTGATATATTAGTTGTTAGTAAATACCGCCAATTGAACAAACTTTTATATCTAGAAGGCTACGGAATGGCTAGTTAATTTGCAAACTGCTTCAGACACAAAGGATATATTTCCGAAATAGAAAAGTCAACAAAAGTAATTCAAAAGGTGCTAAATATCGAAATTGTATGAACTTTCACATTTTTCATCATTTCTCCAAATGGCATCTTTTATTCAAGCCCGGTTGCACACGAACAAGAAAACAGCAAAACTGCTCTGAAGATTCAATCGAGTAAAGGATGACATGGAGTTTTGTTGAAAGAACTGATATTTTGATTATTTTCAGGTTTTTCGATAGTTTCATCAATTGAAAATGGATTATTGAAAACCAGTCAAATTTCCTATACTATTGGCATTTCATGCTAAGCGATACGCACTCTGGTGGCTTTAATGTAACTAGTTTCTGCGACATTGTTTTCTAACCACACTTTCGTATCGTTTGTTTACCATTGATTTTTTAAGAATATAGAGCCTTTCTTTGAACCGTTTTTATTTCATCTTAATTTAGTGATGAGAAATTGCCATTTTACAAGTAAAGCGACCCTAACGGTCTTATAATGGCGTCTTACAATGGTTATTTTTCTGTGCCACATTGCAATTCCTAGGCCAAAAGAAATTAATTTTTCAAAGATATCCCGAGGAAAATGACCCAAAGGTTTATTTTGAAAAGGAGATGGGACGAGAATTAATCTAAAGAAGAGAAGCCTGGATATTAAAGGTTCGGATTGCCAAACCAATAAGCAAATTTATGAAAGTGTGTTCGCTCTATTTTAAGCAAGAAGATTATATTAACAAAGGTAGGTAGGTATCTTGTTTTTATTGACTTATTTACATTTGCATAATTTTAATATAACCGTCTATAATTCTGAGTTCTCCACTCACTTGATGAGGCTCGGATTGCAGATCGCTTGTCTGGAGACAGAGGGCACACACTTTTGTCACTGAAGAGTTCCAGTTATTTTTTCCATATAATATTATATGGTCTGCATTGAGGACTTCTTCACCTACTACACACCGAGAACTTTCGGTCACTTCAACATACCTCAGAAAGTCCAATAAACTTAATTTTAATTGGGCCATTTGTCTTTGTTTAGAAGAAGACCATTGAAGTATTTTATCACTGGCTTTTTTCTAACAAGGTAACTATTAACACCTTAAGAGGCCATGAGCGCGATCATATTAGGGACGGTTTTTTTGGTAAAAGAGCCGATAACTCAAAAACGGTTCACCGTATCGATTTCAAACAAAGACAGGCTTCTAGAGGACGTTTGATTCTATGTACCTACGTCTGCGGCAGCACCTCACGATGCTTTTTACAGATAATCGAGGAAGCTGCAATGGTATTTCTCTTCCATTAAAACATGAAGCAATCTGCATCCAATCGAAACAAATTTGGTATCAGAGGAAAGTTAAAACGTTGATCTATGTACGTGCTGTAATGTTTTTTTGAAATTATCTGTTCATCTACCCAAAAACTTGCTTCAAAGTAACTGCATTTTTGAGACATTTTTGAGATTTTTTTTGTGAAAAAGTGGATTGAAATTTCAATTTCCATTACAGCACGTACCTAGAATTGAATGTCCTCTAGAATCCTGTTGGGAATCGATACGACGAACCGTTTTCGAGTTATCAATTGACTCTTTTACCCTTAAAAGCGCCACAAATATAATTGCGCTCATGGCCTCTTAACACTAATCCTTACACCAATAATCATTTACTTAAATGAACATTAATAAAAGGCAAAAATCATCGAAATCACAGTTTTAGCAATGTTTAAAGGGCCTAAACCACGCTTCAAATACTCAATACACGAAAAAAGCAAAGTAAACAATGAAATCTATATGGAAGAAAAAGTAAGGTTATAAATCAATGTCGTAGAAAGTAATTCATCGTCCGCCGCCGGTAGCGCTACAATCTTAATTTGAAATCCCAATAGGAGTTTCGCTGGCCAGCATCGAACAAAAAATAACCCAACAGCCCTGTACGACTGCCGAATCATTCCTGTTTAAGACCTGGAAAAGATTTGCTAGAACACACTTTGCAGTGCTCCCAGTAACAACGCAAATGTCAATAAGAAAAGGTGACATTTGCAGACTAGTTTCACGGTTCTACCTCATGTTCTTGTTTTGAACTTGAAGGATTCCAAAGTCATGGTCGAAAGTATGATTTTCAGTTAATGTATGGGTAGAATATTTGTTGAATTTGTTTTTCCGTTTACAACCTTGTTTCTATGTTCGGTTAGGCGCCTTTTGAAGGTTCTACCAATTTGACCAAGATAAAATTGGGGACAACTACCCCAGGTTAATTTATAGACTTCAACATTTTTCTTGTTTTTCCACATTATCTTTGTTGTTTTTATTATGATTGCCCGAAGTATTGTCTGTCTTAAAAGCAATATCAAAACCTTGGTATTTCAGGAAATTACCTAGTTCATTGCTTCTTTTACTAATATAGGTAATTGTTTTGAACCTATGGTGGTCTTTTAGAAGGGGATAAAAGTCCTGAACCTGAGGCAAGAACCTCAAAACATGTCTGCAGGTGGTCATCTCCATCAGCCGAATTTAGGATAATCTTTTATATACAATAAGCACTTGGAAGAACGTGGCACAAATATCTGTCAAATGTATTTCAATATCCGTCGTAGAATCAGCCAGGAAAGCAGTTGTTTTCTGTCAGATTTTTGCCTCATATTTTCCACTTTGTAGAAATATTTGTAGAGAAGGGAACTTCGACTTTGTACATTTTATTCATATCATTCATTTGTACTCTCTAGCAAAACCTTCGAACTTGTTCAAATTTTCACATTTACTTTTCCTGGCGGGTGGGACTGCGTCTGAATTTACTGTAAGTCGCTGCTTCATCCGTAGGGAATTATTATATAAACAATAGATTATAATTCATTTGGCAGGGACAAGACAACTCAAAGTTGTCGGACCTACCCTTGCACTGATGAGTGGCAAGAACCTCGAAACATGTCTGCAGGTGGTCATCCCCAGCCGAATCAAGGATAATCTTTTGTTTGCTTACAATAAGCACTTGCAATTGAGTCTTCTTGGAAGAACGTTGCACAAATATCTATCAGATGTAGTTCAATATCCGTCATGGCATCAGCCAGGGAACTGGTAGTTTTCTGTCAGATGTTTGCCTCATATTTTCAATTTGTGGAAATATTTGGAGAGGAGGGTACTTCGAATTTGTCGATTTTATTCAGTTCATTGCTTCTTATACCCAAGTAACAATTTAAATGTTATTTGGATTAATCCTAGTTTTGTGAAAGTTTTATGGAGGTTAGGTAATGCCTCATTTGATTTATGCAGGTCATATATTATTCCTAATACGCTACCAGAGCAAACAGATTTATGAATCAGTTTCAAAACACTCCTGAAGGCTATAAGATAAAACCATTCAGAATTTGAGTATATTTGTTTTTATGATGGTTTTACAATGGCTTATACACATTCACGATAAATCTTTTTGGTATTTAAATAATCCACATAGAAACTTAGTTTTGTGATGGTTTTATAGCACTCCTCAAGTCCATGCAATGGTTCTCTAATATATATATCTCTAATATATATATATTCTTCATATATCACTGCCATGATGCCATCATTATAGTTTTGCTTGTAAAATAGTCGCCCTATTTTTCGCAACTGAAGAATTAGATTAATTTAAGTCCGTTTTGGCTGTAGTTATTTGTGGAATATTTTCTAACCCAATTTCATTCAAAAAAATATATTTTGATGCCAAATAGATTTTTTTAATGACATACTGGTTTATAACAGCCCCATGATTTGGTTTTTTAATGATCCTCAGGAGGTTACTAAGAATCCTGCGAATAAGGCAATCATCAGGTTTTATGCTTGCATTTCAAAATAGCCCTGAGAACCTTCATAGGAGTGGGCCCTCGTAGATTTATAGCAGCTTTAAGGAGGTTTTATGGATGTCATTACAGCAAAACAGATTTATCGATGCTGTGATTGTTATGGTCTTCAGAACCTTCTGAGGGCTATCACAAAACTGAAATTGTTACTTGGGTATTGATCCTTAATCAGAAGGTTTTCTATTTAAGACGATTTATAATAACCAATGTATGCTGCAATTTGTTTGATAATTTCTAATTCCTTATCAAAATTTGATGTACTGAGAGGGATGTTAATTAATCTATGTATTATACTATTGTAAGCTGCTATTTTCTGATGATATGATTGTGATGAGCTATTGTGAATTGTGATACCTGTATGAGACGGCTTGTGGAAAATAGAAAATTCATGTTTGTTATTAACTTAAGTTATTATTAGGTCCAAAAACTTTATCGAATCGTCTTTTTTTGATTCTACTGTGAACTGAAGGGTGACAAGAATTAATAAATTCCAAGAATTGATCCAATTGTCTAACTATTCCTGTGAAACCTACCAAAATATCATCAACATACCTAGACCAATATAAAAAGTAGTTCCCTTTTATTTGCGTTTCTAAATTATGCATGACAATTTCAGCCAATAACGGGCTTGAGGGATTACATCCGAGCAATAAAAGATATAGAGAGAGCTTCTCTGTCTCTTTCTTGAAAGCAACATACCTGACGTTGAAGACAGAAATCTTTGGGAGATCGTTTGCTAACGAACAGTCGTTACCGACCGATGATGAACCCTTTACTCCCATAAGCACCTAAATATGTAGGCTTATTATGGCAAGAACCTGTCAGAAAACAACTACTCCCCTGGCTAAGACCACGACGGGTATTGAATTAAATCTAACAGCTACTTGTGCAACGTTCCTCAAAACATCAGAGGACGCGATTGCAAGTGCCCTCTATGACCAACCAGCACAATTATGTTTTGATTTGGACGGGGTGACCACCTGCAGACTAGTTTCGAGGTTGTTGCCTCTCATCAGTGCAAGGGCAGGTCATCACAGACGGCACTGAAGCCATCTGTTCCCCGTCCAAACCAATACACACTCCGCTGATTAGTCAATTCTGGTTCACGAGATGAAAGCAGTTTCTAGGCCGCTCCACCTAGCGAGCAGAGGAAGACACTCCGAATCTCCGGGTTGAGAGATTTAATCGAAGAAGACAGAAATCTTTGGGAGATCGTTTGCTAACGAACAGTCGTTACCGACCGATGATGAACCCTTTACTCCCATAAACACCTAACTATGTAGGCTTATTATGGCAAGAACCTGTCAGAAAACAACTACTTCCCTGGCTAAGACCACGACGGGTATTGAATTAAATCTAACAGCTACTTGTGCAACGTTCCTCAATACCCGTCGTGGTCTTAGCCAGGGGAGTAGTTCTTTTCTGACAGGTTCTTGCCATAATAAGCCTACATAGTTAGGTGTTTATGGGAGTAAAGGGTTCATCATCGGTCGGTAACGACTGTTCGTTAGCAAACGATCTCCCAAAGATTTCTGTCTTCTTCGACTAAATCTCTCAACCCGGAGATTCGGAGTGTCTTCCTCTGCTCGCTAGGTGGAGCGGCCTAGAAACTGCTTTCATCTCGTGAACCAGAATTGACTAATCAGCGGAGTGTGTATTGGTTTGGACGGGAAACAGATGGCTTCAGTGCTGTCTGTGATGACCTGCCCTTGCACTGATGAGAGGCAACAACCTAGAAACTAGTCTGCAGGTGGTCACCCCGTCCAAATCAAAACATAATTCTGCTGGTTGGTCATAGAGGGCACTTGCAATCGCGTCCTCTGATGTTTTGAGGAACGTTGCACAAATAGCTGTTAGATTTAATTCAATACCCGTCGTGGTCTTAGCCAGGGGAGTAGTTGTTTTCTGACAGGTTCTTGCCATAATAAGCCTACATAGTTAGGTGTTTATGGGAGTAAAGGGTTCATCATCGGTCGGTAACGACTGTTCGTTAATACCTGACGTTGTTTACAAACACCAGTGCCCGAATCATGTTAAAAAGGGGCATTGTCGGATATTTTCGTTTGTACTCTTTAATCAGGTTGGAATTCCGTATTATATCCACTCTTAACTTGGCGATCATGTTTGTTTACAACCGTCTACGACTTATTTATCATCCTATTTAAATCAAACCATGGGCGTCGCAGCCAGGTAATCATGGCAGAAACCATATTTGATTGGCATTCCGTACCGATTTTTTCAGTGGTATTAAGTAAGTTGATTTTTGATGTATCTGCTCATTTTTATGCCGATTTTGAATCCAAAATACACTATTGAATACCTCATTGAATTTCTTTAATCCGTAAATAAAAAATGATGGACTCCAAAATGGTAACTTGCTTTATCATAGAAGGTTATGATTCCCTATAAAAAACTTTCTCTCAATACATATACAGTGTGTCCCACTTTGAGCAGCCACACCCTCATATTTCGTTGAACATGAAATAATTCGAAATTTTCTTTTACTCAAGTTGTAGTACTCGGAAATACCTACCTTTATGTTTACGTAACCTTTGTATATCCATTTTCCACGGTTAACTACGACCAAATGAAAAGTGAAAAATTGGGAAAAACATACTAGGCATTTTTTTATCGCAAAAATAACACCAGATTCTATTTCAGAACACCTTAAAACCCCCAAATCTCAATGCTTGAATCATTTGAATATACAGGGTATCATCTGTAGCTGGTAGCATTATCAACTTTAATCCATAAATAATGCTTGGAAAATTTCCAAAATGTCTTCTTTTGTCACAGAATTCCCAAAAATATTTAATTAATGCTTTGAAAAATAGCCAAATATCACTTTTCCAAGGCTAACTCTGATCAGAATGAATGATACCCTGTATATTCAAATGATTCAAGCATTGAGATTTGGGAGTTTTAAAATGTTCTGAAACAGAATCTGGTGTTATTTTTGCGATGAAAAAATGCCTAGTATGTTTTTCCCAATTTTTCACTTTTCATTTGGTCGTAGTTAGCCGTGGAAAATGGATATACAAAGGTTACGTAAACATAAAGGTAGGTATTTCCGAGTACTACAACTTGAGTCAAAGAAAATTTCGAATTATTTCATGCTCAACGAAATATGAGGGTGTGGCTGCTCAAAGTGGGACACACTGTATAAATCACTACTACAAAGACGTCTTTGTGTATTGTACTTCTAATTTGGCGTCCCTCTTAGTCAAATGGAAATAAGCACAGTTTTGACAATTTTTTTTTGAAGAATAACGTTTTCTGAGGAATTCCAAATAGGTATAGGCTTTCCTATCTGAATAAAACAATTGCTGGTTACTGTATAGGATTTATATCCTCAAAGAGAAGAGCAAGCCGTAGAAAAGTTATTAGAGCTATTCTGTTGATAACATTGTGTCTAGTTATTCATAAAGATTGTGTTGAAGTTTTGTTGAAATGTTTTTCGGGTACTCAAGTTTAGTGATATTTTTTCAGTTTAAATTTGTTGGCCATGAAATTTATGTCACTGTAACAATAACTATAACAATATTATAATTTTTTAGAGGAATTCGTGATTGTGAAACCGGTGATATGTACACAGATGATACTAGAAGAAAGTGTGAAGAAAGTAGCAACGAGAACTATAATCCGTCAGATACAAAAAATTAGACTACTTCAGCAGAGAAAGGCAATCCAGAAATTCACTTTGTTTCGAGCTGGAAAGGCGATTTACAATGAGCAAGTTACCGCTCCACCCTGTGATCAAATCAAGACTATATCAAAATAGAGCTGTTGTTTGGTATGTCTGCAGAAATGTCTTCAGACTATAATGTCTCTCACCTCAAAATTTAAACTGGAGACTGTTTGATGTTTAAGAAACAGAAGTAAAATTATAAGTACCCACATGAGAAATTCTCGTTTTCCTACCAGATAGGCTTGTAATATCGATCACTCCCTGAGCCTAACTCCACACAAGTTAAGACATTACTTTTTGACAACTCTAAAAAACTTTTTTATCTGCCTCAAGATACCAATAATCTAAATTCAGAAAAAAACATCAGAAAAAGAGTTAAGGCTTTGGATGAGTATTTCAATGATACACTTTCAACATGAATTTGAATGTGAACTCACTGATGTGTATAGTTTGTGTAAAGTTTTATGTGTATTATAATTCCTGTGTAGCATATATACGAGGATGTATTGATATCTAGTTAGCCTAGACCAGTTCCCTGCATAAACAAAATATTGCGTTACCATAGCAACGAACAATAAATTATTAGAAGTGTCAGTGTACAGTTTGACGTCAAAAAAGTAAACCAGAGCTACGCAATAAATTAAAAGAGAAAATATCCACCGAAATTGTTAAAATCGAAAAATTGGAGTATCGAGCCATCATCAAGTACCTGTATTTAAAAGGGTTAAGAGGTAAACAGATTTACGAAGATAAGCTTAATACCCTTGGTGATCAATGTCCTTCGTATGCGACCGTGAAAAATTGGACTGCAAGCTTCAAAAGAGGTAAATTTTCCATTGAAGATGATGACCGATCAGGAAGGCCAGTTTCTGTGTCAGTCCCCGAAAATATCGATACAGTTCATGACATGATTTTAACTGACCGTCGAATTGGGCTAAAACGGATATCTGAAGCACTGAATATTTCATACGAATGCGTTCATCATATGGTTCACGTCAATTTGGACATGAGAAAAATTGCTGCAAAATGGATCCCCAAATGTTTGCATGTTGACCAAAAGCGTGCAAGGGTAGTAGCACGCGTTCGATCTGTGCTCGATTTGAAAACGATGTTGCATGGGCCGTGGTGGTCGGCTGGTAAAAGCGTACGCCTCGCAAGCGTGGGGTCGTGAGTTCGATCCACCGATTCACCGGTCTCGTGCATGGCATCACACGTTAAAAGGTAAGGGCTGCGTCTTCCCTAGCTCACACAAGTCTCGAAGACTTCCGAGGGTTGCGCGTAGGGGCGCAATCGGTTGACGGAAATAACAATAACAATAACAACAGACTTCTTGAACCGAATTGTTACTATGGATGAGACTTGTATACATTTCTACGATCCAGAAACAAAGCAACAATCGATGGAATGGCGACACTCCGGTTCTCCAAGACCTAAAAAGTTTCGTGTCCAAAAACTCTGGAAAAGTTCTTGCTTCAATTTTTTGGGATTGCCATGCAGTAATCATGATTGATTTTTTGGATAAGGGTAGAACAATAACTGGAGATTACTATTCGACATCACTGACCACTCTACGGGAAAAAATTAAAGAGAAAAGACGTGGAAAGCTATTCAAAGGTGTTTTGTTTTGTGCAGGACAACGCCCCTGCACACAAATCTCATGGTGCCATGCAAAAAAATCGTGATTCAGGATTTGAATTACTAGAACACACCCCCCTTATTCACCAGATTAGGCTCCGTCCGAATATCATCTCTTTTCTCAACTGAAAAAAAGTTTAAAAGGTCGTAAATTTTCTTCCAACGAGGAGGTAATAAAAGCTGTGGAGGTCTGGTTTGGAGAGCAAGAAAGAAGGTCTAGAGACGTTGCAGGTTCGCTGTAATAAATGTATCCAATTAAGAGGAGAATATGTTGAGTAATAAAATATTTTGACATTGAAATTTTGTTTGGTTCTATAGTAGGCTAAGGATTTTTCAATATATCCTCGTATAGTGCATAGTTTACTGATATGATTCAACAATTTGAATAATTGTCCTTTTTTACTTCAGCACTTATTTGTATTTTCAGTATTTATGACCTAATTCTATGCTTTGTCGGCAATTTGTCGGCAAGAATCTGATTCAGCGCACAATAAAGTATTTTTGATTGACATCTTGACAATGCACGTGCTTCTATAGATAGAAATAAAACATGAAAAAATGTATCAGCACGCCGCTACTGGTTCTTAGCTTACAACCGGATATCATAACAATTACAAATCTCCCCCTCCAAACTCGAAGATTACCCCTCACCAAAGAACTATATCCAGAGAGAGAATGGCATTAAGATATCAAATCATTAGAAAAAACGTTTATGCAACATGGTGGTCTCGGCGTAGTGGGACGCATGCGCTTTGAATTTGTTTGTTCGTTTTATTGGCTTGTTTTTATTTTATTTGGTATTTATTCGATTCAGAGATGAATATTTGTTTAAAATGTCAGACTTGTTTAGTGATTGGTTGTGGAAACCGCGGAAATATCGCTGGTATCACCTATCACAGGTAAGCACACTTCAAACCATCAGAATAGCAGAACCGTATTTGGGAAATATTCAGATTTAAAGTGTTCTCATCTCTTGCAGGTTAGAAAAAAAAGTATGCAAGTTGGCTACATACCATTGGTAGGCCCTTAGAAGGAAATCTTGGCCTCGTAATCTGATTTGCTAGAAACATTTCGAAGAGAAATATTTCAGTATTTTTGCCTAAAAATGCCGATTTTCGTCCACAAAAAAAACCCAGGTGAGTCTCTTTTCCTTTTTAGATACAGTTGTACTATGTCCTGTGATGGTGACATACTGGAAAATGTTCACGAGAAAAATAAAATTCCTGTTGATTGAATTCTATGGAGGTTATTGAATAAGGCTACAATTTCCTCTTTCATGTTCCAGGGGACTCAGTAGTAGGTACTGAACGTGCAGGATTGAAGGGGTCTTCAAACAAAAATAGGAAGTTGATGAACAAATTCACACTTATACGTAAGTGTATAAACTGATCATGGCTTGAAATTAGATTATTGCTTTTTGCCATCGATTTCTGAGTTTCCTACTTAAAAGGGCTCACGAAAAGTTGACCCTGAAAAGTAGCTGCGTTTTTTAATACCTAATAATTATCAATAACTTTGTGTTTTACCATCTTGGAGAGAAATAATTTGTATGTGTACTGAATGTCAGTTTCAGCAGTTTTGACCTGAGGAAAAAACCAACAGATTGAAAGATTGCGAAGGAGACTAGCGATACATTCTATTCTTCAGATTTTGAAAACAGAGAGATTCGATATCCGAATTGTCAACTCCAGAAAAGTACAGGTATAATTTATTTCACTCCAAGATAGGCAAAATCGATAGATGCGAGAAGTTGCTGACATTTATCAAGTATTGAGAAATGCAGCAAACTCTTTGGGGTAAACCTTCAGTTTGCCGTTGATTTCTCTAATAATTTAATTTTGTATCCATGTGAAAAGTTGAAGACCCAGAAATCAATAGCAAATATCACTGTTCCTCCACAGAAAATGTTCAAACAATATTCCTTGGCATAATATTGGAGATTAAAATAAAATCGACAGCTGGTCATCCCCAGCCGAATGAAGGATAATTTTTTGTTTAATTACAATAAGCACTTGCGGTCCTTTTGGGGAAACGTTGCACAAATATCTGTTAGATGTAGTTCAATGTCCGTTCTGGTATTAGGATGTAAAGTAGTTGTTCACCCAGTAAATTTTTTGTTGCCATAACTTGTAAATATGTTTGGTGGAAGAATTTAATGAATAATGATTTTAGTTACTAATTTTTGGGTGTCAAAATGACGAATAGAGAGAGATATGTGTTTATTGTATGAAGAAAACTATTACAATTGACGAATTTCCTCGTAAGTCAGTTGAAGTAGACTCGTTAAAATATAAAAAAAAGACAATATTTGAAAAGTAATACACACATTTTTAAAATTATAGTAAAATAAATAAAATGTATAGAGAATTGCTCTTCACAAAATAATGAAAAAAAAAATCGTGTATAAAATGTATATGATTATAATACAAAAGCATCACAATGTCGATAGTATCATCCTAATTGAAATGAGAATTCAAAACAGTTTGAAAGTACTTTCCATCATTGTACTGTTGAATTTTCAAGTTCGGTTCGGCATTAAAAAATTCCACTTTTATTTTCAACCATTATATTTTTACAAATTCATCTCCTGCAATTATTATTATTTTGACCACTAATAAGTCATGATCGAATAATTTTCTGTTACTACTTAAAATGTAAATGTACTTAAATGTACTTAATACAATACCCAATAAATATTTCAGAACATCACAAATAGCACGTCCGACCCTGCTATGATGATACTGCGCATGTGTCCGACTACGCCGAAATTCCTCCTTGTATAAACGCTTTTGCAAAACACAATCTCCATTCTCTCTCTGGATATAGTTCTGTGCCCCTCACCAACAAATTATCACAAAGGATAGTGATATGCAGCTTTCATAACAACGTGTGTTGTGCATATAGAAATGGCACCTCTACATCTTTTATTGCTCGGAGGGGATTACCCACAATCAACCCTCCATTAGATGAATAGAATTTAATATTGAACAGAGAATAATTTTGACATGAAGTAAGACTGACAAGTGAGTTAATTCATTCCTGGCCATGAGAATGGGTCACGTTAAAATTAGTACGAGATCCGGCTGCAGGATTAGTGCGATCATAGGTTTTTTGCTCAAAACCAAATTTTTATGTATATTTATAATTAGAAGAATATATATTTACGGGTTGCCTATCAAAATTTGGCCGCCAGTATTTTTAATTAAATTATTTTTAATTGATTTTTGGGAAAAAATTTCGTTCACTTGTTTTTTGAATAAAATAACGTCTACATCAGGGTAATTTATATGAAGATTTTAAAAAATCACGGTTGCCGTTGCCCACCTGGCCGTACCTCTTCGCAGCCAGGTGTAAACAGGTATGATTTCGATACACTTTCACATTCATAACGTTTATTTAATAATCATATACCAAATTAAAGCTATATTTTTCTATTTATTATCATATATGGTTGCCTAATTAAATCCGCCCGCAAATAAGGGTTGCTGGTTGTTAAAAATGATAAATATTTAAGGTAGAGTGAAACAGAGTTAGCGCGTCATCATCCAACAGCACTATTTTCGTTGTATCTGATACAATTAAATGAAAATATTAGGTCGATCTAAATGAATATAAATATATAATCTTCGTTTTTTCTTTAATTTTTCAAATATAGACAGTGACATTTTTTTTGTAAAGATATAACGCATAGTCAACAGAGAAAGTCGGTATTTATTTCTCCGCATTATACTGCTGAATGATTGTATTGTTTTTTTGGAATAAGGTTGAAAAAGGTCCGAATAACTAATAAATTTTACCTGTCTAAGAAATGTAATATATTAGGAATCGTAAATATAAACATTAATAATCTTCTTTTTTAATTTTCTATTTTTATTGCATCATTAATTTTTTCAAACATTAATCAATTAATTTTTTTTAATTATTTATTTTTTCAAATTATGCATAAGGTAATAATTAAATAATTTAAAAAAAGGTTTACTAATTGTATTTTGAAAGAAGGGCATTGATTAATTTTTTAAATTAATTATTATTTAAAAAATGTATTAAGTATTTAAATTTGTTCAATTGTTAATTTTTTGAAAAATGCAGTAATTTGTTTTTATAATGATAAGAAATTAAAAAAAACATTTTTAACAAAAAAACAGTTAGCACTGTGTCATTAATTTTGAAACTATAACCTATATTATTCTTAAGTTCAATTAAAATTTTACTTACGGTTTGTGTTTTGCAAAACTCTGCAAATTCTTCTTTATCTTTTTGCTTTAGAACTGTTATTTCTTTAGACACTCTGTATGATATACAAAATCATTAGTAGATTCAATTGTTAATAAAGTGTCATGATATTTATATATTTTTTTTCGACGAAACAATAACATTAACGAGCACTTTTTGAATGCTGCATTATTAAAGTCCAGTACTTTGCTTTTTTCGTTACACAGAAAACACGACTTAATCTTTATCATTTTCATTTTACGTTAATTAATTTAATGATTTCTGGATGGACAAACAAAACAACAATGTAAATATAAAACGTTGTGCATTACGAATTCCAAAACAGCGTGGTTTTTATGTTAGAATAAAAATGCCGCAGCTGTTAATATAAGTTAAGAACACTAACATTCGACGCTTGCGCAATGGCTTAAAAGCGACGCGCAGCCGGCAATCGCTATCCTCGTTTGACAAATGATGTTACGCGCTAACTCTCTTTCACTCTACCTTAAATATTTATTATTTTTAACAGCCAGCAACCTTTATTTGCAGGCGGATTTAGTTAGGCAACCATATATGATAATAAATTAAAAAAAATTAGGTTTAATTTGGAATATGATTAATAAATAAACGTTATGAACGTATAAGCGTATCGAAATCATACCTGTTTACACCTGGCTGCGAAGAGGTACGGCCAGGTGCGCAACGGCAACCGTGATTTTTTAGCATCGTCATATAAATTGCCATGATGTAGACGTTATTTTATATAAAAAACCAGTGAACGCAATTTTTTCCCAAAAATCACTTAAAAATAATTTAATTAAAAATACTGGCGGCCAAATTTTGATAGGCAACCTGGTAAATATATATTCTTCTAATTATAAATATATATAAAAATTTGGTTTTGAGGAAAAAACCAATGAGCGCACTAATCCTGCAGCCGGATCTTAGACTAAATAGACTGTGTCGTAATAAAATGCCTCAATATTTTTCATTTTCTTTTCTTTAAATTTAAATAAAAAGGAGCAATGCAAACGGCAGCTCTTCGTCGGTAGGCACTATGGGTTCGTTTATACTTTATAACAGAAATATATCATTGAACAGTAACAGAATGGTCACAAAAATAAGAGGGGGCGCCACAGCAACTTTTAATATGTCTATGTCAAAGAGTACTTACTTGGGAAGTTGTGCAACCGAATAAAGACAATTAGATGTTATACCCAAAACTGTAAGAGACTTTACCATACGATGTTGTTAAGTTGAAAAGTGTTAATCAATGAATAAATAAAACATAAATAAACACACAAACATTCAATATGAATTAATCTTCACTGGTCAGAGTAACAGTTTCTCAAAAATAAGACTGATTCTAATAATATTCAATATTTGGTATCTTTTGAATCTGAGGTTAAAATTGTAAGATTTAATTAGGAAATCAATTTTCCCAGCGCATAGTACTATGTGGTGGTTTACATATAGTCGTTGAAAGATTTAAACTTACACCGGAGATAATATCAATATTGAATAATAATAAATAATTAAAATTGAAATTGTAGGATTTCATCCAATATAAAAAATTTGAAAGTGAAACCTGTTCCTCTGGTGACACCAACGTGAAGATTTTTGGACTAGATCCTAGGCCAACCAGGACTGGAGTGATGAAGGAAGGGAGTCTACGAAGACTATCAATGAAAAAGGCCTCATCACATTTCAACAGTTCATCAAGCAAAACCAGGCATTCTATACTTCGGCAAATTAGCTATACTGGAGCCATAATACCATAAATATCCAACAGGAGGACGTGGGGCTCAACCAAAGCTTGGGAGATACCCAACCAGGCAAGGAAACGTTACAATTCTCTGGGTCAAATTCTTCCGGGTACAACAACAACCCTATAAATGTTTTTTAGTAAATAGCTGTTCTAAACAGTCGTTAGCATGGAAACGATGAAAAGAAAAGTTGGAAAACTCACCTTCCGTGAAGGGTTTTATCTTCTAAAAAAATGTCGGCGTGGTACAAAGTTTTCAAACGCCAAATTGTTCCAAGATAGGCATTTATCAAAAGCCAGGTCTTTGGAGTTGATAGTGAGATGAGTAGAATGGAATATCCACAAAGGATCACTTAACAAATTCAGGATTCGTCAGCCGAACAAAACCAGGAACCCCTGTATGGCTAGACACCTGTAGCTTCTACCAATTCTACTATCTGACCCTTCTCTCAGTCGGAAACGATATCCCTCTTGAAGATTTTTCCATCCAGGAAGTTATGTTACCAACATTCAGATTTTTCGATATTTGCATGTTCCATGCTTAACCGACCAATCTGACCAGCATAAAAATAATGGTGTGTTTGTTTGTCTGTGATCAGAAACCCCAAAAGCTAAGTTGGCTACACTGATATTTTAACATGACAGTTGACAGCTGACAGTTGAAATATTATCGAACAGCTGACAGTTGAAATATTATCGGACAGCTGACAAATAGAAAATAAACGTAAACATGAAAATAATCAAAACATTCAGTTTATAATCACTTTAAACCCTAAAGATTAAAACAAAGACAATAATTCGAAGACACTCCTTATGAACCTTCTCAATAACCAGAACTCAGACATACATACGAAGCACTAGTTCGAAGACAACATTGGATGTCAAAGTGAGTAGGATATATTTTCATTCGAAGAAATTCCTTATTCACCTTTAATAATTTTTAGAACAACACTTGCAAAACGTAAAACAGATCACACTTTTCTAGTAAGCAGAAATACAAGCACTACTTGGAAAGCTAGACAGGACCACAACCTATGCAGTTTCAATGAGAACAATTCGAAAAGTAATGATTTATTCTGATGGTGCATCCAGAACTTAATTATTCTCCTCGTAGTGACAACTTGTAAAATGTGAATTGATCATTAATGTGGTTTTGAATGGAAATTACCATGGGTGTGTTGATAAGGTTTCTATGAATGACGTTAGACAACCAACTAGGAACATATACGTATGTTTTGTTCAGGCTCATTGAAAGTAGGTCACCACAGGGTGAAGTCTACATTGCTTTAAAGCTTTATGAAAAATTAACAAAATGAAGTAGCGAAAATTTACATGCTACATTATGATACGTCAAAAATTTCTGTAATCAATAATAAATTCATTACCAACCACATCTACAAGAAAATTTCAATAAGCCATCCTCTCATTTCATTTTGTGGTAATTAAGGTGAAATCTATTATTCGTATCCAGGCGGTGATCCTCAAAACGCAGGATTTGATGAATTCAATAGACCGTTGATTGCTGGCGTAATAAAAGGCAATTAATCCTCCTTTTCGGCACATTAGAGCACTTGTCCGAATTCGATTTCATTGGTCAATTGAACTTCATCTCAGTGAACCATTGTTTGACTAATACGTAATTTCGTCCAGGTTTTCGGCCACGTGCAAGGTAATATTTAGATGTAGATTTTTTTCTTGGAAATTTGAACAAGAGTCAAGAGTCGTGTTTGACTTGCAATTCTTATTATAGGCCAAGATATAGATAAAAATAAGAGGCTATTTCACACAAAATAAAAGACGCAAAGGGCCTATACCTCTTTTTTCAAGATAGTTCGTAAAACAGAGGAAAACTTACGAGAAGGTTGCTATCAATTTTGCCACAAAACTGTTTCTTTTCTAAATAAATGATATCTACCTTTGATATCGTGAAAGCCAAGGGAAAGTGGGTAGGAATTGTTGTGCGTCTAGAATTTTTGCATGGGCGTTCGTGGCTAATGTTCCATCTTCCATCTTTAGGAAAGGAAATGAACTGGATGTGAAGGTTCTTCCCACAGCTTTGGCAAAAGACAAAAAGATCGGGACCCGCTAAGACACTCGACGAGTTCTTGGCATTGTAGGCCTCTTTCGAAGATATTTTCTTTGTCTTCGACATTTTGCGTCTCTTTCGCATTTTCCATGCAAAATAACTAGAATTGTTTATGATTTACATTTTTAATAATGTTGCCGACCTTACACGAAGGCGCGAATTTTTAATGTTTCACGGAGCACAAAATTACAACTTTTGTGAAAGTTTGCAATGTTTTGCTAATTTTTCTCCAGTTTTGCTAAGATGATTGTCCTTATAAATAAAAGCATCTTCTAAATATCATCAGAGTAAAAATTAATATCAAAGTTACATCTCGCCATACAGAAATGAAATCATAAGAGCCACTTAAATGCAAATTACACTGTTATTACTCGATAACCCAATGAAATGATGTCCTCTTGAGGATTATCGCAAAATAAAAAGCCCTACGTCGAACAGTGTGTCCTGATTTCCTAATTAAATTAATTGAGTAATCCAATAAAAATTGAGCAGTGCCAATTTAATGCTCAGGCGACGAATAGCATTTCACGGTAAAACGGCACTTATGTATTCTTCTATTTTCGTAACTGAAAAGCTACTTACAGACTGGATAGGAATGCTGATTTGTAGGGCTTCATCGATGAGGAACGGTGGAAAATTTTCATTGATTTAGTGTTAGCGAACTGGAATTCAGTTCAGTAGTTTCTGTTCAGATACAATGAGGTCCATAATGTAGCTGATAAATTGGGTTTTCCTACGAGCGTGCGGAAAAGTAAGTTTTCCGCACCATTTTTACTTTTCCATAAGATTTTTACTTTTACGTAAGATTTTCTCTTTAAAGCACAATATTTCAATTCAAGTTTAGTAAATTGTACAATGAGCACGAAATGACATACATTTTCCACGAGTAGGTAGGTATATGAAATTTTGTAGTACGAGCGAATTATTTTTTTCATAACAGATTCTATCAAAAACACTCATGTCGTCATTGAATATACAAATATTGAAAAATATAACGAAAATTAAATAGTAAGTACTCTCATCGATTTCGAAACAAAAACAAAAAAAAAGTAACTTCCCCAGGATTCGAACCACCTACCCCATTAACCATTATACCAGCGTAGAACGACTGCTCCCTTACTTTGCCAACTAAGCTATTTCAGATATTAATTTAATTGCTATAATACCATATCAAATCCTGTCAAATTTTAAATATCACTATTTATTTTGATAATGTCTTAATTACTTTATATTTTGAAATTAATTTTATGAAAATTACGGAATATCGGAAAGTTATTATCAAACAGTAATAGACTAGATTCGATCTCATATTATTTATAATCATACAATTGTTTCATTATATTTCAGTGCATGAAAAAATCTCGCGGAAAGATAAAATCATGCGGAAAAGTTACTTTTCCGCATTAGTGCTGAAAAGATACTTTTCCGCACTAGTGCTGAAAAGTTACTTTTCCGCACGATTTTTATATTGTTGAAAATGAGGATATTTAGGACTAACTAAATGATCTATGTAACTATTCTGTCTTATGTGTCATTTTGTAGCATTATTATAAAATCTTGTTTAATAAAAACCTTTTTTTTTCTTAAATAAGTTGGACAAAAACAGTCGTAGGAAAAACATTGTACCTAACTCTTGCGGAAAACGTTTTTCCGCCATTGACGGCTTGCCGAACTCCGCTCCGCGTCGTTTGTGATTCTACAACGGTAACATAATATGTTTATTTATCCTTATAGATCATTGGCATGACATAGGTCATGCCATATGACATAGAATAGGTCAATATAAGTATATAATACTATATACAAGATACACGATTATCACCCTCGATGATAAGAGAAAAATTAGGACAGTCTATTTATTCTCTAAATTAGCTTTTAAGCAGCGGAGATGGGAGCGGGTCTTTGTTTCTGGGAGAAGGTGGTTTCAAGGCTATAATTAATTTTCACAAGTTTAGCTAATATAATTTAATTTAATAAATTCGTAAATTAAATATGACGGCTCCAAGATGGCGAATGACTTTTGTTATTATGGTAGGGTTCTATTCAAAATTGCTATGTGGGGATTTTCGGGGATGGAGATTATGATTTTTTTGTGGCAAAATTCGTGTTTTGAATATGGCGGCTCCAAGATCGACATCGAGTTTGGTTATTATGGTCCGATTCGATTCTTAATTGGTATGTGGAGGCTTGCTTCAGGGGTTGGAGGTCATGTTTTTTTTTCAAAATCTAAACCTAAAACCTGAAAATCATTAAGAAATCTCATCGTTTGCTTTGGTAAAATCCTGACACTCGTCCAGGTGTTGTCCCTGTATTTTCTCCAAGAATTTTGCATACATTATTGTCACAGTATACTTGTACTTCTCATATTTACTAGGTATCTCCTTTTTTATATTATGGTATGGTGATATAAACTCCAAAACTACAAAAACAATAGCTTTATCTCTTTCCACCTAAGCTTGGTTTGAATGATGTTTGTTCTCTTCACACACAGAACATTCTCTTCGTCAACCTGATCATAAAAAATAACAAGACTAGAATCCAAGAGAGATTCAGAACAGACACGTAATCCATGGAAGGGAAACCAGTTCTCGATAAAACCTTGATTTTGATAATAATTACACACCCGTTCTACCTTTCCGGAATAACTAACAACGTACAATTTGAATTATTGAAGTCACCTTAAATATTCTGTGTCTAGCATTTAAATTTCAAATATCAGTTGCACAGCGTCGAATATTTTTGAGGCCACGGTATTTAAAGGTCGACATTATATCACAACGATTATAGTACGGGGGAATTCATGAAATTGTGGAATTGTGTTTTTCATCAACTTGTCAACAAATGCGTGCACTTGGATACGGAAATCGGAGGACAATTGCCTCATCCGGCTAGCTCAAGCATCTCCAAGTGCAGCATAGTCGCAAATATCCAGCAACTCCAGAACTCTTCTTCCAGGATCAGTCAGGAACAGTACGAATTCTTAATGTCATTGGTGTTAACCAACGATGTTTCATCTATCTAGGCCAGGCCGTAGATTTCCAGGAGGAGCTGTGACCTGGCCAGAAATACTTTATTTGCAAATATAAAAATGAGCCACCCGGGCTACCACTCGGTAGGACTGCTACACTCCGGTCTGTGGCTCCCGGATGACTGGATTCCGGAGCCAAATTGGTCTCTTAAATAAATAAAGTTGACATTTACTCCGGCCAATGCCGAAGCAAAGTCGCTGGTGGGTGGAGCCTATAAGAGCTCCGCTCCTAGATATACTCTTAGAGTAAAATTTTATTTTAGTATTTCTGGCCGAGGATGACACTTCCCCCCTTCAAGGAATCGCTTGGCATAGGGATGAAACGTCGTTGGTTTGTCCTGAAAAGGACCTTTCTTTTTTTTGGGGCTCTTGGGCTTTATTATTTTATATTTATTTGCTGAAAGAGAGCCTGAAAAGAAAAGATATGATTAGTATAGTCAAATCGTTCAGTACTGCTCCTGGCTGTCCAAAACTCGTCGATGTTTGAGTTTCCAACTCATCGTAGGGATTCTAGAATACTCCTTTACGAGATTTTTATGCAATCGGAATGGTACATATTTCCACATGCGCTCATTACCTAGCTTCTCTTCGCCCTTGCCCACTGGCTAAGGACAACCAGCTCTGTTGGTTGAGGCGACTCGGTCGTGTCTTTTTGCCCTGGCCATCAGGCTCAGGAACAACAGGCTGGCTGCGGGATTATCAGACCAGTGTCTTCGATCCCACGAAGGATATGGACTCCCAGTTCCACTGGAGTAACTCGCTTCAGAATCATCTCGAAAGTGCATGCAAGAAAACTTTCCGATGAGTTCCTCCTTGTCCAGGTTACTGGAATTTTCGGGACCCTGCCTTCCACTGAATTGCAACGCTAAACTTCTAGTTTGCTGAGCCCCACGTTGGGCGCCATGTCAACAAATGCGTGCACTTGGATACGGAAATCGAAGGACAATTACCTCATCCGGCTAGCAAGCATCTCCAAGTCGCATATATCCAGCAACTCCAGAACTCTTCTTTCAGGATCAGTCAGGAACAGTACGAATTCTTTCTTAATGTCGTTGGTGTTAACCAAAGACGTTTCATCTATCTAGGCCAGGCCAGGCCGTAGACCTGGCCAGAAATACTTTATTTACAAATATACAAATGAGCCACCTGGGCTACCACTCGGTAGGACTGCTACACTCTAATCTGTGGCTCCCGGATGACTGGATTCCGGAGCAGAATTGGTCTCTTAAATAGATAAAGTTGACATTTACTCCGGCCAATGCCGAAGCAAAGTCGCTGGTGGGCGGAGCCTATTTGAGCTCCGCTCCCAGATATACTCTTAAAGTAAAATTTTATTTTAGTATTTCTGGCTGAGGATGACAAACTGTCTGCACCTTGCTACGAATTGACCTGAGATATGTTCGATCTAAATGCAGTATGATAATCTGAAATCGTTCAGTTGGATATAACTTGATATTGAGAAAATGATCAAAAGTTGCTTCACAGATAAAAAAGATTTCTTCAATCAAAAATATACCTACTCTTGAATAGAATCATCTTCTGAAAAGAATAATTATTTTTAATCGATGAATATACTCCCATTTTAAACTGATTGAGATGTTTGCATCTTTACATAAATTCTCTTGAAATGAATTTGCTTGTAGTGAAAACATTCTACTCTTCATCCTAGAAAACACTCACATTATCTTATTGTGAAACATAATCCTCTTGACTCAAAAATATAATAGTAGATATCACTACCCGTGCCACGTGACACAATCAACCAGTGAGCGATCAAAGCAGGTGGCGGCACCGCAACCTGTGAATACGACTTCTGTTTCGACCATTTTTTCCTGGCAATTTAGGTTGGTATCGAAAATTGAATTGGACCCATTATGGGGTAAATACCCTAGAGGTATTAACAGTTAAGAACTCTCTCCGCGGCATGTATCAGCATAAACTCCGACAGATCTGGTCATCAGAACTGTCGGGGAAGAACAATGTTGCTGCAACTAATATGCTTACCATTCCGATCCTTCTCTACTCTTTCGGAGTGATGAAGTGGACTACGAAAGAGCTGCTACAACTCGCAAAATGATGCATCTCAATAGGAGCTTGCATCCTAAATCGTCCGTTCCACGGTTATACTTTCCCAGACAACGAGGAGGCCGTGAACTTTTGAGTTTGGAGCGTCTGCACAACAGAATGGATCTGGATGGGGCCTGTAAAGTCATCAGGAGTTCAGATCCCCTTCTCTGCATGGTCCACGACCATGAAAAAGCAGGAATTGGAGCATTTCTTTTTAAGGCAGCAACCCGTGCAGCCGATGAACTTGGTCTTGTATTCGACACTGAACGGACTAACCCAAACTCTGTCACCGAGATGGGACCCGTTCAGCAAAAAGCTCACATTAAAACTGCGGAGACAGAGGTCCTCGTACAGCTACATACGAAGAAGCCAATGCATGGTGTCTTCTTTCACAACATCGAAGACCTTGGCTTATCCAAAAGCAACACCCTTGTCTACCGTAGTCGCGTGATGGGTATAGACGTCCCTGACACCCGATGCAGGGCATGTCGTGGGGCACCTGAGACCGTAATGCATTTGCTATCAGCATGCCCATCTTATGCGGTCTCAGCCTATATCCACAGGCATAACGCGGCGCTACGAGTGTTGTACTACCACCTACGACACTCGTACGGTATAGACGAGACACCGGTGTTGCCTTATGTTCCGGGGGATACTGAGTCCGTGGTGGAAAATGAGAGGTGCTGAATCTATTGAAACCACTCATTCCTCTCCCTCAGGCAAATACAAGCCAATAAGCCTGATGTTGTCCTCCTCGACCACCAAAGTAGAACGATTTTCTTCATGAAGTTTTCCGCTCCAGGCGAAATGAATGTTGTTCGAAAAGAGGAGGAAAAACGGACTAAATATCGAGATCTTCTCTTTGAACTCCGCAGGTTGTATCCGGACCATTCTGTCAAAATGGTAGTTCTGATTATAGGAGTCCTTCGTGCAATGATGTACACAGTGCTCTCTAATTTGAAAATAATACCGGCTTGCCTTGATATGGCAGAAATCTTAGCAGCACGAATGCAGAAGGCCGTCATCCTTGGTTCGTTTCATCTACTCAGAGCACATGATTCTCGGACCCAATAGTCACTCACCCTACGGATGTAGGGAGTGGTTATTAGAGTAAACGACACCAGCGTGCCCTCCGGATAGGTCGGAGCACCGGAGACAGGGTCTGACTGTTACATTCCCAACGGGGAGAAAAAAATATAATAATAGGGAGGAGTCCTTGGCGGAATGATGGAGAGATGGATGGAGGAGTCCTTGGTGGAATGATGGACACACTGCTCTCTAACTTGAAGATAATACCGGCTTACCGTAATACGGCAGAAATCTTAGCAGCACGAATGCAGAAGGCCGTTATCCTTGGTTCGCTCCGTCTACTCAGGGCACACGATTTTCGGACCCAATAGTCACTCACCCTACGGACGTAGGGAGTGGTTATTGGGGTTAACCAGCGCGCCCTCCGGATGGGTCGGAGCACCGGAGACAGTGCCTGACTGGTACACTCCTAAGGGATAATAATAAAAATAATAATAATAATGATAATAAGTGATAGTAGGACAGGTTGCAAAAATACAAATACTATCAAAAGGCAGAGGTAGCGCTTTCCCGTCTAGGACAGGTTACTACTCTCTTACACTCAACCGTACACATGAAAATTTAAGTAAATTATTAGAATTTAAAAAAAATTCATTGTGAGCTTCCTTCAAATACAAATAAAAGATAGAATAAAAATATATTACAATGAAAAACCATCTCATCGTTCGACTCAGAAATTAGGAATATGAAAAAAAAGTGTGAATAAATTAAAAACTAGTTTGATAGCTCATTGGTTGAATGTGTCACGTGGCACGGGTAGTCTATCTACCAAGGAATTATATTCTTGTGTTAAGAGGATTATGTTCCACAATGAGTTAATGTGAGTGTTTTCTCAGATGAATAAGAGTAGAATGTTTTCACTGCAAGCAAATTCATTTCAAGAGAATTTATGTAAAAAAGCAAAAATCTTAATCAGTTTGAAATGAGAGTATAGGTATTCATCAATGAGAAATAATTATTCTTTTCAGAAGATAATTCGATTCAAGTGTGAGTATGTATATATTTTTGATTGAAGAAATCTTTTTTATCTGTGAATGCTTGTCTTCCTCTGGCTCGGTTTGAAGACTTTCTATTAGGTAGAATGTAATCATTCACTGAAAAAAATGTATACAAAACACACGAAGCCTATAAAAACAGGTTTTTTGCACGCGTTTTATTTACATTATCATCATACAGTGCTTTTATTTTCGGTTTTCTCAACATTGATCTTCAAGTAATCAGGACAACACCAACTGATGTAAAGTTTTATTGATGGTCACTGTGATCATCACAAATGAGACGTAGATCAATGGTCGTCAGCAAAAAGATGAAATTAGCTCTCACCTAGCACCTCTGGCAAGTCGTTAGTGGAGATCCAAAATAATAATGGTTCCAGCACACTACCCTGTGGTACTCATTGATTGCATTCTATGTTATCTGTCACTCAATTATTTATCGTGAGCTTTTATTTTCTGTTCTTCAAAAATCTTTCCAACCGTTTTAAGAGCTGATTCTCCAATGTTCTAATACCCACTGCTGCTGACAAGCTTTTATATCATTTGAAATTTTATAATGTAACAAAATGATGGGTTTAATTCACGTTAAAATTTATTTTCTTCTTTTTCAGTGCATTTAAATAAAAGCTTTTCTCTATAAAGTTATTTTTAAGTTCATTTATTAGTCACCATATAGAATGCCGAAATGAAATGTAGTTAAGATAATTAAGTCACACAAAATATTCCTAGGTATCCAAAAATTCATAATCTGAATTATTAACAACCATTATCGAGTCTCTTATGAAAAAAAAACAATACAGACAATTATAAAAACCCATCGATTATTCGAATTCACGCCGTTTATTCAGTAATATTTCAGTTATTAGTCACGTCACGTTGTCACGAAACAAATTTCTATCGTTCTAAATTATTCATTCCTATCAACTCCCGAGTCGGGATTGGGTACCGAATATTCTAGCCATGGAACCATGCGTATGGAGGGGGTCCTAAACCGAAATTACCTGCCTGTCACCAACGGGTCTTTCGCTTTTTGTGGGTGGAGATTAGAAACGGCTAATTCCTAAACAAAAATGGTGGCCGCCCAATATAAATTATTAAATTAACAGTTCGGAAGGGAGGTGGGAGAAAATTCAGAATCCTGGTTATGAAATATGGAATACATTTTGCCATCCCTCAGACACTTCTATGAATTTCCGCAACTATTGGGTTGCCTAGTACAATCGTTTGAAGGACCTACACAGAAAATTCACTCAATATCTCTTGCAGTCCCTTACCAGTTTTGAAGCTCATTCAATGTAATTTGATTGCAGCTAACGAAACTCTACCCTACTTCTCGTTTTTGAAATGTCGGTCTCTGATATTCAATAAGTAAACACACTTTTTTGAGGTATCAATTTTCCTACTTTTCGAGATGCTTGCGAGAATGTTGAAAAAATTCCAGGATGATCTGAAATCCATATTTGTGATTTTCACCCTGTGAATTAATAGCAGGAAAAAATCAAATAATTGATTTATTTAAAAACTCAGCCAAAAATCCTTATTTCTATATAAAAATGAGAAATGAAAATTCCTAAGTTTTTATAGCACTTGTTATTTGTAACACTTGCGTAACTGCAGTTTCGTCCTATATTTGATCATTATCAAACTATACCTATTTCAAACTGAAAAACATAGGAATTTTCTTTTCTCATTTTTTCATGATGATCTCCTATCACGTAGTAACGGATTCATCCATCAATTTATCCGTATTTTTACTTTTTCTCCTGGTTATTTTTGTATTTGTATCAACTATTCTAAATACGTTCTTGGTGGAAAATGAAAACTGAAGTCTCTTCAAATCCCATATAGTGATAGGTTTTGTGCACTGGTTTTCAAAGGCCAGGTGTTTCTTTTGTGTCGTTCAGGGAGTATTGGGGCGGACTGGAACCACGTTTTTGAATAGCTCGGACTGACGCGTTCTGCGCATGCCCTTCCTGGTTGTAGTTGTCTGCTCCCAACACGTGTGTAAACAAACCAGCGTGGAAAGTCAGTTCCGAAGTGGGTTTTTAGGTTCTTCTCGACCAAGATTGTTATTACTATTTACTCCAAACAGGTGAGCGTATTTGTGTATTATGTATTATAATTTTATGTTGGAAAAAATAAACTTATTATCATTATTATAATTATTAAGATGAACCTCTTCCATTCCAGGATATCTACATATTGATATTTTGACTGCGCACAGCCCAAACGGTGGGTTGCAGAAAAACGGGGTTTCATTCAATCTTCCTAGAATGAAGCAAAGGTGTGCCGATGGCTATTTTAAAAGATTAGAAAATATTATTTCATCCCCTTGAAACCGAAAATTTTCTACCCCACCTTCCGTAAAAAAATTTAAAAATAGTCAGTTTCAATACCATATTCTTTGCTTTTTTAATATTTTTTATGCACTAGCGGGCGGTAAAGTACACCGTAAAGTGGCACTTTACCGCCCGTGGGCGCATTATGGCCCGGCAGGCCGTAAAGTAGACAAAATTCTCAAATTGTCAATACTCATACATCATTTCATGCAATTCCTAACACGAATTAGAATCATTTCAGTTCAATAGAGCAATACTCTTTCTAACATTTGTTCATAATCGTTGGCAATTTTTTCGGTAATGATCTATTTCTTTGAAATAGATTCTCCAATATAGCACTCAGCTACTGTAGTTTCACATTTCTCATATTATGTTACCCTTAATTATTGTATGCATAACGTATAAAACGTGTAGACCATTGCAATTCAAGTCAGTATTTGTGATTCGCGCTATAAAACCGCTAGTGCATAAAATTTTGTATGTATCACGTGCGTAAAATGCGTTTAAGGCCTTCGGCGTGTGATGGCCCTCGGCTAACGCCATCGGGCCATCATCCACGCCGCTGGCCATAAACGCCTACTTTACGCCCTTGATACATAAATAACTATTATGATGTTCTGATTTTTTTTTAAGTGAGAGCTAGCGCCTCCCCTTGACACCTTTTTTTGCAAAAATGTCCTGCCTATGTAGCCACCAGTTTTTTTGCGAAATTCCCACCAGTTCGCTAAGTAGCTTCGGGGAGGTATTGGAGGGGTATTTTATTTTTGAGTCATATCTAAAAAATTGTTACGGTACATATTACCCGTAAGTAACTAAATGCATCATTATCAATGTAACAAATTACATATTTGGTATGGCGAAGAAGCTTTTCAAGCTGTTACTGAAGTGGAAGGGGTTAAAGTATATATTTTAGTTTTGGCAGTATTGTGAGCAAATTTGTTATAAAAAAGCTTCTAAAGTATGAACTCTAGAGACATCTAGCGATGAAGAATAAATTAAAATAAATCTATTGAGTTTCTCAATGTAAATCAAAATATTCTCTCTTGTGTATTTTCTTTTGAAAACATACAAATGTGAAGAAAATAATACATTTTTGATATAATGTTTCATCTTTAACATTGGGATTTTCGATCAAAAGTCGGAGTGGATAATTTTTTTTCCTTCTCTTTGATTTTTTGATCAAACGTGAGGTTTTTCGGAAAAAGTGTAAGATAGTTTTTGTTCCCAATTTTCCTAGCTGCATATTTGTTCTCTTGATATTTTTTCAATTTTCAGTATTTTTCACAAAGTAGGGCCCAGAACTCATTGGATACCTGTTCGTCTATTATTAAACTAACCCCATACCATATTTCATGAACTTCCAATTCAATTTGAAGTTTTAGTGATTTCTTTACTCAGGGAGCTGTACTATATCTAATTAGGCCACTGTCTAATCGAAATTGTTGCATGGCTAAAATATTCGTCTTGCTACATTATCTCAAAGAGTCAAGTCCCAAACAGAGAAGCAGTAAAAAATGGATGGAAAAATACATTCCAAAATGTAATATATATACTCCTCCTATAGTATCATAACTTGATTGGCCAAGTAATTTAAAATTTTAATGTAAAATTAGGTAAATATCCTTCATTTCTCCCGTGTTTTACAGTGAACATGTAATTCAATGCTTAATTACGAGTAATTTCCAGTGGTTTACATGATGACTGTAAATGAATATAATAATTAGTAAAACGACGTAGTGTTACAGCGGAATGACGCCAATTTACAGACTATTCCAGGTAATATGTGAATTAACTTTTGTTTAAATGTAATTTTCCATAATGCTATCGCCATGCGCACCTACCGGCATTTGGCCCAATCCACATTCACAGTTCATGATGGTAGGATGAACATCGTTGGGCATCTGGCGAAGATAGGTTTCAAAAACAAACAAGCCATCTTCTGTATTTTGTGTGAGTATGGTGGGTGCCAAATTGTCATCGGATTATATATCAGGAAAGTGAATAGGAATAGGAAAAAATATCAAACATTCATTGTTCGTTCCATAATATTATGAATAACACCAAAATTTTCGTATGAAATCGAATCTAAACTTTCTTTGTCGCAAACCCAACTGTGAGATAATTTTGAGTTTGTACTCTGCATTCAAATCTCAAGTGGATAGATATCATCTCATTTCGATTCCAAGACATGATATCGGAGAGTGGGCAATCTGATGAGGCTGTAACAGAACGTATCGTATGACCGGGCATAATAATTTACCCAACCCCTAGTTAATCCTCTCAGGTCAAGAAACCGTCGACCACTTGTGTAGAAATAACGTTATAGACCGTCAGCTGCCACAGATTGGCTATAGCGAAAGCCGCGAGGCATAAGCTGTATCCACTCATCGGGCGTAGGAGCAGCATGGCACTCGAGTTGAAACTACGCCTCATCAGGACAATCCTTCTGCCAATCATGATGTACGCGTCTACTGCTTGGGGGCAAAGCGCGAACAGTTACAGGCAGAGGATGCAGGCCTTCTTCAATGTCTGCCTGAGAATGGTAACAGACGCACCACGATATACGCCAAACAGGTTTATATATCGAGACTTAGACATCCATCCGGACTACATTGACAGACTGATCAGGAATCACGTGGGGACTACTCTAGACAGAGTAGAGACCCACACGAACCCGTTGCTCACGGAGCTCCTCGAGAACAGACGTGAGCAAGACGATAGAGACAGAGACAAATACAGACGACCAGTGAACCAGGGAGACAACGACACCCCTGAAGAAGTAAGACGGAAGCGAAACCTTCGGCGACGCCAACGTCTACTTCAACAGGCTTAAAATTTCGATAATCATGCTTTTATGTTTCAGATTCCAAGAAGAACCGACCAAGTGGTAAACTCAGTAAATTCAATACACAACACTTGGCCCTCAGCCAAGTGTTTTTCAGGCCTTCAGCCAGTTTCAGGGGGGCACCATGCACATTAAGTAAAGTCATTGTAAAATCAAATTAAACTCATGTCAGATATAAGAGAGTTTCAGGCCGAGAATTGGCCGAGCACTCCATATCAAACGATCAGATTTTATTCTGCTGATCGCCAATCATCAGGATGAGGAACCGCTTTAACGAGCGGGGGTGGTGGATAGGGGGGGTGAGTTTTCGAGTACGTACGAGTGCTGGGGCGTTCATCCTTCCGGGCTTCAACCTTAGGGGGGGGACCGTCAGATAGTGACAGATTTAGGTGCCCCATTTTCACATTCAAGCCTCGAATAGGGTTGAGAAGTACATCGATGTTGCGTAAAATGGAGGGAAATTTACGAGTGGCTCCTGGGGATAACATATGGAAAATTCGATTTTCCATGGAAAATTCGATTTTCCATATTTTAACGCGAACCGTGTTCACCTAATCATTAATTAATAGAACCTGGCTTCAGAAGATCAAAGGCTTGAGTGTTGAAGGTGGCTAAAGGGTTAAAATGAGGCTGTAATCTTGTAAAGAAAAATCGAGATTTAACAGGTATTCCCACGCAAGCCCATCGAAACTATGAAAACCTACATCGTCACTAGACCGAAAAACATAATGGCTTGAGTCGCGTGAATGGAAAAGTAGATTTTTTCGTCGGAAAATTTAATGGAAATTCTTTTTGATTTTTCCATATGTTTTCCCCACGAGCCACTCGTAAATTTTCCCTAATTTTACTCAACATCGACTTACTTTTCAACCCTATTCGAGGCTTGTATGTGAAAATGGGGCACCTAAATCTGTCACTATCTGACGGTCTATTATCCTAACAAAGATTCTCAGAAATACATTGGTTACGAAGGAACATCTTTAAAACGAGTGTATCATATTACTTTTAAGAGACTTGTAATAATATTTCCAAATGAGACATTTCAGAGTACCAGCAAACCTTTCAATATCCCAATAGTTTGCATATGTTATTTTTGTTGAGAGGCACAGATTTTCATGATACCCAGATAGGCCACCCAGAAAGCACTTTGCAGAGAGGGTAGATGATCGAACTATGAAATTGGACACAATTTCGAAAGTTAGTCTTTCGTTTCATTCGTTCAAGTCAACATGTGGTTGCGCAGTTTTATTAGTTTACTCAAGTTATTGTAATTGTCATATTTCAACTCTGTTCAACACAATATTCAATCTGGGTACTATCGTTAAATTTCATCCTTTGAATATATATAAAGTCGATCTTTTCCACTTGTCTCTAAAAAGTTGATTCTTCTAATCAACTATTAGTATTTGTTGTATTTGAATTATTTCAAGTCTTTTGCAGTTTATCATGTTAAATTATTAGTAAATTGTCTGGCCTCATTCACTTTTTCCGGTTTAAATTATATTATCAGTTAAAATCAGAAGTTGCTTCATCAAATAATTTGAGAAATGTCCCAAACATCTTTTGTTGTTATTCCTTATTGTTTTGTTTAATAGATATAAGTGTTTTGAATTATGGTTTTTTATTCTCAAAAGTTATCCAATTTACTAAAATCCTTTTGATTGAGAGAAAATTATTTTACTTAGAGTTGAACAGAGTAAGTAAATTTGAGTGCTAAAGTGAGTTTCGCAACGAGTTCTCAATCCAGCATCGAGTATAGAAAGTCGAGATCATCTGATGAAAAAGTAAGGTGAGTCAAAAAATCTGTGAGGTATGATTCCTAGTTGCTAGAAAATTAGAGCCCAACGTTCCAAATTATTATTATGTTTTTTAACGACTCCGCTCGGTCGAATCAGTTGTGATAATGCTCACAGCATTTGTTACAAGGCCAGCTAAACTATTTAGTTTATTTCGTAGAGTTGAAGTATTGTTTGTGGTGCCATATTTAAACGATTTTAGAGTTTCAATTATTTTTCTTCAATATATAACAATATTTTTTAAATCCGATTTTATGTCTTTTTTGCAGATCCCCCCCCCCTGTGTACCATTATGGAATAATGAAGTTATTACACTCTGAAGAAGAATATAACACTTCCCTGTGATCGTTACATTTGAGGCAAAAAAAGATCTGAATCTGCTGGCATAATCGCGATCTTATCTAATCTATCAAATATTTAGCATCAACTGTAACAGAAAATAGAAATTATAGATTTTTTCAAGGTACACTATGTTCTTATTCACTCAACGTTGAAAAATTAAATAATTTTCTTATTTTTTTTTCTCCATTGAAGTGATTACATTTATAATTTTTCATGGTTGGCTTTAGATGTTCTTATGATCAGTCTTCTCTCCTCCGAATAAAAAAAACTACACTAGCTTTCACACACTGTAAAGTTAGTTGGCACTATACTTGAAAACAATGGACAAAAGACACCTGAACTGACATGTAACAATTTCCGTTAAATCTGTAGTTAGGGGGAAAATCTCATGAAAATACTAGTAATTATCGGGAAATATGTGGAAAATCACATTTGTCGTGTGTAATCCAAGTTTAATTTACAACAAAAATTGCATTATTCCCTACAAATACTTGAATATATTCCGAATAATACATAATAAAGCATGTATGTCAATTGGCACTACTTGGATATGATGGTAAAAGCACTTGAACAAACATGTATGAATCGCCATTAAATCTGAAATAATGGGGAAAATTACTTAAGAATACAAGTGAAAATATATTGGAAATACACATTTAAAGTCATGTGATGGCTTTACATAATATTGTATGAGGTATGTAACTTTACATGTATATGCATGGCAACGCATTACCCATATGGGGTCATGTAATCTGATGGAAACAATATTTACAGTGTGGAGTGGACACCAAAAATCGAAATACTCTGTATCCATTGAACAAGTTAGTGCTGTTGAAATGAGAAAAAAACAGAAGATTTTTAACAATACCAAGTAATTGAGAAAAATAGTCAAATCCCTAATTTTGACCAACTTTGATAAGCACAGTTACTGAATGGACTATAGTTTAGTGATGTTGAAAATACTATATTTGACGCGATGAAATTGAAATATAGATCAGAACTAGTAAATCAGTTTTTTTTAAATCTATCAATGAATGAGTGAGATATACGGGGCAATTCAAATTCGACCCCCATACCAATGGGATCTCCTAAACTACAGGAGATACGGCGAAGCTTAAATTGGGTCAAAGTTGCGTATTCTGGTGCTTAACAAAATACTGTTTTGAAACTTGGAAAATTCCGAGTATTTCCGGAAATATCGGGAAGAAACTGAAAATCGGAATTTTCGTTTTTATTTTTTTCTATCGTTATTTGACATCATAGCTCAAAACCAAAAGTACATTTTCATTGATACTTTCTTTCAGCTACACGTTTTCATGTTTAGATTCTATCCGACGTTTTGTCTTCTGGCATTCATCATCAACTTTTTTTTCTATTATGGGCGCCATATTGTTTTTTATACAGAAAAATAGTGATTCTCATTCTGATTTCATTGATGTATAATTTGTTATGATTTGCACTTCTGAATCCAAAGATATTAAAAAAATAACAACTTCATCTGAGATGGTCATGACTCCATCGAAAAATTTTGTTTAATAAACACTATTTGTCAGAACTCATTAAACATCATAAGTTTGCACAAATACTTCAGGAGAAATGTCATCATTCTCAAATGAAGAAAAATGAGATTTGTTGAAACTTTATTATAAATTTGATAGGAATAAAACGAAAACAGCACAAATTTATTTTGAATTAGATCCGGAAAGACAGCCCGATAGAACATTATTCGGAATTTTGGACAAACACTTGGCTGAGTACGGTGCGTTTCAAAAAACATGAATGAAATATGGAAGCCGAGGTAAAATAATTGTTCATTCCATATTCGAAGAAGTATAATTATTTTTGGTACTTTTTTAGATAAATGCAGATTCTTCCAAATCAACACATCAAGTCTCGGCAGAAATGGATGTGCCACAGACGAGCGTTTGGAGGGAATTCAAAAAAAGTGGTTTGAAATGTTATAAGATACATATTTCACAAAAATTACATCCAGGTGATCCTGAGAGAAGGATGGAATTTTGTAGCTGGCTCTCGAATAGGGTAGACCCTACAAACTTATTGAAAAACATTATTTGGACCGACGAAAGTACTTTTTCAAACTGTGGTGTTTTTAGTAGAACATTTGAAGTGAAAATAATCCACGACACTTCATCAGAGAAGTCAGACCACAAGTTCGGTTTCGTTTGAATGTGTGGACTGGAATTTATGACGACCGAATACCTGGACCTCATTTCTTCTCTAATACTTTGAACAGGGAAACATATCTTCGGTTCTTAAGAAAGGAATTCGAAGAATATGTGGATACGTTTTCCCTTGTTAATTATAATAGCTGCTGGTTTCAGCATGACGGGGCTCCTCCACACAATAAAAGAGCAGTTTGCGAATATTTACACCAAAGATTTCCTAAGGGCCGGTTGTTCAGTTAGAGATAATTTGCAGTTTTATGTGAATCTTGGTTTATCGAGTTGTTCACTGCATAGTTAGAACATTAATCCTGGTTTGATTCCAGGTTTCGCTAAACCATCAAAATCGATGGATTAGGCACTCAATGACATAACAACATTAGAACTGCAATATGAAATAGTATGGAAAAATAATCGGAAATCACTTTGATGATCATGGACGGTGTAATAACATAACTGATGATTAAGATATTATTGAAGTAGTCCTATTAGGGCACCTCGTACTCATAGATTACGTGAAAATCATTTCGATAAATGGTCACATGAAAATTTATATTTAGGTACAGATTATCAAAAGATATTGTGAGGCTTATTGCGAAATGGTTCCTCATGAAATCGCTAATAAAACTAATTGGTTAGTGCATCATGTAATTTGATAGTATTAGGTATTTTTGTGATGATTCCATTACTGAAAATTATTTTCTGGTTGACGTACACCAAAGGTTACAATGGCACATTCCATTACAGGATTTCCCTTTTCGTGGATACCAGCTAGGACATATTTATATAGTTATTTTGAACGAATCTCACATCTACCTTAAAAGATCCATCACATAAGATGGTTTGCTCATGAATTTCATTCTATTTCATCGTTTAAGGCGCCTTCAATGAGTCCGTTTTCCACCAAGCTTTCCAAAAAATTACAGGAAAGTAAAAAACTACGAATGAAAAATGTTTGGTTATATTTGATGTGATGATGTGTTTTATTTTTATTCTGATTAAGGTACATGAGCTCGTTCTCGCATCAGTGAGTCCTCGTCTCCTCAGGTGGTACTGTAGGGTTTTCCATGTTTTTCCCGCAGTTGGAATAGCAAATACGCCACCTTTTATTTGTTAAGTCGCCCCATGGTGCATATGGTGGTGGTACTCTCTTTAGTCTGCACTTATGTTCAGATCGGGGAGTCTATCACCATTATATTCTATAATACATGAACTATTTCACATTTTCATTTATACTTGAAAATCTTTGTCGATAAGTTGAAAAAAATCTGACAGTAAGGTATATTTTGACTTTGACTTTTCATGAAATAGTTCAGATGAACTGCAAAATCTTGGTTTTCATTATCCATGGTCGAATTTCTACTGAACAACACATTTGACGGTGATCTAGGATTAGACTTCAAACTAAGTTTGATAAATCTTTGGATTTTACCATGGACTGAACAACCGGCCCTAATAGGTGATTAGGAAATTCTGGACCAGCGAGGTGGCCGGCAAGGTCACCTGACCTCACAGTTTTGGATAATTTCGAGTGGGGTACTTTGAAGAACAGAATGTATGGAGAGCAAGAATATGACACAGTAGATGAACTTAGAGACAATATCATCACGCAATTCAGGTCTATCAGAAGAAGAGATATTGTTAGGGCTGTTCTTAATTTGAGACGACGAGCTCGGTTATGTATTCAAGAGGAAGGTCATCATTTCGAACACTTGTTGTAATACTTTTTGTGCATTTTTTACAAGCTCATGATTTCATTCTTGTTTTTTGAAACGCATACCGTACTCAGCCAAGTGTTTGCCCAAAATTTCGAATAATGTTCTATCCGGCTGTTGTCTTTCCGGATATATATTTCATAATAAATTTGTGCCGTTTTCGTACTATTCCTATCAAATTTATAATAAAGTTTAACATATCTCGTTTTTCTTCATTTGAGAATGAGGACATTTCGACTGAAGTATTTGTGCAAACTTATGATGTTTAATGAGTTCTGACAACTAGTGTTTATTAAATAAATTTTTTCGATGGAGTCATGACCAGCTCAGATGAAGTTGTTTTTTTTAAATATCTGTAGTTTCAGAAGTGCAAATCATAACAAATTATACATCAATGAAATCAGAATGAGAATCACTATTTTTCTGTATAAAAAAAAAATATGGCGCCCATAACAGAAAAAAAAGTTGATGATGAATGCCAGAAGACGAAACGTCAGATAGTAAATCTGAACATGAAGACGTATAGCTGAAAAAAAGTATCAATGAAAATGTACTTTTGGTTTTGAGCTATGTTGTCAAATAACGATAGAAAAAAATAAAAACGAAAATTCCGATTTTCAGTGTTTTCCCGATATTTCCGGAAATACTCGGAATTTTCCAAGTTTCAAACCAGTATTTTGTTAAGCACCAGAACACGCAACTTTGCCCCATCAATTTAAGCTTCGACGTATCTCCTGTAGTTTAGGAGATCCCTATGGTGGGGGTCGAATTTGAATTGCCCTGTATATTTTTAAATTTACGTATTTTAGCGCGGAACGTCTTTGATCTCCGACTCGTCTGTGACGTCACGCCGTATGTCTGAGAACGCCACATCACAAATAATTACGTATTAGATCCTTAGCAGCGCCAAGGCACACATATGTAGTACTTTTAGGTCCAATTAAGTCACGCCACCATTCGAAAATGAAACGAGATATCGAAAAAATGTATATGTACAGTTTCATTGTACTGGAACTGATCTATAAAAAGTTCCAATTAATTTTCTTCAAATTTTGATAAAAAAACAAATTGAGGTCGGGACTTTTTTGAACAAAAATAAAGAATTGGATGATATTAAAAAAGGTCACCAATAATTCCATTGTACTCGAACGGATTAACAAAAAGTTCGAATAAATTTTTTCCATATCTTGAAAAAAAAAAATTTGAGGTGTGGACTTGGAAGAATTTTCTGTTTTTTTTTTGTGATAAATACCGACAATTCGAAAATGAAAAAATATAATTTGAAACTTTTTCTGAAATTCGATTACGTCGAGTGCCGTAACCAGTCGTGTATCCAATTATTGATTACCATCAATTATAGTTTTAAACGAATTCCACTTGAAGTCGTGTACTGATATTATTGATTCCGCTTGAAGTCGTGTATTCAACCCTTCAATTTCCGAGCTCTAGGCGATGCGAGCACTCACTTGTAAAAATCTCACATATCCAAACGCCAGTAAAAATTGTGATCATTGTGATCAAGAGGGAGACTTAGACCAAATATTTTTTGCATGCTCCAAATATTCCGATGAGTCGAATGAACTATATGACTATACTATATGAATGAATAATAATATATGAATATATACTATATGAATACTCGCGCGAGCATGCCGATGTGAACATTACATGTGCTAAAGTGGTATTTTTGCCAAATAAAACATTCGAAACGAGTCAGAAGGTGTATTGGATATCATACTATTTCTTAACACGGTTTGTTGTGATATAATAAAAGGGAAACTTTGAAATTCCTACAAGGCAATCCATAATTCTCTCTCCAGTGTTGCCAGATTTCCTTTGATAAATATACTTTGTGACAATGAGTACAACCAGAAGTACATCATCCAGCTAATCTACAACAGTGAGTAAATCAGATGAAGCTATGATAGAATGTGCCATTAAGAAAATTTTTCCAAAATTAACCGAGAAAATTGAAGAGCAACTGAGCACAAAATTAACTGCACTGAATTCAAAACTAACTGCTAAATTGGAGGAATACATGAACAAAATTAGCCAAAAAATGGACAGTATGGAGAAGCAATTTGGCGAAGTAATAACGCGACTTACACCTTTGGAATCATTGGCCCAGTCTAATAGGGAAGAAAGTAACTTTATTAAAAATACATTGGAGATTGCTGAACAAAAGTCTAGGTCGAACTCCTTAATAATAATGGGAATCAAAGAAGATAAGAACGAAAACTTGCTCTCTGAAGTCCTAACCGTGATCAATGATGTAATGAAGGTCAAGTGTTCCCACTGGGAAATATATAATATATTCAGAATTGGCAAAATAATTCATACTGAAGGAAAACCTAGAACTGTTATTGTTGAGTTTACCTCATTAATCAAAAGACACGAAGTTATCTTAGCAAGAGCAGCCCTTAAAAATTCTGGGATCTACTTAAACGAGAACCTAACAAAAAATTCGTATGAACTGCTGAGAGCTGCAAAACAAAAATATGGAAATAATGCTGCGTGGACCAAGAATGGGAGAATATTCGTCAATCATGGCAACAGTGTAAGACTGATTAAAGAAGCAGCCGACCTCAAATGAGTTGGACAGCAAACAAAAACTATGACCATTTTTTGTGTATTAGTTTTAAGTATAATTTTTTATGGGTAATGGTTAAGCTGCATCTGTTGGAAGGTATTTATTTTTATTTGAACTTAAAGTAAGTACTTACTGTTCTTAATTTCGTAGTTCCATTGTACTGAAATTTGTTTTCTCTTTTTTATTGTATTCTATGCAACAACTGGTTGTTTACTTTTGCTTCCCTTTTACTTTTATATCCTTTTCTACCATAATATCACTTCTGGGCAAATATCACTTGTAAAAAAATGAATTTTGAATCAAGAGCTCATCATGTTAACGTATGTCAGGTCTTAGCGTGTATTTTCAAAACTGTCGAGGTTTGAATACCAAATGTAATGATTTTTTTAGGAGTTCTTTAAATGACGATTACGATATTATTCTCGCTGTCGAGACATGGTTGCAGAGTGGAGTCCTTGATGCAGAATTAGTAGATATTGAGCTTTTCAATGTGGTAAGAGCTGATAGAAATCTTGAATTTACAGGTAAAACTACAGGGGGTGGAGTTCTGATGGCAATTCGGAAAAAGTACAAATTTGTAAACATTATAAGACATAACTCTTTTTTTGATGCTTTGTTAATAGCTTTCAAGGTGAACAGTTGTACATTTACGTTTTGTAATATCTACATTCCGTCAGGAAGTGTAAGTCACGTATATGATTCAGCATTAGATTTTCTGCAAAGTAATATTGTGGATATCGACAAAACATACATTTTTGGTGATTTCAATATAGCTTGTATAACAGGAACTGACTGCGATTTGAACGTTTCCAGTGAAATATTTGACAAATTTCAAGATTTTGTTGACTTTAATGGCTTTAGATTATTTAACAATATCAAGAATTTTCAAGGAAAAACTTTGGACCTGGTCATTGGTTCAGAAAATAACTGGAGCAACTGCAAAGTAAGAAAAGATTATCTGCCATTTGTTAAAGAAGATTTGTATCATCCCGCTTTAGAAATTAATCTTAATATCACGTCACGTCACAATTTGAAAGAATCAAATGAAGAATTGCGATACAATTTTAAAAAAGCGAACTTTCTTCGTATGAGCGAAAGATGCTAACTGGGAACATGTTGTAGGTGAGAAAACAGATGTAAACGTAGCTTTAGATGAATTTTACAAAGTATGCAACAAAATAATTGATAATTGTGTACCAAAATTTGTTATATATAAAAATATTCGAAAATTTCTGGTCTGGTTCACGAAAGAAATAAAAGATTTGTTGAAAGAAAAACATAGACTAATGAAATTAAAATCGATAACCGATGTCTATAATGAAAAATTCAAAAATATAAGAAAACAGGTAAAGAATCTTATAAAGTTAGAAGAACGCAAGTATATAAAAGAACTCGAACAAAATCTGTCTACAAATATAAGTAATTTTTGGAATCGTGTCAACAATACAAGAAATAATAATTCAAATTATGGGAATTTTATTCACAAACGGGTAGAGATTAATGAACAAGGCACTGCAGATGCATTTGCAGATTTATTTTCATCAGTATACTCACCAGTAAAAGCGTCTTATAATTTAGATTTTTCAAAGAACAATACAGCAGGACATGATTTTTTTGCTATTAATTTTATTTCTGTAGAGAATTTTGAAAATGCGATAAAAAAACTTAAACCTAAGAAAGCTGCTGGGGTAGACGGAATTCCACCTTATATCATCAAAGCTTGTGGTGATTGGTTAAAGGAACCATTAGTCCACATTTTCAATTTGATAATTTATACCAATGTCTTTCCATCCTTTTGGAAAACATCCATAATTACGCCAATTTATAAATCGGGTAACAAAATGCTTATTGAAAATTTTAGACATATATCAATAATGTGTGCACCGGCCAAGTTTTTCGAACAAATAATATATTCTAATCTATATCATTATGTCGGAAAGTATCTAGTATCTCAACAACACGGTTTCGTAACAAATAAATCAATCAGCTCAAACTCATTTATTTTTATTAATTACGCTTATGAAACTGGAAAATAAAAATCAACTGGACACTGTTTATACGGATTTTCGTAAAGCCTTCGACATGGTAGACCATGATGTACAGCTGTCAAAATTGAATGGTTTTGGGCTAAACGATAGATTTATCAAACTGATCTGCAGTTACCTACAAAATAGGTCTTCGTTAGTGAAACATAATGGGAATGCATCTGGGAAATTTGAAGCTAATTCTGGAGTTCCTCAAGGATCCAATCTGGGACCGCTCTTATTCCTACTTTTTATCAATGATTCACCTTCAGTAATAAAATATTCTGAATGTCTTTTATTTGCTGATGATCTGAAAATTTACAGGGGGGTGCATACTGTTAGAGACTGTGTTTTACTACCAAAAGATTTAATTAATATTCATGAATGGAGCTTGACTAACAAATTGTACTTCAACGTAAAAAAATGTTTCTCTATGACGATAACACGTGTAAGAGAGCCGATCATTTTTGAATATAGAATGGCCCAGGAGAATTTAAAATGTTGCAAAGAAGTTAAAGATTTGGGCATTACTTATGACAGCTCGTTATCTTTCACTAAGCATATCAGAAATATTTTCAAATCGGCGAATCGCTTGCTGGGATACATAATTAGACAAACAGTTCACTTCACTAATATAGATGCTCTTAAAGTTTTATATTATAGTCTAATAAGGTTCAAAATGGAATTTGGCGTACATATATCTGCTAGAGCTCCAATTGTGGCCATGTGTCGACTAGCGAATAGTTTCAATGCTGCACTGATTTAGAATGGACTTCCTCACAAAACGTATTTCGTAGAATGTTGTTAAGACATATTCTGAACGATATTAATTAAGTAGTGATCCATTGTGCTGTATGTGCATAAAATATAATTTTTTATATATATTGTATACTTAAATTTGATTATCCATGTAATTAGACCATAGAGGTCTGTTTGGATATAAATAAATAAATAAATAAATAAATAAATAAATAAATAAATAAATAAATAAATAAATAAATAAATAAATAAATAAATAAATAAATAAATAAATAAATAAATAAATAAATAAATAAATAAATAAATAAATAAATAAATAAATAAATAAATAAATAAATAAATAAATAAATAAATAAATAAATAAATAAATAAATAAATAAATAAATAAATAAAAAAATAAATAAATAAATAAATAAATAAATAAATAAATAAATAAATAAATAAATAAATAAATAAATAAATAAATAAATAAATAAATAAATAAATAAATAAATAAATAAATAAATAAATAAATAAATAAATAAATAAATAAATAAATAAATAAATAAATAAATAAATAAATAAATAAATAAATAAATAAATAAATAAATAAATAAATAAATAAATAAATAAATAAATAAATAAATAAATAAATAAATAAATAAATAAATAAATAAATAAATAAATAAATAAATAAATAAATAAATAAATAAATAAATAAATAAATAAATAAATAAATAAATAAATAAATAAATAAATAAATAAATAAATAAATAAATAAATAAATAAATAAATAAATAAATAAATAAATAAATAAATAAATAAATAAATAAATAAATAAATAAATAAATAAATAAATAAATAAATAAATAAATAAATAAATAAATAAATAAATAAATAAATAAATAAATAAATAAATAAATAAATAAATAAATAAATAAATAAATAAATAAATAAATAAATAAATAAATAAATAAATAAATAAATAAATAAATAAATAAATAAATAAATAAATAAATAAATAAATAAATAAATAAATAAATAAATAAATAAATAAATAAATAAATAAATAAATAAATAAATAAATAAATAAATAAATAAATAAATAAATAAATAAATAAATAAATAAATAAATAAATAAATAAATAAATAAATAAATAAATAAATAAATAAATAAATAAATAAATAAATAAATAAATAAATAAATAAATAAATAAATAAATAAATAAATAAATAAATAAATAAATAAATAAATAAATAAATAAATAAATAAATAAATAAATAAATAAATAAATAAATAAATAAATAAATAAATAAATAAATAAATAAATAAATAAATAAATAAATAAATAAATAAATAAATGACAAACTTTGTAGTTTAAATATGCCGAAACCTTTCAACGTCATGCCGATCTTAGCCTCAAATAGCATTCAATTGTATAAATGTTTAATGGAATTCCTTTACAAGACAAATATTAAGCTGTAGTTGGTTTTAGAGTTGGTATCCATGTGTAGACCTTTCCTTGTGTGACATGTACCTATTAATCCGTGGTCTATTTGTTGTGTGTCTCAGAAAAAGTCGTCCCGAGGGACCCCTGGACGTAAAGCGTATGTACCTGTCTATTCCTGTTGTATGGTCTTCAATTTCAAGCTCTTACTTCTTGTTGTTTTTGTAGGGACCCATTTAATTAGAAATACTTCTATCATCTATACTACTACCAATACCACATATTCTTCTTGTGTCTGGCCGAATGACGAAATGTCAAAGCCATAAAAAAAAAGTCACGCCTCATTAGATTCCACCACTTATTCCTTATATTCATGTCATTTGGTACATGAAAAAACAATGTATTGGGGTTTTTTAATTGTCGTGCTTTTACACATAGGCACAATACAATATTTTTGTAGGATATTTTTTCAATTTCAGCCATCGTGTAATGAACAATACACAGCACGAACGGCGCAAGTGATTGTACACCGATAAATGTGTAAGCACTCTGCGAGACTGCGAGTACCAGTCGCCTCGTTCATATGGCGTGACGTCACACACTGGAGTGCTGCGTACCATGAAATTATTCTTCCAAGCGCAAATTCAAAGTCCCATAACTTTTTCATTTCTAGAGATAATGACATGCAATGATGATAATGATTCTTTAACATTTTTTTTTCATCTTATTTAAATTTTTAGAATTAATCCATAATAAAAAATGAAAACTAGTCCACTGCGCGAGTGGCTAACAAAACGACACACGACCTAGCACTCCTACCATTGTTTATATAGAAGTAAGATAGTCAACCGTATGGGAATAATATTGGATTCAAATAGATGCGACATGTAGATGGCGACAGTGATTTTGCACCCAAGTCATGTCTTAACTTCAATGATCTGGCCTCCAAGTCATGTAGTAACTTGATGGAAACAAAGGTACAGTATTGAAATCAGGGTTTTTTGAAGAAACCTGCACTATAATGACGTCAAATAATCATGTTTGTAACTAATTATGCGAGATGACACTCGCGTTTGGGTCCAATAACTTTTCCACGGGCATTGACTATCTTACTTCTATTTAAACAATGATACTTCTGTCCTTAATGGCGAAATGGCGAATACCGTCATTACCGTTTCCCTTTTCTGCCAACCTCTTCGCACACATTCGGTGCACTTCGTACAAGTCCGCTGCAAAGGACCCCGCAAACTCCTTATGGAATTTGGGTCCCGGTGGATTTTTTTGAATTTTTGGTATGACGTAGTCCATGTTATTCTCAACCAATGTTACCATTGCGCCAACCCAAAAAAATTAACAGTTTTGCTGCTAGGGGGCGTTGAAATCACCCCTTGCGCAGATTAGACTATTTATTTTTGAACCCGGTAACAATATTTTCACTTGTTTAATTTTTGGTAATGTTGCACAATATTGTGCTGTTTTATAAAAAAAATTCTTACTCCTATTACGAAACGCAAAAAAAATATTTCCCGGGTGCCTTTAAATGAATCGTCGAATGTTTGAATATGCCTAAATAAGGGAAATAGCAATTTTTTATGATTATCCCCCACCCCACAAATGACACAAAACGAAAAATATTCGGTAGATTTTTCTGAATTTTTGATATGATGCAGTTCAAGTTATTTTGAATAGAAATAAATTGGGTGACAAACCCCAAAAATGAATAGTTTTGACGCTAGGGGGCGAAGAAATCATACCTTGCTCAGAATAGACTATTCATTATTATAGGCGGAAATAGTAGCTCTACGTATTTTAGTTTAGATTATGCTGATCAATTGTGTAATTTTTCATACATTGAAATCTCAAACGCCCCTTACCCCCTACCCCTATTTTAAAACACGAAAAAAATCAATTCCCTACTACTTGTAAATGCATGCTTTATTAAAATAAATGTTTTAATCAGCTCAAATTGAGGATATCGTACAGTTGTTCAGTTTCACCTTTCCCTCTCTTCAGAAAAATATTGGTGGAGTTCGCTGACTTCTTAGTAGGGCGTAGTTCATGTTATTTGAATATCAGTTTATTGGGCGATAATCTTAAAAATAAATAAAAATTAGACATCCACAATTTCAATTTGAGGTGGTGCCTGATTAAATTTTCTTCGTGTTCTGAAATAAGGGTTGGGGTAAGGGGGATGTTTCAGATTTTCAATTTATGAGAATTTACACAATTGCTCAGCATAAAATATAACAAAAATACGTAGAGATGTTGTTTCCGCCTATAATAATGAATAGTCTATCCTGGAGCAAGGTATGATTTCGACGCCCTCTAGCATCAAAACTATTCATTTTTGGGGTTTGTCACCCGATTTATTTCTATTCAAAATAACTTGAACTGCATCATATCAAAAATTCAGAAAAATCCACCGAAATTTTTTCGTTTTGTGTCATTTGGGGGGTGGGGTATAATCATAAAAATCTGTTATTTCCCTTATTTAGGCATATTTAAACATTTGACGATTCATTTGAAGCCACTCGAGAAATATTTTTTTTGCGTTTCGTAATAGAAGTTGGGGGAAAAAGGGGAGGGGGTAAGAATTTTTTTTATAAAACAGCTCAATATTGTGCAACATTAGCAACAATGAATCAAGTGAAATTATTGTTACCGGGTTCAAAAATAAATGGTCTAATCTGCGCAAGGGGTGATTTCAACGCCCCCTAGCAGCAAAACTGTTCACTTTTTTGGGTTGGCGGAATGGTAATATTGGTTGAGAATTACATGGACTACATCATACCAAAAATTCAAAAAAATCCACCGGGACCCAAATTCCATAAGGAGTTTGCGGGGTCCTTAGGCTCAAGAAATGTTTCTAATCAATCAAAAAAACTAGAACACTACTATACATTTTTTAAAAGATTCCTATCAGAGAACACGAGTACTGGTGGTTTACGAAATTACACTTTTGTATGACAGTCATTCTAAGCCATTTTTCCGTGTATTTTAATTTACCTACCTAGGTATAAACAGGCTCTCTTTTAGTCACCATCTATACAGTCTGTCCATAAAGTAACTCCCCCTGTTAACTTTTGAACGGAGTGGAATTTTCCTTTGAATTTTTTTTTTGTTAAATGGTAGTGACAATGATAAAAAAATTCTATCTTTCAAAATGGCGGCATGGTGCCATTTTGAAATATTTTTTTAATGCCATGGGGGGTCGAGAGTGATACTTCATTCGATTCATTTTTCAATTCTCTATTTGGCAGCAAAATTTCAAACAGATATATTGGTCCAAAACAAAATGGCGGTACATTATTTGAGAACTCTCACGAGACGATCCTGTCGAATAAATGGCTATTAAAGAGCTTTAGTGCAATAATAAAATATATTTTCGTTTCTGCAAGAGCTTCTTGTCACTCAAAATGGCAGATGGGTGCCATATTAGAAAAAATTCAAATTAGTAGATAAGTAGTATAATACCTCGTTTCATTGAATCTCAGCAAATCTCAGAAATCATGTCTCATATACGATTCTGATGGACAGAGAACATTTGTAGATATCAAAAAAAAATTCCTTCCAACTGAGTTCGTTTACAGCCATTTATTCAAAGAAATCGCGTATATAAAAGTTCTAACATAATGTGCCGCCATTTTGTTTTGGATAAATATTTTTGTCTGAAATTTTGTAGTCGTATGGAAAATTAAAAGACAATTTGAATGAGGTATCACTCGACCCCCATGCCATTTAAAAAAATCTTTCAAAATAGCGCCTGGTCGCCATTTTGAAGGATAGACATTTTTTATTAGGGTCAAAAAGTAACTTATAACATATTTCAACAAAAACAAAATTAAAAAAAATTTCACCCCGTTCAAAAGTTGACAGGGGGGGTTACTTTATGGACAAACTGTAGAACGCTGAAATGAAATGAAGGTGTGCAAATTTTCTGACTTTCACCATGTATTGAAGTTTCAATTCAATAAATTCATTCATTCATTCATTCATTAAGTCTCACAAAATATTGCTAGGTATCCAAACCATTATCGAGTCTCCTATAAAAAACAATACAGACAATGATAAAAACCCATCGATTATTCGAATTCACGCCGTTTATTCACTAGTATTTCCGTTATTAGTCACGACACGTTGTCACGAAACAAATTTCTAACGTTCTAATTCATTCATTCCTATCAACTCCCGAGTCGGGATTGGGTACCGAATATTCTAGGCATGGAACCACGCGTTTGGAGGGGGTCCTAAACCGAAATTACCTGCCCGCCGCCAACGGGTCTTTCGCTTTTTGTGGGTGGAGATTAGAAACGACTAATTCCTAAACAAAAATGGTGGCCGCCTAATATATGGCCATTGCGTGATGGTAATGTAATTATTAATTTAACAGTTCGGTAGGGTGGTGGGAGGAATTTTTGAGGCATTGGCGTGGATAGAGTGAGCGAGCAGTGGTGTATCTATGGACAGACTTTGATGTCAAAGGGTTGAGTTTTGTAAGAATTGAAGAGTGCAATGACATTAGACGCATTAAGAATCGTTGGAATTGTCATATTGCAGGAAGCAGAATGAATGAATTAATTTGTTATCCTAAAGACGCATTTACACCAAAGTCTTCCACTAAGTTTTCCACAAGTTGCTCTTTTTACAAAATACAGCAACTTTTTCTGTTTTCCACTTGTGGATACACAAATCTTCCACTAAATTTTGGTTTCCCGCGGAGTGTCCGTAAAGATGAAAGAAAGTTGACAACTAAAAGTGGAAGATTTGTTGCTGTGCGCTTTGCACAAGCAACTTGTAGGAAACTAGTGGAAAACTGTTCCCTCTCCACGCGCGTGACGGAAAATGCGGAAATGCTCCTGAAATGAAAATGAAATGCCAAATGAAATTTTGAAGTTGGAGTATATCCAAGAGCGGAGCTCCAATAGGCCCCGCCCACTAGCAACTTTGCTTCGGCATTGGCCGGAGTAAATGTCTAGTTTGGCTATTTAAGAAGCCCGTTTTAAATGAAATAGCAGTCGTTCGCCAGTCGCTCGCTAGCCCTGGCAGCGAGTAGCTCGCTAGCATTGGCGAAAGGACAAAAGTTGTCCGATTTGAGAGCACACTCTCCGAGTGGCTCAATAAAACTTTAAATGGCTTGTTTTGCCTTTAAATGGATTTTAATCCAGTTTGCGATGTTATATGGAAATAATGGAGCATTTCAACCACTGAGAAATCTACGGCCTGCAGCTGATGGGAAATCGTTGGAAAACCCAACAAATATTATAAAAGAATTCGTAACGACGTTTATGCCTGAGTCTTTTTTAAGACTCACAGTTCATGTTATAGTTATTATCCTGCTAATTCTACAAGAAAATGGAGATGGTATCCGGAGTTGCTGGACTTTTGCAACATTGCGTACTTGTGGTGATCGAGCTAGTCGGAAGAGGAAAGGAATTCCAACCTTCCAAATCAACCCAAGTCACGCAAGCGTTGACAGACGTCGGGCGCTAGCACCCCCCCCCCCCCCCCGCCCAACGCAACCCATGACCCATGATTTCGTTTGTTTTTTCGTTGTTTGTGTCAAGATGCACGGCTGTAGTGAGAATGAATGGACCAGGACCAAAACCAGTGAACTCATTGAACTTTACCGGAGCAGAGAGGTTCTCTGGAACACAGAAGACCCTACATTTGAAGACAAAAACTTAACAACTACGCTTGGGGGGAAATTGCAGCTCAGCTGCAAATTGATACATTTGAAGTTCAGAATAAGATGAAGAACTCAATTACCTGTTTCCGAAGAGAGGCAAAGTAAGAGAAGATTGGTGCCGGTGCTTTGCAATCAGTCATATGGAGGGCGTTTGAGTCTCTACTTTTTCTCAAGGACAAAACGACACCAAGAACGACCACCAGACGAAAAATTTTGAAAACTTAAAAATTCAATATCTCCCAAAACATTTTTTTTCGGCAACCATGCGGGAAGTGTTCACTTCCCGGACACATTTTCTTTGGGAAAGTAACACTTCTCGGCCTAGTCCAGGAAGTGCGTACTTCCCGGACTAGGCCGGGAAGTGCTCGAATTTTAATACAAATATTAATATAAATAAGAATTAGAATGTTTCTGTTGGTACCTATCTTCTGTTCGAATTTCAATATATACAGTGTGTCCCACTTTGAGCAGCCACACCCTCATATTTCGTTGAGCATGAAATAATTCGAAATTTTCTTTGACTCAAGTTGTAGTACTCGGAAATACCTACCTTAATGTTCACTGGGAGAATTTTTTCCGCTCCCACTAGCGGCAATTTAATTACCGCCCGTTTTAACGGGAATTTACCTTCGAGTGGAATTTTGCATACCACGTTTTATATCACCCTGGATATTTACTCTGATCAACTCTGTGCACTTCTTCGATGTAACTTTACGTTGTGGCATAATTTTACGATGGAACTTTACATTGTTATATTACTTCACAACAAAAATTTGCATTAGAGTTTTAAATTGTAATATTACGGTTTGATTTTCTAACGTAAATAATTTGCAGTGGAATTTTACATTGTAATATTACGGTTTGATTTTCTAACTTGAAAAATACACTCCGATGTGAAGGTGCTTTGGAATTTCATAATGTGGGATTACATAATCATGAATTTATACAGTGAAGTCCTAAAGTAACGGATAAATACATTTTCTACCTTATTAGCCATATTCAATAAGAACCCTAAAATACATCGATTTATGTTTTGGAAAAAACACTCTGTGACATAAAAAAATGCCCCTCTACCACCCTCCACTAAGTGAAAGCCACACCACCAATTTTTATAATGAAGTAGGGGGTAAAGTGATACCTCATTTAGAAGGGTATTCAATTGTCTATACAGCCATGTCTATTTTTTTGAATTTTGATTTTTTGCGACAAAACAAAATTAATTTTCAAAATGTTAAAAATTACAACGAATACTATTAAATTCGCTGTATATTCAATGCACCCCATCTTTTTGGTTCATTTACCAACTGTTGTTTGTCATACGTGACACACAGCTGTGTAGACAATTGAATACCCTTCGAAATGGGGTATCACTTGACCGCCTATTTCATTTAAGAAAATTGAGGCTGCCACTTTGATGGGGGTGAAGGAACGGCGATTTTTTTTAGGTCACAGAGTATCTTTTTGAAAACATGAATTGACGTATTTCAGGGGTTTTCTTGAAAATAGATAACAACGTAGAAAATGAATTTATCCGTTACTTTAAGACCTCACTGTATATTTTTTTATTGTATAGGTAGGTACATTTTGTCTTTTATTCAACACACCATAGATGTAATCGTCAATTTGAAAAATTCGTTTCCAGGTCACCAAAGTACTTCATTATATTATACTCGATTTACGTTTCGCTAATAAAACTAGCATCATCAAGACTGATAATAGTCTCCAGATGAGTATTTATAGCAACAAACTTTTTTGGTGAAGTGGAGATATATTGCTCAAATTTTTGAACGTTGAACGTTTCCAAAATCCTCAATATTTTTCCATCCACTTCTATATCTTTATTAACCACTCTGGCTGAATGGCAGACAGATTGACCCCGTATTATCTGGGTAAAAATCATCTAGCACACTTCATGTAGGTAGATACTGAAAAAAAATAATTGAATCTGTGGCGTTCAGTCGTAAAACAAAAATTATATGTTTTATAAGTATAAACAGATTCTGTCCTTGTCTTCATTACCTTACGGTATTTCGGTTAATTATGTACAGTCTTTAATAATTGGAAGTAAAAATAAATTTCAAACATTCTGAATATTTAATTCCAATATAGCAAAAAACTGAAAACATTTTCGAATATTACATTGCATATCATTAACTAACATTAATCATTATTAATATATTATAAATATTTATGGGCTGGTCTTCCTATTCAGTGCGATTGTCCTAAAAACAAAAAATAGTTTTTTGTATTATACAACAAGCCACAGGCTTTCCATCGTCTTGTTAATTCTTGAAATAGTTAGGGCAGAGACCAATAAAATTCAATTTAATTTATCATAGAAAATGGACTATTATTCGACAGCTAGATGCTTTCTATTCGGGAAAATGTCATTTTACAATGATGGAACAAGTGGAAAAGAAAACTGTAGGTCACAATGAGCTTATGACAAGAGGCATAAGATGTCCGGAGGACTGCTCACTGCTAATATTCTATACAATAGGAAAGTTGGGTCGAAAATCCATCAGAAAACAACTACTTTCCTGGCTAATGCCACGACGAACATTGAATTACATCTGATGAAATTTCCGTGCAGAGTTCCTACAAGGTTATCTCTGCAATTGCTTGTTGCATGGGAATGTTCATCGAAACATTCGGACCACCTATATATCGATTTCGGGGTGTTGCTCCTCATCAGTATAGGGTAGGTCTAGCAGTCAATAACTAATGACTGCAACGAATGAATCGACGACCACGGAAATTTCACCAGATGTAATTCAATGTTCGTCGTGGCATTAGCCAGGAAAGTAGTTGTTTGCTGATGGATTTTCGACCCACCTTTCCTATTGTATAGGATATTAGCAATAAGCAGTCCTCCGGACATCTTATGCCTCTTGATGGAACAAGTACTTGTGGAGTTTTTGGTGTACGTTGTTTTTTTTAAGCATTTGAATTTTTGGGAGCAAGTGTCACAAATAACAACAGCAACAGCCAACATTCTCCAAGAAAAGTAAGTAAGGTAGTGTTGGGTAATAAGGCCCACTTAACTTTTGCAATTTTTTTTATCCTTTATATTTTATTCAAAAAAATCAGAAACTTGATGAGTTGATAGCTTGTGATGTTTGCCGGTATGTTAACATCAATATTCGTCTCCTTCAATACCTCAGTAACCAAAAAAAGACAAATTTCAAAAACTTGCTGTTGGGCCTTATTACCCGCCTATTAGGGTAATAAAGCCCATAGTAGTAAGTTATGCAGAATTTCGTTTATTTATTGTATATATAAATATATACAGATCATTTTTATTAATCAGAAATAGTAGAAACTCAATGAAACACTTATGAAAAAACAAAAATAAACATTATTTTCTACAAAAAGTGATAAACTTAATAAAATTCAACAAGGAAATTAAATTATAAAAAAAACTAATGAACTGAATTCTAAGAACATTCCCTACCGTAAAATTCCTCAACATCTTCAGCCGTCAGTCCTATGCAAGTTTCGTGTAACCAAGTTCCACATTCTAGACAATTTCGCATGTTGCCCGCGGGCCTTATTACGCGATCGTTGGTAGGGCCTTATTACCGGGCGAGCACTTTTTCTTAAACATGCAATTTCCAGAAAAATTAACAATTCTTTAAATTTTTCTCTCAGTGCGAAAGATAGTACCAATGTTATAGTAACTGATGAAGCACTATTTGTTTCTTTAAGTAAAATAGATTGAATTAAAATCGACGTCTCACCTTATTGCGAACTTATAATCTGTGCAGCCTGAAACTGGACATTCACCTAGTGTTGTTAATGGCGAACTGTAGTCAACGATCTTTTAATAAAGCTTCACCACTCGGATGATGAAACTAACCATGTTGACAGATTTGGAAAAATTTGCCAGTCTTCAAAGAAAAAGACATTGGGCCTTATTTACCGCCGGACCTTATTCCCCAACACTACCTTATATGTTGAGAAAAAACGACCAAAGAATTTATTGGTTTCTCCATAATTTGGAATTCATTAATCGAAAGTTACACGTGTTAAAACATATAATAACCTTTGATGCGATTGACTAATTTTTCATATGTAGGTACTCAATTCAACATATAATATCGGTATTTCCCACAAAACACATCGTGATTTAAGGTTATATTTCTCAATTTCATTAGATATTTAGATATTATGAAGAAGAAACCTGAATACAATCTCGTAAGTATCATGTAATGATTTTAGTAAAGTTCAATTACCTTGTATTGGTGATACAATGCACAAAATACACTCATTACTTATTACTTGCAATACCTCAATACCACAGTTGGTCACAAAAAAGAATGAACAGGAACGTGTAGGAGCCGACTTCACCCTGTGGATGCGTAATTTTACAACCAACGCGAAAATTTACGCCAAAACGGATGTACATTCCAGTTGCAGGTGGATCTTCTCATAGTCGAGGGATATTCACACAATTATTTTCAGTATATCGAAAGAAATTTTAGGCGCTGAATGAATTCTCATTTCAAGTGGGTATAGATACATCTTGTAGTTTACAAATTGAACGGTAGAAGTAAGATTCCCATGAATCTGAAATAATGTTCCACTCTAAGCATTGAAAATACATTGCAAATTTAAAACAATTTTCTCAGTGTTACGTAACCTTTGTATATCCATTTTCCACGGCTAACTACGACCAAATGAAAAGTGAAAAATTGGGAAAAACATACTAGGCATTTTTTTATCGCAAAAATAACACCAGATTCTGTTTCAGAACATCTTGAAACCCCCAAATCTCAATGCTTGAATCATTTGAATATACAGGGTATCATTCATTCTGATCAGAGTTAGCCTTGGAAAAGTGATATTTGGCTATTTTTCAAAGTATTAATTAAATATTTTTGGGAATTCTGTGACAAGAGAAGACATTTTGGAAATTTTCCAAGCATTATTTATGGATTAGAGTTGATAATGCTACCAGCTACAGATGATACCCTGTATATTCAAATGATTCAAGCATTGAGATTTGGTGGTTTCAAGGTGTTCTGAAGCAGAATCTGGTGTTATTTTTGTGATAAAAAAAATGCCTAGTATGTTTTTCCCAATTTTTCACTTTTCATTTGGTCGTAGTTAACCGTGGAAAGGTTCCGAAAACCTAAAGGTAGGTATTTCCGAGTACTACAACTTGAGTCAAAGAAAATTTCGAATTATTTCATGCTCAACGAAATATGAGGGTATGGCTGCTCAAAGTGGGACACACTGTAATACAAATAAGAACTGAAATGTTCGAAATATTCAAATTTGGAATCGTTTCATCCGGTTAACAGATGGGTGAAAGTCGACCTCTCTTCGTCTCTTAGACTAAATGCGTTTCATTGATTTGTTATTCTACATGGTTGCCGCAAAAATAGTGTACACAACACGTTCGAAAACAGTTTTTTTGGACTCGTAGACTTCCAGGACTCGCTAACCCTCGTCCTAGAATTTGGTCTACTCGTCCAAAAAAACAGTATTTTCCGGACTTGTTACGTAAATGACTATTTTCGACAAAAATGTGTTCTTTCATTTCGTTTTGTTTTGTCATTTTCTACTTCCAACTTCATTTATCGCTCCAATTTCGGAAACACCCTGTATATAAGCAACGTTTATTGACTCACCTTGATATTATCCTTCAGCACTTCTATCGAGCCTTTACAAACTTCAATCACAAACAGTGAAATGATTGATTTTGAGATTTTAAACAAATAACCGAGACTTGTGTACGAATCACCAGTAGCCAAAAACCGTAATGTTACTGCTAGCTTTTCTTGAACAGGTATTGCTTTCCTGTAGTTTGTGTCACGTTTCTTGATTTTATGTCCGATTATTGAAATGAAATACTCAGTCACTACTGGTCATTCTTAGAAAGTTTTTGACACTCCCGTCGCACCTCAGCTCACCACTCAACGGATCGACGTCATCTTCTCGGAGATCAGCTATCTTGCTTTGCCTTTGTACCTATCCCTAGCCTTCAACGAGGGTCTCACCCAATATCTTCAGGGATCTCTTGTACAGTGGCTGGCTATGATGACACAGGCAGCGGCGGCAATAATTGCGTCTTCTTCGTCCGTCATCCTTGACATTAGTGTCCCTTTCGCGCTAATTATTTGGCAACAAGTTTTCCACTCGTTACTCTAAATTTTAGAAGAGCAACTTTTAGTTTTCTACAAAACATCTTCCATTTGTTGCTCTAATTTTAGAAAAGCAACTTTTAGTTGACAACTTTTTGTTTTCCACAAACAATCTGTGGTCAACTTTTAGTTGTCAACTTTGGTGTAGACGCGTCTTAATATACAGCGTGTCTCACGGTCGATGGTAGGTTAGACGTTTATGGTAAACGCAAAGCAGGATTTCCCTGAAAATTTCACATCTTACATTTTGTTACCTGATCTATCGATCTAAAATATTTTCAGCTTTGCGGCGTTGCCACGTCTATAAAAAAAAACTAGCAACTTTATTTTTTTAAATAGAACACCCCGTATATTAACTCATTTTTTGAATCGCTCTTTCATTATTATACTTTTTTGTTAATAATGTCCTATACCTATCTCTATCTGTTTTGGAAATAAAAAATAATTTGTGTTAAATATGGTCCAAAACATAGCCCTAATTGAACTTTAGTACCTACATCAGTACTCTCAATTCATGAAAAGTTGATATTTTGATTATAGGTTGAACAAATTCGAAGTATTTACTTAACACCAAGAAATCGACTCCATATCATACAGGGCGTGCTAAAATTACTGTTATTTCCAAAATGCATAAAAGTGGTCAAAAGTTCATTTTTTCAAATGAAACCCCCTGTATATTACTCAATAAATTGAAAGATGATGAAATATGCTTCAAGATGATATATCATGCCCCTATACCTAAATCATCAACTTTTCTTAATAAAGCCGTTTTTGTGGAAAAATAGTTATTTATGATACCTACAAGTGATGGAAGTGGCATTTTATTTTGTGAGTGGGGAATATTGCGAAACGAACGTCAGCGAGTGGAGCAAATTCATGTATCATACACATTTTTGTGTACAACAGTTACAGCTAGTAATAAAAAAAACAAAAAAATGAATGAGGTCCATGGGATTCGAACACACGATCTTTGGATTACAAGGCAGATGCTTCAACTACATACACCAGCGCACATGTTTATTTAAATGTTATTATTGGTTATTCATAAAGGACTTTCTACAGTTGAATTGAATAGTAGGTACTTCGTCAGTTACTTCACAGGGAATAAATATTACCAATTGCACAAACTGCCAAATACATGTGTGAACTTTTCTAAATAATTCTTTCTAAGTAGATGTTCTGATTGTTTCTATTAAAGAGATTTTTAATGACAGTTCGGACAGTTGTATAAAATATTTAAAGAATTTGATTTTAGGTGGCCGTGGAAGTATCAAGCTTATGACAGCTTGGTGACTTTTATAAGTTGAGTGTAAGAGAGTACCAACCTGTCCTAGACGGGTGAAGCGCTAACTCTGCCTTTTGATAGTCTCTGTAACCTGTCCTACTATCAATAAAAGCAATTTATTATTATTATTATTATTATTATAATTAACTAATGGTTATTGACGGTGTTTTAAAAAATCGCCAAAAATAAATGCTATTGACTATTCAAACGAAGTTCTTATGAAATTATTTATTATACACGGGCAGTGTGATCAAATCATTGCCAGAACTTGCAGAAAATTCAACCAAATGTATCCTGAATTAACACCAATGAACGAGAGGAAGTTTGTAAGATTACAAAATAATTTCCTTAACTATGGCTCAAAGTTAAAAGCGCCTTCAACATTACCAAAACCTGTTACTTTAAATGAGGAAAATACTGTTAACGTCTTGGCATATTTTTATGGAAATCCAGAAGCTTCCGTTCGCAGTGCAGAAAAAGATTTGGGTGTATCACATGCTTCAGTACAACGAATTTTGGAAAATCACGAAATGCATCCGTATAAATTTACCAAAGTCCAAGCTCTCAAAGTAGAAGACTTTGAACGCAGAGTGCATTTTTGGGAATCCCTTCTAATACATATACAGGGAGATCGGGAATTTTTGTCAAAAATAATTTGGAGCGACGAATCAAAATTTACGAGGGATGGCATTTTTAATAGAAGGAATAAACATTTTTGGGCTGATCATAATCCTCATGTGACAAAAGAAATGGGTTTTCAAGAAAAATTTTCCCTGAATGTGTTTTGTATTTTGAAGAAAAATAAAATTAGCTTTTTTATTTATGAAGGCACACTGAATGCAGAGAGATATCTTCATATTTTAAGGACGACTGTTACCGATTTCCTTGAAAACTTGCCTTTAGAGGAATATAGGAATTCGTGGTTTCAACTGGACGGAGCGCCAGCTCATTGCACTCAGGAAGTTTCCAGGAAACTTCACCAAATGTTTGACGATCGTTGGTTTAGGCGTTTAGGGCCGTGGGATTGGCCACCGAGATCACCCGATCTCACGCCACTTGACTTTTTTTATGGGGTGTTTTAAAAGAAAGGGTGTACAGTACTCCAGTGCCTACCAAAGAAGAACTGCGACGGCGAATAGTGCGGTGTTTTGAAGATCTAGATCCCCATGAAATTGAAAAAGCAACGACAAGTCGCGTACAAAAGAATATTTTAAAATGTTTAGAATGTAATGGACAACATTTCCAGCATTTATTGTAAAAATGTGATATTTTGTTTACAATTTTGTTATTTTTAATCCTCCTAATTCTGTTTTTTCTGTACTTTCACATGTTATATTCCAGAAAATCGTACTTTTTACCTAGAAATGCCTGGTTTTTGGACAGTTGTTCCCTGGAAACTTTCAGCCATAGTTAAGAAAATTATTTTGTAATCTTACATACTTCCTCTCGTTCATTGATGTTAATTCAGGATACATTTGGTTGAAATTTCTGCAATGATTGATCACACTTTCCGTGTATAATAAATAATTTCATAAGAACTTTGTTTGAATAATCGATATTTGCATTCACTTTGGAAGATAATTTGAAATACCGTCGATAACTATTCGTAAATTACTTATAAAAGTTGCCAATCTGTTATAAGCTTGACAAATCCACTGTTACCTAAAACCAAATTCCTAAAAAGCAATTTTATTAAGAAAAGTTGATGATTTAGGTATAGGGACATGATATATCATCTTGAAGCATATTTCATCATCTTTCAATTTATCGAGTAATATACAGGGGGTTTCATTTGAAAAAATGAACTTTTGACCACTTTTATGCAATATGGAAATAACAGTAATTTTAGCACGTCCTGTATGATATGGAGTCGATTTCTTGGTGTTAAGTAAATACTTCGAATTTGTCCAACCTATAATCAAAATATCAACTTTTCATGAATTGAGAGTACTGATGTACTAAAGTTCAATTAGGGCTATGTTTTGGACCATATTTAACACAAATTATTTTTTATTTCGAAAACAGATAGAGATAGGTATAGAACATTATTAACAAAAAAGTATTATAATGAAAGAGCGATTCAAAAAATGAGTTAATATACGGGGTGTTCTATTTAAAAAAATAAAGTTACTAGTTTTTTTTGATAGACGTGGCAACGCCGCAAAGCTGAAAATATTTTAGATCGATAGATCAGGTAACAAAATGAAAGATGTGAAATTTTCAGGGAAATCTTGCTTTGCGTTTGCCATAAATGTCTAATCTACCATCGACCGTTAGACACGCTGTATGAATTTACATCCTGATATTCACACTATTGCAGTAGTTACACCATACAGAGTGTTTCACAGTGGATGGAACATTAGAAGTATCTGGAGAACAGAAGGACAGATCATTTCAAAAATTTGTGAGCGCGGATAACCAAACATGTTCCATCCGTCTAAAATATTCTCATCAATACAGTGTTGCCGCTTGTATTAGAAAGTAGTAGCTACTTTGTTATTTCGAATGGAACACCCCGTATATTAATAACATTTTGGTCTTCTTTTATATGATTCCTCGCAACTTTTCCAGGTGATTCCCTATACCTATCTGTGACGGTTTTCGAGATGAAAGTTGTCCAATTTTTGTGCAAAGCCTGACCATCAAAAGAAAAAAAACTCCGATGTAAACTAAACATTGCAATTGATTTTACAAAATTTCTCACTCTGATTGTTTGAATAATTATTATAAACAAATGCATTGTTTATAAGAGATTTGAATATTTGTTTTGGAATTTTGATCAGCAATAAATATTATGATATTCAAGAAAAAAATCATTTCTTGAAGAAAAAGTTATTGCTTAACACGCATTTGTTGATTACCTAACTATTTTTTTGCTACCAAATATTAATATTAAGGAACCTTTTCATAATTTTCATAATTTCCATTGTGCTCTTCGATATTCTAAAAAAAATATTTATTTATATTTTCTTTGTTTATTTAATAAACAATTTGTTATTAACAAATTAATTTTCACGATAATTTTTTTTTTCAAAACTGCAAAAAATAACAAAAACAACCATGTGTCAATTTTTGTGTAAAAAAAATGAGTTGTATTTTATACATAATTTTAAATATTTTTCTATTTTTACGTTTGGCGTTTCCTCGTAGCTCTCAACCATTGCTATTAACTCACAAACAAATTGAGATAGGACAAAGACCCTTCAGGTCTTTTTAGGATAGGAGTACAGCTTTTAACCAAATGTAAAAGAGTTTTAAAATTATGTAGAAAATAGAAAAACAATTTATACAACAAATGACACCTGGTTGTTTTTGTTATATTTTGCAGTAATAAAAATTATTGTATAGTGAAAATTCATTTGTTTATTAAATGAACAAAGAGAATATAAATAAATATTTTTTCTTTAGGATATCAAAGAACAATGAAAATTATGATTGAAAAAAAAAATGGTTCCTTAATATTAATATTTGGTATCAAAAAAATAGTTGTTGTTATTATTGTTGTTGTTGAAATTTTGAAAAATCATTTTTATGTAACTTTAAATAATTAAAATACGAACAAATTGGAATATTAAAATAAAAAAAAATTCATAGCTTCATTCTCATTTGTCATTTTTTAGTCTATTAGATTGTTAATGACAAAGTGAAAAATCAACATTTTCTAATTTTTCCAATGGAGATCTTTTTCAAAGCCTTTCAAGAATAACTCCAAGAAGTAAAACAAATTTGAGGTTTTTAGTTTAACAATTACCAGGGTTTGCATGCGAATTTGAAACTTGGAAAAACTAGTTAATTAACAAAAGCATATGTAATAGAATAATTAAGGGAAAATGTTTTCTTCCATGGATTTTCATTCATTCAAGTGTTTAAAACGTGAGTGAATTTTTTCATTTATTAATATTGATATTTCATGGGTTAAAATTATTTTTATTGTTCAAGAGTCCGTATCAGTCAGCGCACGCGGGACTCACATCACCAGCTTTTAGCACTATTTTCGCCTCTGAATTAAAATATAAATATTGGTGGTAGAGTTCTGGGAGGAGAGACGTTTTTAGGAAATTTCCTCTTCTTTCAGGATATTTTTTCAAATTTTGGATATCTGTAATAGTTTCCGAGATATTTGCAAAAAACCAACGCTTCCCCTTTTTTTTACTAATTTGTTTATAACTTTTGCATTTTTTGCCGCTGCACCTTCAAATTTTTCAAAACGTTTCCAGAGGTCATTCCGAATCGAATGAGCCCCGGGTCATAATTTCCAGTGCCCTTGAAGAGAAACTCACCAAAATAGTTCAAATAGACTAGCCTATAGACTAGAATATGATTATGAGATACACGGGCCATATCTACCCCCTCTACCTTAGATATTTTTATCCACGGACATGTTCCAAACTGGTTGACTTGTGTAATGTAAGAGATATTCAAAAACACCAATAACATTCTATTCTATTCTATGACCACAGTCCCGAGTCAGGGTTGGGTACCTACCGAATATTCTAACCCAGGAACCAGTCACATTTGGAGGGGGGCCTAAACCGAATCTACCTGCTCTCCGCCAACGACGAGTCTTTCGCCTTCTGTGGGTGGAGATTAGAAACAACTAATTTCTAAACAAAAATGGTGGCAGTCTAATATATGGCCATGGCGTGGGGGCAACGTAATTTCTAATTTAACTGCGATTTAGTGTGGTGGGAGGTATTTTTGAGGAACATGGTTGCGATTCTCAAATGTCTACTAGCCTAAGTCGCATGCGACAAAATATCTCCATCTCGTTTAATTGCATATTCGAGAAAGGTGATGGACATTTTATCACATGCGACATACAATAGTCGACATTTGAGAATTGAATATCATTTGGTATCAATTGAATGCAGTGGTTTTGCGCTAGTAGTAAATAAGACGTAATGCGTTTGGTATAAATGTGGCGAATAAAAGGACCTTATATTTGGTCATTGAAATTCTCATGGATAGTTGGTACTACGTCATTCGAAATATCTCGATTCTTGATTCTCAATCAGATTTCAATGTATGTTGCACACCATTGAACGATATCAGCCATTTCATTTTATACAATACATTACTGAAAACAAATAGAAATTTTTTTATCATATGGGAAACACTTTTAGTACTAGACAGATAAAAAGAATTCCTTGATTTGAAAGAATTTGAACTTGCCTCAAGGGCGCCCAGCATTTGATATGGGCGAAATGCATGGATAATTTGAACCAAAATTTGAATTTCTTTGAGGCAAACGCATCATTTTCATTAGCACAAAGTTATATAAATGTCAGGCAAGAAACCTTAGTTTTGTCATAATATAAAATAATATAATATAATATAATATAAAATTTTGTCTCAAAATCATTATTTTTCCAAATTGTGAAAAGCTTTGAGGGAAATGCCATCTTTTTTCTAGCTCAAAGTCATGTGAACTTATAGCAAAAGAGCCTAAGTTTTCGATCAAATTCATTAGGAGATTGTTTGAAAATTACGTGCTTTAAAATAATAGACATGATGTCATTGTCTTGAAATAAAAGGCTTTTGATATAAAACCAACAAATGCTTCATTTACAATCTTAGGTTTATGCTGAATTCTTGTTTTGAAACCTTGCGTCCTCAAGTGAAAAATTTACTCTTTTTTAAAAAGATCCAAAACGGCCTTGTGACAAAATGTGTATGGTCTAGGCCAAATTTCCTGAGGATCTTTTTTAAAGATAATAACAGTTCATGTGAAAATTTGGAAAGTTTTAAAGCAAAAAACTAGCATCGGTTAAAATCAAATTCAAAATTGAAATATTGATAAAAACGTATTTATTTAAATAATAGCACATAACACGTTACTTTGGTTACTGAAAACAAATCAGGGAAAAATTGGTATTGCTGGTGAATAAGGAACAAAACAAAACTAACTCTAGGTGGTACCAACAAAATCATAAAACTCGTAAAGGAAGTAAAACAAATAAATTTCTACATACATTGACGAATTTTCATATTATAGCTTAACATTGTAATATTATACAGTGTGGACGTAAATAGTCCCCCCCCTGTTAACACACATGGGACGAAAACAGTTTTGAATAGTATCACCGATACCACTTTTTTTAAACCGGTTTCACTCATCATACCTATTCACAACACAAATCTTGCCGGCAAACACCATTTATCAACATCAACTCATCGACATTCGACATAAGAAAATACAATGGCAGAATGGCGCTAACTAGTGACCAGTGAACTGATACGCTGACACCTGCACCCTGCACCTGCGACCACTGCGCGGGCGCAGGTCGTTGCGACTTGCTCAAATTCAAATGGGTATCGGCAAACTTCGGGTAGACCGGTAGACCCGAGCTCATGCATGGCGAAGATAGCTGAGGTAGATTATGTCAACCAAACACATTTGGACCTTGTATCAATTGGTTATGGTTTTGAGACAAGAGTTCAATCAAGCAGGACTGAAGACAAAGTTAATAATGTTCTCTCAAAAGCATTCGAAGCCAAAAGAATAGAAAATTTATTACAAAAGCAACAATGATTTTCATTCAAGAGCAAAATATTTGGGACGAAGACAATTTCTTTGTTAGAAGAGAAAATAATCCAAAAGCATGATTCTTTTGTCTCTAATCGGGTATTTCTATCAGTGTAGTTTACTTTGAAATTCGTCTTGGGCGTCAGGTTGAACTTGAAAAAAGATGGAAAATTCACTACTCGGAAGGCATCATGTGACTTTCGCTACCAGTTTTTAAATAATCGCTTAAATAAGGCTTATTTGTTTGAGTTTTAAAATTGTTAGGAAAACAAGTTGGTGCGATTTCGATTTCACAAGTATATCTCAAATTTGAACTTTCTAATGTAACTTTTAGATATTGCCATTTTTTTGATAACTACCAAATTTGGTCATGGGGATGAAAATCTTATCAATTCAATTTTAAATAATCATTATTGTTTATTATCACTGTTTTAAATTCATGTTATTATACCTAGATTTTTGTTTGCCGTGAAATGAAAATCAAACTCGTACTAGTTAGGCAGTATTGTCAATCGATTACTAACTTTGTATTTATTATGCAGTTTCATACCAGAGTTGCATTTGCATTTGATTTCAAAAGATTAACATCGAACTTGCTTTGCAAATCTTCAAACTAGGTCTTGGATTCTATAATGAGCCGATGACAAGGTTATACTGAAATGAAGGGATCCTTTCAGAGATGTACTTGATGTGCGAATAGATGCAAGATTATAATGAAGTAAGTATCCGATTTAGGCCAGTCCGAAGATAAATTAAGATCATTTCGATTGAGAACTCAAAAACATTTTGACTGAAGAAATTATTGTGTATTTATCTGTAAAAAACGTGTAACCGATTTTACACTAACGTAAAACATAGCTCGGAACTAGATGACAATGCAATAAGCCTAATCCTGACCTGTTTCCTAATCAAACTTGCTCACATTCTACTTTAATATGTCCATGTGTGGAGAAGGATTCTAATAAATTTAAAACTAATTTTATAAGAATGACGTAGTTTTTTCTACATTTTGACGTTGATAATGTGTATTGTTCCGAAAAATGAGAAATAAAACTTTCTATGTTTTTATACCACTTCTATTTGTAACCAACGTTACTGCAGTTTCGTCCTATATGGACATTATCAAACAATACATTTGTTCCTCATTTTCACATGTACCTCACATAACATGTTGTTACTTATATCAATTATTAGATCTACAGCAATCATTTTCATCAACACACTTCCCTGAAGATGACAGTATTCAAATATCGGCAATATAGTGTTAAAAGAGTACACGTTTTGCTTGCTGCTATACCCAAAATTTTCCTGTTCGTATCCTAACTAGTCAGCAAAGACTGCCATTTTACTTTAATATTTATACAGGGTGATTCACGACGAATTTTACAGAGTCCGACCATAAGTATTATATGGACCAAGGCAATTTTATATCTAGTTTATGATATTTACGTTGAATAATAATAAAAAAATTGAACATAGTAATAAAGAGGAAGTTATCTGCCCAGAATAGAATTACCACAGTTACCAATCCACTACATATAAAATGATAAAAATATCCAGATTTGTTGGTCATGTGTTGTCCTAAGGAAAGGTGGATTTTTCATGAAAAACTAATGTTTTCAGTGCTTATAATTGTGAAATATAGGTTGATTAGAATGTAAAGAAAGGGCCTATCAAAAGAAGGAAATACTTAAAGGGTTTTTGGACTGAAAAATTCGTGTTGGAAAACGCAGAAGCATGATAAGCTTACCTTTACCCTGTTTTTTACTTGCCATTTAAGTTTTCTTGATAAAAATGCAGTGCCACGACGCTATCACTTCTTATCGCACAATTAACATTGAACTGCCAAGACTCTTGAAAATTCAGTTCCCTGAATAGATGCTGATTTGAGCCACTCCAATAATGGCAACTATGTCGGTTGAAGACACCATTCTTTGTGAATTTAGCTTCGTCTGTCCATATAATTTATCCAAAAATAATTCGTTCCCTTGCGACCAAGTTAAAACGAATTCACAAAATCTCACTCTTCATGGAAAATCTGTTTCTTTCAGGTGCTGAACTATGGAGAACTTATATGAGTGAAATTTATGTTTGCGCAGTATTCTGTGTACTGAGTTTTTTGACAATCCGATTCTCTTGCAACTTGTCTCAAAAATATTGTTGGATATGCAACAAAATATCCCAAAATGACAATTTCAATATCTTCATCATCAACAATTGGCTGGTTTCTCTGCACTCTTGCTTTAACGGATCCAAAGTTTTTGAAGGTTTCTATAATTCGTTTAACAGTGTTTTGTGAGGGCTTCTGCTTCTGCGGATACCGAATAGCAAATATATCACATGTTCTTGAGATAACCCTATTACATTCGCCATAAATAATAAATAGATTCAAGTAATCTTCATTCGAATAATTCAAACGAGCCGGCATGATTGATTACAATGATATTTCCGTGGCAGTTGATTGTTTCCAACGCAACTGCGGGCGCCATGGCCAACTGAATAAGTAAACTCAAGAATACGAGATTTCCTGGAACTGAGACATGTTAATTCGCCAATATTTCGAAAACTGTTGAGTGTAGGCATAGATAACCTCATTCAACGTTAGCTTCAATTTCGATGTCGAATCGAACGAGAATATAAAATTGGGGGGTTTTCATTTGAAAAAATGTATTTACAGTAATTTTTTCAACCGGATCATCATTTTCTGGTGAACGCCCTGTATAACTCTAATCGAATTGATATCGAAATTCTACTGAACTGGGTGCTCTCCTACGAATAAATCGACACACAATCAAAAATGAATAATAATGTCCTGAAATAAAAAAAAAATTCGGTCTGCAAACGCAATTTCTAACTTAAAATTTGAATTATTTCGAAAACGGTTAGACTTGGGTATAGGATATTATACATGAAACATGTTCAGAATCATGCGTAAAATCTAAAATCTTGATAATATACAGGGTGTCCTATTCACAATAACGAAGTTGGAGTCCACTTCCGGTACAACCGGAAGTGCCACAATCTTCAAAATATTTCAGCCGGATAGCACTTATCAACAATAGTAAACTCCCAAATTTTCAAATGCGGCCCACCTATGATTTTCTATATATTGATCGATGCAGTTCCCGGAGGGACCCCCTGTATAGTCAGTATTTTATTTACATCATTTTATCATACAACCAGGTTCCTATTGTACCAAATAGCGAACTAGTTGATCTGTTTGTGACGTTTCCCATAGTGTATAGTACTTAATAATAATAATAATAATAATAATAATATACGTCTTTATTATTTTCAAAAGAATATTACAAAAAAAATTGTATAAATCATATTTGGTGAAAATAAAGGGCCGAAGTTCAATTCATCCAGAGAATAACTTCGCTAAATGAATTGTTCTTCCACTTAACCCATGAAATGTCTCCATACATGTCTCTTCACATATATTTTTATAATACTATAAAAAATAATAATGAAAAAAGTATAGATTTCCTGTTAAAAAAAAGAATGGAAATTTGTTGATGCAGATTTTTGTAATTTTAACACTAAAAAGAGAGAGAAAAAAAAAGAAGAAAGAATAACTCTTTGTCTCTTCTATTGTTTTGTTTCAAATAAATAATTTTTGAACATTTTTCTGAAATTTTCTAACCTTTCTTTCTTGAAATGTGCGGGAATGAGATTGTACAATGATGTAATTTGATAACTGAAAGATCGTCTAAATGTTTGAGTTTTGAAAGAGGGGGGCGTGAGAGTTCCCTTATACCTTATGTTCAAGTTACTTGCCTGTAATGTATTGTATTGTAACATTCAGTGGACAAATAAAATTATTATCGTTATTATTATAACTGTAGGTGTTAGAACCCATCTGTAGAAAATATTTTTTTTTATTCGTGCCTCATTTTACCTACTCAAAGCACGCCTCAGCGTGTTTAAATCGAACTTTCAAAAACGAGATGATGAATGAATGAATGAATGAATGAATGAATGAATGAATGAATGAATGAATGAATGAATGAATGAATGAATGAATGAATGAATGAATGAATGAATGAATGAATGAATGAATGAATGAATGAATGAATGAATGAATGAATGAATGAATGAATGAATGAATGAATGAATGAATGAATGAATGAATGAATGAATGAATGAATGAATGAATGAATGAATGAATACACGAAAATTAGTTCTTCTTACCAGTCACCCTGGAGTACTTTAGGCCATTTAACTCTGTTTACAAGCGGAAACGACATTTGTACGACACTGCTCTCAAAAACGGCCAATAATTTACTTTTACTCCATTCGTAAGACTCCGATAAATTCCAATCTACTCACCTATTTCACCTTCATAATTGAATATATAGTGTAATGGCGTTCAATGGCTAAGTACTGACGATGATATTGCTTTAGATAGAAATCAGTGTCGTAAAGTGAGACGCTCACGAGCTGCGAGACCTCGTTTATTTCTTCTCGAAGAATGGACGGCGGACAATCGAAAAATACGCACGTGAAGAAAACTGCCAACGTCCAATTTGCTCTCTGGATCTTACGAAAGTGAAGGTATTCCTATTCAAAGTGACGCAATGTTAGCGCAGAGCAATTAGAAGAGGTTTAAAATGTATTGATGGGATGTCAAAGAAGTCTTGAAAAATATTTGGTAATTGGTAAGATGACACAGTCGTAAAGAACCGTTATTGACAATATTCAAATAAACACTAATTTTGTAAAACTACTCCAATAGTTTTGGACAATCGACTGTTTGAAATTTGTATTCGTTAGACATAAAAAACAGGAACCATGAGTTTGGTTGTGTATTTAAAAATAACAGTTAAAAAAATATAGTAAAAAAGTAGCCAAAAAGAGCCCGTAAAAGAGCCCAAAAAAGATCCCAAAGAAAGGCAAGAAAAGGTCGAAAAATAAGAGTTCAAAAAGAGTCCAGAACATAAAGGCAAAAAAAGAGTAAAAAAGAGCCCAAAAAAGGCCAATTATAAAAATCCCAAAAAAATCTAAATAACAGTAAAAAATTAGTCCATAAAAAAGAGTTAAAAAAAGTCCTCATAAAAGTAAAGAAAGAGCCATGAAAACAGCCAAAAATAAGCCCAAAAACGAGTCCAAAAAAGAGCCCAAAAAAGAGTCCAATAATGAAGAGTTCAGAAAAAATTCCAAAAATAAAGAGTCAAAAGAATTAATCCAAAAAAGAGTAAAAGAGTCCAGAAAAAAGAGTCCCACTAAAAAGGAACAAAAAAAGAGTACAAAGAAAAGAGTCTTAACCTATCCAAAGATGAAGCAATGGTGGCGCGGAGCAGTTAGAAGAGGTTTCATGTCTTCAGGGTATGTCAAAGAAGTCTGAAAATTTTAGAGGAGAGCCAATACACTGGTACTCATTTCGACACTCAATCTAACCTATGGTCTATCTTTCTCAATTTTCGCCTGATCTAAAAAATATTTGGTAGTTGGTTAGATATCACAGTCATAAAAGAACCGTTATTGAAAATATAAAACAAAATTGTAGTACAAATTGAATAGTATTGGACAACCGACTGTTTGCAAAGTTTATTCGTTGGACATCAAAAAAAGGACATTTCGATTGTGTATTTAATAAAAAAACAGTCCAAAAATATTTAAAAAAAAGTGTCCATAAAAAGTCCAGAAGAAGAGTACAAAAAAGAATCTTGGAAAAAAATTTCAAAGAAGGACAAAAAAAGGTCCAAAGAAGAGTCTGAAAAAAACAGTGAAAGAGGGTCCAAAAAAAAGCTCCAAAGAAGTCCCACAAAAAGTCAAAAAAAAGATTCCTTCAAAAAAGAAACAGAATCCATAAAAGAAGAGTTAAAAAAAAGTCCGGAAAAAAGAGTAAAAAAAAGAGTAAAAAAGGAGCGAAAAAAAAGATAAAAAAGTCAGAAAAAAAAGAGCCCGAAAAGAGAGTCTATTAAAAAGTCCAGAAAGAGTCTTGAGGAAAAAAGTAAAAAAATAGCCAAAAGTCCACAAAAGGGGTTTGAAAAAACAGTACAAAAAAGTGTCTAAAAAAGTCCAAAAATGTAGAGTCAACAAGACGAAAAAATCCCGAAAAGGAAGAGTATAAAATGTCCCGAAAAAGAGTCTTGAAAAAGAGTCAAAAAAATTGTCTAAAACAGCCCGGAAAAGAACTCCAAAAGGAGTCCAAAAAAAGAGTAAATGAACGTAAAAAAAATAAAAAAGAGATCAAAAAAGAGCCTGAAAAAAGTCTCCAAAAAAGAGTCCAGAAGAAGAGAGTTAAAAAGGAATATCAAAAAAGAGCAAAAATTTAATCGAAAGAGTCCAAAAAAAGGTACAAAAAAGACCCAAACAGAGTAGAAAAAAGAGTCAGGAAGAAAAGAGTTAAAAAGAGTAGAAAAAGGAGTCCGGTAGAAAAAAGTTAAAAAAGAGTCTCAAAAAAGAACAAAAATAGAATTAAAAAAGTCCAGAAAGGGTCCAAAAAAGTGTCGAAAAAAAAGGAGTAAAAAAAGGCCTTAGAAAAAAAGAGTCCAAAGTCCTAAAAAAGTAAAAAAAATAGTCCTAAAAAAAGCAAAATAGAGTCCAATGAAAAAAATCTAAAAGAAGAGTCCAAAAAAGTTTTTAAAAAAAGTGTCAAAAAACAAACAGTTTAAAAAAGTAAAAAAAAGTCAAGGAAGCGTTAAAAACCCAAGAGAGTTTAAAAAATCCAAAAAAAGAGCTCAAAAAAGAGTTATATGAATGTTAAAAAAGATGAGTCCAAAAAAAAAGTCCGTAAAAGCGTCAAAAGAAGAGTATAAAAGGAGTACAAGAGTCCAAAAAAGAGTAGAAAAAAGAGTCCGGAAGAAAAGAGTCTCAAAAACGAACAAAATTATGTTAAAAAAGTTGAAAAAAAGAGTAAAAAGAAGTTAAAAGGGATTAAAAATGCCCCCCTGAAAAAAATCCCAAAAAGTCTTTATAAAATTCAAAAAATAGTCATAAATAGAGCAAAAAAAGGGTCGAATGAAAAAAGAGTCTTGAAAAAGAGTCCAAGAAAGTCCTAAAAAATAGCCCAAAAAGGGTAAAATAAATGAACAGTTGAAAAAAAGTTCAAAAAGTTAAAAAAAGTTTGAAAAAACCAAAGAAAGCAGTTTCAAAAAAAGGGAACAAGAGGGGAGCCTAAAAAAGAGGCTCAAAAAGAGTCCAAAAATAAGTCCAAAAAAAGTAAAAAAAAAGACATTCCAAAAAAAGTCTGAAAAAAATAGTACAAAAAAAGTGTTGAACAAACAGTTGAAAAGGGGTCAATAAATGAGTCAAAAAAAGAGTCGATAAAAAAGCTACTGATGGTTCAGGCATTTCCGTCAATTTGGCTGGTCTAACTCAAAACCGGTTGCAACATATGCGACTTTTTTTAATTAATTATACAACCAAAGTACTAATATTTCCGAAATTTGGTGCATGTCCGATAATCATATTAACTTGAAAATCATTAAAAATATTGAGAAAATTATGATTGAGATAGACTTCTTGTCGGTTTTTCTCAATATAAAGCGGTTTAACGATGGATAAACCTCCAAGTTACATAAACCATTTGATAGTAGACATTTCAACAAAATAAATGATCACTTAAAGACCTTCGAAATACAAAAAACACCAGAACAATTGCTCGCGAAAAACTAGCCGTCTTCTGAATTGCGAAAACTTGTTACGGGTTACTTTGAGCTTACCAGAAAGTTACAAAGGATACATAGTACTGATTCAGAAATTATACGAACTACTTCCAAAAGTCAGTTTATTATAATAATTTCCAGATATCAGACTGAAATATATTAATTCACCAGAGCCATAATCCAATCGTGGAGAATTCTGAAGTAAAAGGTTAGAGGAATGAATAGCAAATTCATCTGGGTTATGAATAATAATTATAGTAACGTAACCTCACTTTATTTGACAGCTCAGAGTACATTTGAACTAATTTCGTTCTCTGTTTGGACAGCCAGTACTCTCAACCTAGAATTTAAGGCGAGCCATTGAAAGTAACTAGAGGGGAGAGGGATTTTTAAGGTAGAAAAAAGGGTATTCTCGAGGCGTTCTTTTTTTGGTGACCTAGGAAGGTTGGAAAACGTGTCTCGCGATTTGGCGGATTTTCTTGAGAAAACCTTGGTAATTGTTGGGAAATAATAGTCAAAGGAAGGTCCACTGACTGTTCCTGAGGGGATCTGCTCACAGTTATCAAATTTCAATTAAAATCACTCACCTGAGTAGATACTCGAGGCCACCCCACATCGAGGCATGTTATGTTCATTCTTATACCAGAACTCAGCTAAATTACCGTTTAAACTCTGTCATACAATCGTTCCATTTTCTTTGAAGGGCCTTTTTGTTTAATCGGGGTTATTCCATTTCCCATACCGGGTACAGCACAAGTTCCTCATACTCGGAAGCAATATGTCTTCCAGCGTAGAGATTGGCTATTCTCCTGAGATGCTAATGCTAGTGCGAGAGAGGATAACAGAGGGACCAACCTCACCCCATCCTGTTGCTAAGTAGGCCAAACCTAATTTGCTTGTAGTACGCTGCATGATTTCCACTGCTTGCCATCACGCCAGGAGCCTCTTAATCAAGTTACCTCCAACGTATGGCCTGATGCAGACCTTTTAGATGCTAAAACCAAGTGAACTATAGTATTTTATTCATGAATTGCTTACCTTTACGCTAGTTGTGCACCTTAGGTATCGATACTCAAAGGGAAAGTCTTGTAGCTTTTGTAGTGCTTTACCTTAGTCCAGCCCTGCTTGGCTTGTAGATTGGGCTTGAGTAGAACGTTTATTTATTACTGGTTATCTAGCTGCCCACTCCGTACAACAATTAGTCAGTGCTATCTGTATTGAATTATTTTGCTCTCTTGGTAAACACTTGATATACACCTTGTTTGATTCAGAAAGGAAATTATACCACCCTACAACCTGACGTTAGTACGTTGTATTTGATTTACCCACACCCTGGTCAATCCTATTAGTACGAGAAATGGCTTTTCACCATCAAAATAACTAGAAGCCATAATAAACTTTTACGTTATTTCCATAATCAATTCAGGTTGAAAACAATTTTTTTTAGTTTAAAATAAACAAAAAATTTATGGGGGTTCCTTTTTGGCAAAGTTATTGAAGGTGTGAAAAAATAATTGATTTACTCGGATGCCAAATTTTCTTTGTTTTCGACATTTTGCGATTTTCTTGCAATTTTTCTCCACAAGCAGAATTGTTTATAACCTTGTACAAGGGCGCAAGTATTTATTGTTTCATTGAGAACTGAAATAGAACATTTGTGAAAGTTTGCATTGTTTTGCTATTTTTTCTTCATTTTTCTATTTTTTGGATTTCATTAACAGGACTAAAAGTCTTACTTTTAATTGGGTTATCATCAGAACGCAAAACGGATAACTGACACTGTGATAAGAACAGTTGATACCGAAACTTGAAAGAATGTTACTCATTTACAAAATATATGCCGATTCCACAAATGAATATTTATATACCAAATGTTATATGGTTTATAGATATAACTCATTTGCCGAGCTATGCTTTCTAATAATCAACATATTTATCTTTAAAAAAGATCAATCCAAATATCTGTAATATGCTGACCTATCCTAAATTCCTCGACCTACTTTTCCGCCAAATTATGATAATCGTGACCGTTTCAACTAAAAAATTCTTACGTCATTTCGTTGAGTTCGAGATAACACCAAATTACGAAATTCAGAATATTTTTTCGACTAATTACTATCCAGGGCAATTATTTTTGTAAACAAATTCTGATAAACTGAAATGTCACAAACAAAATTGTTTTGTCGATTGGGTTTATCAGTGGTTTCAAAAACTTGAATTATTGTTTTGCGACAAGACAAAAATGCAACTACGTCTATTTTTATTTCAGATAGATAAAACTTTGAAGCATATTCAGGTTTTAATGGATTTTTCCGATATTTTCGCATAACTTTTGCATGAATTGTGTCATCAGACTAATAGGTTCATTATTCACCTGATACAACAGTTTAGAAGAGGTGAAAAAATTATCTGTATCTCCGACTAATATATAATATACGCATAGACTATTTTGAAAGTTGGTGTGATAACAACATAAGTGACGTGAATTACAATGTAATTTTAACAGGTGATTTCAATATAGATTGGCTTCTAGATTCAATATACGAGGATATATTGAAAAATTCTTAGCCTTCTATAGAACCAAACAAAATTTCAATGTCAAAATATTTTATTACTCAACATATTCTCCTATTAATTGGATACATTTATTACAGCGAACCTGCAACGTCTTAAGACCTTTCAAAAAAAATGCCTCTTCTTGCTCTACAAACCAATCCTCCACAGCTTTCATTACCTCCTCGTTGGAAGAAAATTTACGACCTTTTAAACTTTTTTTCAGTCGAGGAAAGAGATGATAATGAATGAATGAGGGGGGTGAAAATATAGCAATGGGGAAATGTACAGATCTTAGATTTTTTCACACATTTTTCGTCTTATATAAGAAAAACTCGTACGACATGGGATTCCGATGAAAATTTCCTACAATATGAATGAAAGTATTTCAAATTATCCCATGAAAAAATATCGCTACCTTTTTGGACTCCCTTATTAGCTATAGGGTGATGAAAAATATCAAGATTTTTATTTATTAAAGTATAACTTTACTAATTCTTTAAATTCGACTCTGTATACGATGAAACACATCATTTAACATTCTTCACGAGAATTTTGTCATTTTAGATGAGTTTATTACAAGGTGTCCCAAAAACCACAATTCATTATTTTTCTACCCTTTTTCGCATTTTCTCTTTATAAGACAACTGAATTATGAATGTCTCAAAATAGCATTATTATCAAGTGAAATTGCCCCGTACTGCGAAAAGATTAGGAAATGAATTTCTCACGACTTCGTCATACAAGGATCCGATGATAATACCACAAAAGATAAATCCGAACTAAATCATAACTTGGGAGATACGGTGTGATGGAAAGCGAATATTTCTCATATTCAACACCCTGTATCTCGAAAACTAGTCATAGAATGGTGTTGCGCCCATTGAGACATTTCATTAGGATGATCGATTCTACAATATATAAAAAATTGAAGAAATTTGACGGAGAGCCATTTTCCCATATAAGGTGTGCGACCTACATTTTGTCGAACATTTGAGAATTTTATTTCAAAAAAGCTGCAAATTAGCAAAGTAAGCAATATTATAAAGTAGCAGTTACCCAAACTAAAGAAAAGTTAAATAATATTCTGACCAATAATATAACCTTCCAACTTGCGAGCTAGGTTAGTTCGTTCAGGTTAGATCAGACTAATAAAATTCTACCCTCAGAATGAATTTTTACCTCAACTTCCAAGCTCCCAGTTTGCGAGCTAGGTTAATTCGTTAAGGTTAGATCAGAATAATAATTGGACTGGATAATTTTGCATGAGGTTATTATTGTCTGAGGATATTATTGGACGGGGGATTATTGGCTTGATATTTTTGACAGGATATTTTTGGCGGGATGTTTAGTCGTAAGATTTACTATCTATCAAAACCATTTTTACTTATTTTTGAAAATTTGTCGAAAAAATTTATGCTCGAATAAATGCGAGTCGATTAGCTTTCCTCTCGATCAAATTACCAGGGTGCCAAATTTCCGTTCGAACAAATGTTGTCGAACAAGTTTTCGTCGAACAAATGTTGTCGATTAAATGACACCAAATCTTATATTAATATACCTAAACGATACACTATCCTCAATCATAGCGTACACTGTGATTCATCTTGGTGGAGCCATATTTACATTTCATTTCATTTTGTTGTGTGCCGAATTGTGCACATACGGTGTGTGTACAACAATCAATATATTTTATTGGTAATGGACATGACTTTTTCTTTTGCTCTGGTCCAAGTTACCCAAGCGAAAGGGAAGACAAAACCTCTACATATTTATATATTATTTTTATACCATTTATTATTATTTTTGCTTAGCTCAATACCCATACAATTTTTCCAATATAAAAAGTCGTTACAGTCCATTTCATCTGATAATAGACGAATATTTTAGTAATATTAGTGCAGTGGTTTATCCCATTCCATCAGGGTGGTTTCGGATTTTCCACTGGCGATAAAACCGTGGCACTCCGGAAAATTATACCCCATATTGCAATCTTATTGAAATCAATTTTTATTGTCGAATCCACGTCCCAAACTGAGCTCCCGGGTATGTTAGTGGCGTGAAACACCATTGCACATTCACTGTCCTCCTTTCCTTAATTTCGCCTCTAACAAGATGTAAAAAAAAATAAAATTGATATTAATCAATTAATTTTGTAGTGTAATTATGTAATTATTTTGAAGTAAAATTCTGACTCAGAATTCGGAATTTTAAAATTCCGAGATATAACCCCTGAATTTTGAAATTAAAAAATTTCTACTTAAGCAGATTATCTCGGAAGTTTTTTAATTTTGTGTTTCAGTCGTAATTTCAATTCAAAAATCCTAGATACAATTGGGAACTTTGGAAAGAGAGATTTTTTTTTAAATTTTAGGTGTCCCTCACAGAGCTTCGTATCTCCATGCCTTATGGACAAGTGAAATGTGTTCTCTATCGGATGGTTTTGATACGCCACTGGCTGAGCCCAGTTTGTCCCTGGACCCCGGATTGTCCATAATCCCGCTCTCCTCTCTATACAAATTTGCCTAAATGCTCGAGAGAATGTCCTAATCTCGATCTGAATATTACGACAAACTAGAACAAAAAGTGCGCGTTCGAAATCAACCATTCTCCTATCGATGCTAGCCGAAGATTAAAATGTCACTTCTTCAATTTTTCCTCGATTATAAAATGCAAGAATGTCGTTACGAAACTCGAGATTGATTCCCATTGAATAGGTCTTGTTCTTTTTTTGTCCTCAACTGGAGATTTACCTCTTACATTCAGTGGCGCCCGGCGCAAGAGCAAATGGTCCGAAATCTACGAAGCTCTGGATAGTCTGGTCTACAAGAACTATTTTGGTGAATTTCTCTTCAAGGGCACCGAAAATTATGATCCAGGGCTCATTCGATTCGGAACGACCTCTAGAAACTTTTTGAAAGATTTGAAGGTACGCCTGCAAAAATTGCAAAAGCTATTAACAATTTAGTAAAAAAAGGGAGGGGGGTTTGGTTTTTTGCAAATATCTCGGAAAGATATCCAAAAAAAAAATCTTGAAAGAGGAGTAAATTTCCTTAAAAAAAGTCCCACCTCCCGGAACTTTACCACCAAAATTTAGAATTTTAATTTAGAGGCGAAAATAGCGCTAGAACCCAGGTAGCACATCATATCGGCTGAATCTTGGTTCCATATTGAGCCAATATAGACATATTGTAAATGTAAAATCAATATTGGTCCAATATGGATGAATATTCAAAAAACAATATTATATTAATAATATTGGTGGGATATTGGTTGAACTAGTTTTGAATGTAGATTATCACACGAAATATTGGGTCAATATTGGTTGAATAATTTCCACCAATATCGATAAAACAATATTGGCTACATATTGTTTTCCACATCTAGAATAAATATTGCAATCCAAATATTCCAGTCATATCGATTATAGGGGAAAAAACTATATTGTATTTCCAAATTTGTTAGAATATTGGTTGAATATCATTTCCACTTTATTTGACAAAATGTAATAACTCATATTGAGTCAATATTGGTTGACTGATATTTACCAATATCGATAAAACAATATTGTCTTCACATCGTTTTTAACATCTAGAATAAATATCGCAATCCCAATATTCCCCTAATATCGATCCTAGGAATAAAAACTATATTGTATCTCCCAGTGTGATTACACATTGGTTGAATATCATTTCGCCAATATTCAACAAATCTTATTAATCAATATTGGGTCAATATTGGTTCAATAATATTTATCGATATCGTTAAAACAATATTGTCTTCATATTGTTTCCTACATCTAGATTGAGATGAAATTTGAATATTGGCCGAATATTCAATAAAACATTGAAATCATGTCATGATCAAACCTAGATAAAAATCCGCTAGGTGGCTCTACATATGGAACGTCTTCTAAAACCTATGAAAGTATATTAAATACTTATCAAAACTTGTTTCAAGACAGCTCACTCAATGGTTATGGCGATGAAAAGGCAGACTCTGGTGTCACCTTCATCAACTAAAAGACATTTAATAATTTACCAAGGTATATTGACATCCACCAATATATCCAAATGATATTGTATCAATATCGATAAATATTGTACCAATATCGATAAATATTTTGGGGCCATTATAGCTTCAAGAATATTTCACCAAAACTATTTCTAAAATATTCAAACAATATTCGACCAATATCGCAATATGTTCACATTTTACTTCTCGACAATATAACTTTTGAATATTGTGCCAATATTGTCAGAATATTGTATCAGCGATATTGCACCAATATCGCCGAACATTTTGAGGCCAATATCAGTTCAAGGATATTTCGCCAATATTATTCAAGTAATATTGGACCAATATCGCCGAATGTTCACATTTTTTTTCTCGCCAATATTGCATTTCAAATATTTTGCCAATATGTTCACAATATTGTATCAATATTTCACCAATATAGGTGTGCTACTTGGGAAGCGGGTGATGCGAGTCCCGCGTGCGCTGACTGATACGGACCCTTGAACAATAAAAATAATTTTAACCCATTAAATATCAATATCAAGAAACAAAAAAATTCACTTGAATAAACGAAATTCCATGGAAAAAATGTTAAACCATCATTATTTTAATACATGCTTTTGTTAATTTCTAGGAAACTAAAGTCTACCACAACTGCAATTCAAGATACGTTGGAATGTTTATATAACTCTCTCAATAATAAAGAAAACTCACTCTGTCTATTCTACGATCTAAGCCGCGCTTTCGACACAATAGATAGGAATTTATTGATTCATAAGCTAGAGGCTGTAGGTGTCCGTGGGGTACCCCTTGATTGGGCAAAATCATATCTGTCTGACCGTACACAAGTATCAATGTTCAATAACATTAAATCACAATCAAGAGAAACCAGTCTAGGAGTGCCCCAAGGATCAATTTTAGGTCCTTTATTCTTCATTATTTTCACATCAGATATAAAAGAATGTTGCGACTGTCCTGATCAAATAGCACTGTATGCTGATGATACAAATATTCTGATGTTCCATAAGGATATCGACCAACTACACCTTTTTCAATTGTAATTCAGAAAGTATAACATGTATTTCAGAAAGTATAATTTGTAATTCAGAATAGTAAATTGTAATTCAGAAACCGTAACATGTAATTCAGATTAGTAAACTGTATTTCAGAAACCGTAACATGTAATTCAGATTAGTAAATTGTAATTCAGAAACCGTAACATGTAATTCAGATTAGTAAGTTGTATTTCAGATTGTGTAACTTGTAATTCAGATTAGTGAATTGTTAGTCAGAAAGTGTGACATGTAATTCAGAAAGCGTGAGTTGTAATTCAGAAAGTGTCAACTGTAATTCAGAAACCAAGAACAACCCGTATTAGACGGAGAGCTGACTACGTAGAAATACGGGTGACTCGGTGCAAAGTGAATTTTAGCATTTATAGGTACGGGTGTCACCAACGTATCGTGAGACGGGCCGTCAGAAGGCACCCCGGAAGAATAACGCGAGGGTAGAGGGTTAAATATGCATTTTTTACGTAAAATAAGTCATAAGGTGCATGCTGGAAATTGGCAGAATAATCGGATGTTATACAAATAAGGGGAGAAAAAATTGCCAGAAGACTAGGTGGAAGATAAAGGCCCGCCAGAAGGCGCTAATGTCGTGAAATTTTATATATATTTTTTGAAATATAAAAAAAAAATTCATACGTAGATTTTGTAGTACTCAGTTAGTACAATGAAATTGTTCGTACAAACTTTTCGATATCTCGTTTAGTTTTTAGATTTTGATGCTTTTATAAAAAAGTTTCCAAGTCCCGTTTTTTTTCGATTTTATTTTTTCCCCGCTCTTTTAACGAATTCTAAAAACTGAAATTTGGAGAGTAGATTTTGTCAAAAGGTATTTGCTGCAAAAAAAAATTGGATTTTTTACAATAGTTTGGGAGATCTATCGATTCCCAGGTTTTTTTGGGTTATTTCACGGTACATTGATTTTGTGGAAAAATTTTATTCACATTTTTTGTAGATTTTCTGGAGCCAATTAAAAAAAAAATCCTTGATAAATTTGGAAAATTTTGAGCGTTTCCGAGATATTTCGAATTTTAAAAAATTTCAATTTTTTTATTCATATTTTTCAAGTTTCCTCAGTTTTCCAATAATTTTTTCGGAAATTTTCAAGTGACATAAATTGTTTGCATTTTCCAGCTCAATCCATTGCACTATTGAAAATTTCATTTCAGTCATCGGTACGGTTTTTATTCGTGTTTTTTTCTTTTCGGAAAATTGCCCGGGAAATTGTTATGCAATTTCCGATCCTTCTCAAAATCTATACAGACCCTCATTGCATATTGACGCATATCTCAAAAAATCAGTCAAGTCAAACAAACAAAATCCTGAACCTTTCTCAATGAATTTATGAAAAACTAATGTAGACCACGGGTGTGAAAGCAGCAACGGTTTTTCCAGCAACGGTTTTTTTTCTTTTTTTTCCGCTTCAAGTATAACCGTTGCTCCAGGTTTTTCGACGGAAATGAACCATTGTGAACCTGCTGAATATATTCCATGGGGTTAAATAATTTGTGAATCAAAAACTACCCCTCCACACCCCTCTAAATTAGAAAAATCTTGAAACAGTTGAATTACCCGTTGCATTATTCTACAGCTACTGAACACGCTCTGTAGGGTGAAATAATTTTTGAATAAAAAACTACCCCTCAACAACCCTTTGAAGTTGAAATATCCTGAAACAGTTTATAAACTCGTTGCTCGATGTTTTTTGGCGGAAATGCATTATTCTACAGCTACTGTAAACGTTCTATGGGGTGAAATAATTTGTGAATCAAAAACCACCCTCAACAACCCTCCGAATTGGAAAATTCCTCAAACAGTTTAAAAACCCGTTGCTCGATTTTTTTTTGACAAAAATGAAATATTCTACAGCTACTGAACACGCTCTATCGGGTGAAATAATTTGTGAATCGGAAGCTACCCTTAACAACCCTCCAAAGTAGAAAAATCATCAAACGGGAAGTCGAATTTTCTGATCAACCAGTAAAGGAGAAGTGATTTGCAACATTTTGACAAAATCTGTTAGTGCTCCGACGACGACTTCACTCATAAGTCGAATTTTTAAAATAAGTGCTAAATGCACCACCTGGCTCCCCCGATAGTAGGGTTGAAAAATCCACCCCGGGATCCCAACGGACGTCAACAATTCTCTAACGGAATGGTCCTATTACAACAAAAAATGGACAGTCAAAATCTGTGTATGCTATAACCAATTTGAAATGAATATTCAAAATTTTAGATCCCATTATTCAGTACTTTACGGAAATTGCATATTCAAAATATCCAACCCTAGTCCAAAAGCGAAATTATTTTATTACAATACCTTAATTTGCCGAAAGTCATTTTAAGCTACAACTGCATTATTCACCCACCTACTTTCAACCCTGTCGTCAGTAAAGTTATGCAAAAGGTCCACATACTCTATTTTGTAGATATTTGTTATTATTTATCATAATAGCACCCTTTTGGTGTCTCCGGGGTGTCTCCGGAGATTTCGGCTGCTATCTTTGGCCGCTCTTTTCACACCGGTCAGATCTTTGATGGTTTCTGAATTACAAGTGATGTTTTCTGAATTACAATTGACGCTTTCTGAATAACAATTCACTAATCTGAAATTCAAGTTACACTTTCTGAAATACAACTTGCTAATCTGAATTACATGTTACGGTTTCTGAAATACAATTTACTAATCTGAATTACATGTTACGGTTTCTGAAATACAATTAACAATTCTGAATTACAAGTTACGTTTTCTGAATTACATTTTACTTATCTGAATTACAAGTTATACTTTCTGAATTACATATGAAAAAGGTGTAGTGGTAAACAGCAATGCCGCTTCTAATGAATGGACTCAAACTGAATGTTATGAAAACATACTTCATGCGATTTATACCAAGAAATATATCTCCTGACTATGATCTCTATTTACATATTCAAGGAAAATCAATTCAAACTACAGACACAATAAAATTCTTGGGTGTAACACTTGACCCAAAACTAACCTGGGAACCTCACATAAAAATTGTATGCACTAAGTTAAGCGTATGCTCATACATGATAAGGAATCTGAGAGAAACAGTGTCTTTAGATGTATTGAGATTGTTGTATTTCGGTCTCGTGCAGTCAATTCTACAGTATGGTCTGATATTCTGGGGATTATCGGCACTCTTTGAAAAGGCGTTTATTGCCCAAAATAAAATACTGAGAACCATGTTCAATGTTCAACCAACAACTAATTGTAAAAATTTGTTTATTAGAGCACAAATAATGACATTACCCAGCTTATATATCTATCGACTAATCCTATACATTCAATCCAACGAACATGCGTTTGAGAAGAACGAGGACGTGCACTTTCACAACACCAGACGAAAAAATGATATTCATCAACCTTATTCCCGATTAAAAATATGTCAATATTCACCTAACTATATCGGAACCAAATTGTATAATAAAGTCAAACTATTGTACAAGAACGATAAACATTATAATGAGTCATTTGAGACTAAATTAAAAAAAATTCCAACAGAAAATGCATTTTATACAATTGAACAATTTTTACAATTTTGAACAAAAAATTATTTTTTTAATCTGTAGTATAACTCCTACATTTTAATCTGTTTGTTTGCATAGTCATGTGTGTTATGAATGTATGGATTGTAATGTGATTCAAATTATAATTGTATTCAATATTTAAATTTTACTCTATTTTTCTGACTAGTCCAATAAGTATGCGTTTGTCTTTGGTGTAGATCAAATTCACATGTATATTTATGTGATGAATAAATTGATTTTGATTTTGATTTTGAATTAACTAGATTTTACAAGTTTCAAATTTTCATACAAACCTTGATAAAATTGTTAAACTAAAAACCTCAAGCTTGTTTCACTTCTAGGAACTATTCTTGAAAGGTTTTTAAAATGAACCCCAATGAAAAAATTAAAAACTATTGATTTTCCATTTTGTTATTAACTATCTAAGAGACTAAAAAATGAGAAATGAAAATAAAGCTATGAAAACTTGGTTTTCATTTAATATTTGTTTATTTTAATTTGTCCGTATTTTAATTATTTAATATTACATAAAAATGTTTTATTTTAAATTTCTTACTCTGGATTGTTTGAGCAATTGTTATAAACAAATGCATGAGATATTTGAATTTTTGTTTTTGGAATTCTAATCAGCCATAAATATTATGATCGTCACAAAAAAATCATTTCTTAAAAAAAAAATTAAAAGCCTTAAAACGCGTTTGTTGATTACCAATTTTTTTTTAAGAACCATTTTTTTTATTCATAATTTCCATTGCTCTTTGATATTCTGGAAAAAACTATTCTTTTATATTTTCTTTGTTTATTTAATAAGCAATTTGTTATAAACAAATGAATTTTCACGATACAATTTTTTTATATACTGCAAAAAATAACGAAAACACCCATGTGTCATTTGTTGTGTAAAAAAATTTGTTATATTTTCTACGTAATTTTAAATATTTTTCTATTTTTACGTTTGGCGTTTCCTCGTAGCTCTCAATCATTGTTATTAATATAACTCAAAAACAAATGGAGATAGGACAAAGGCACTTCAGGTCTTTTAAGGATAGGAGTACAGCTTTTAACCAAAGCTCGTTTAACCAAAGCTGTACTCCTATCATTTGTTTATAAAAATACCCCCAAAATCTGATATTTACGAATTTAAGCAATAACATTTTTTGTAAGCAATTATTTTATCATTAAAGATCATAATATTTATTGCAGATTGAAATTCCAAAAACAAAAATTTGTTTATAACAATTATTTAAACAATTAGAGTAAAAAATTTAAAAAAATTATTTTTATTTAAACTTGAATAATTAAAATACGAACAAATTGGAATGTTGAAAAAAAAAATTTCACAGCTTTATTTGCATTTTTCATTTTTTGATCTCTTGGATTGTTAATAACAAAGTGGAAGATCAACAGTATTCAAGTTTTTCAATAGGGATCTTTTATGAAGCCTTTCAAGAACAGCTCCAGTGGAGTTAAACGGGGTTTTTAGTATAACCATTGTTTAAATAGAAGATAGTCAATGCCTGTGGAAAAGGTATTGGACCCAAACACGAGTGTCATCTAGCGTGATTAGTTACAAACATGAATGTTTGACGTCATTTTAATGCAGGTTTCTTCTTCTTCTTTTCCATTGTTTTAATCAAGTTACGACATGACTTGGAGGTCAGATCACTGAAGTTACGACATGACTTGGATACGAGATCTCTGTCGCCATCTACAAGTCGCATCCATTTGAATCCAATATAAATCCCATAAGGTTGGCTAACTATCTTACTTCAATATAAACAATGATATAACAATAGGGACTATGCATAATTGTTTTTATTTGTTTAATAAATTTTTTACTTCGTTACAACATAGTAAAAAATATAAATACGGTTCAAAGTCTTGGAATTAATTTTTAAAATAATATATAAAATTCCGATTGAATTTGCCCTATTTGAACGCCTCTATTTTCGAGCGCTGTGGATGACATCACATGGCGCGATCAGTGTTGTTCTTCTTCAGTGTCGTTCGTTGAGACGTACTCTCATTGCTCTACTTGCTTGAAGTTGATATTTTATAAAAGAGAAAGACAAATGCAGCACAAGTGTTAGAGAGAGATGAACATATGTGAAAGTGATCTCGATCAACCAGAGCAGTCTTCAATGAACAAGCCTTTCTATAGTTATGGCCATTGACACTATTGACAGTTATTAATTAGGTTATGGATTTGCAGTTTTAATCGCTATTACGATAATGGAAAATGCCAAAAAAACATTTTATATGTATTGTCTAGTACCGTAATGCCAAAACACAATTATAAGTACAGTATTTTTTTCTGTTCCAAGAAATACGAAAATACGTAAACAATGGTGTAAGGTTATGAGAAGAGGCGAGGTATCTCCAATATCACATTTACATTGTTGTGAAGATCATTTCAATGTGAGTACATTGTATTTCGATAGTTAACATGAAGTGAAATGATCAGAGGTAAGTTTTGTATATACCTGCCTCACCTAAATTACAAAAGGAAAACTATCATTTGATAAACTATTACTACTTATCAGTTCAGGTATTGTCGGATTGTGCTTTGACAAAACCACTTTCAGTCATTGCTTTTGATAATTTACAATTGTCACTAGACGAAAATCGCAATATGTAATGGAAAACATTACAAATATATAAATAAAAACAAATTTTTTATGAAAGACGACTAGCACAGTATGAATATCATCACAGATAAATTTGATAACGTGCCATGTGACGTCAATATTCGTTTCGACCAATGGTGATGCGTTTCGCAAATTTGAATTCCGCGCGCTTATAATGCCCATTTTGATTAAAGTTTTATGGAGTTAAATACAAACTAAATGATAAACTAATGGTTCAGGTGTAATTTCAAGACAATAAAGTATATGAGGTAGAAAAATCAAGTAAATTTAAATCACTTGCATATTCCCTATTATCAGGGCTTGTATATAAATTTGAAACTTGGAAAAACTAGTTAATTAACAAAAGCATATGTAATAAAACGATTCCGGAAATAAAAATTTCCATTCAAGTGTCTAGAAGGTGAGTGAATATTTTTATTTCTCAAAGTATTCATGATGTGTCGCCCTTTAGCGCCCTTTAGCGCCGAATCTGGTCATACGATCGAGTAGGACCATTGGAGACTTTTTCTAGAAATAGCTCCAGCTACAACATACCAAAAATTCAGCCATTTTCACAGTAAGACTTTTTTTCATCAAATGTGTGCTGGGTCCTTTGATGATGGTTACATAAATTGTTGTTTAAAATTGATTTTTCCGTTAACCAGATGTCGTTCCCTCACGAACGACATCCCTCAAAAGACAAAACTTGTGCGAGCCAAGTATTAACGAATTCTTACTTTTTACGTGCTAATCAACTTTCTCGGGCCATCAGAAAAATATCTGCAGTCGCTCGGCTTCGAACCCACGACCGGCGACCAGAGTGGATAAAAGATCGGTACTTCAACTACTTGGCCACTTGACCCCCGTAAAATATAATATCTTCTTTCTAACTGGACTTTTTGAGGCCTCTGGAGACACCATACATCCTAATTTACCGTAGAGCGATTTTCACAATTCGTCTGACCTCTATGAAAGTTTCAAATTATGAATTTCATTTCTTCAGACGACGATGTGGTTTTTCCTGGTTTCCCTGCATCTGTGAAAGCGAATGCGACATCATTTAAACTGCCCTGCACCCACCAAATCGACATGATTGACGCCTGCGCATTTTATTAGCTACCACTATCGAGAATTTTCGTAGAGGAAAAAGTTGGGCGTCTCGGCAAAATGAAGCTACTCAGGAAGATTTGGCATATTATTAATCATTTTTTAAAATAGGCGTGGGATCCCGGTCTAATAGAGAAAAACGTTTTTTTTTGTGTTTGCTACTACGATACCTTTTTTTTTGGGCCAGTTAGTATGAATGAATATGTATTTACTCTGATGCCAAATTTGGAAATGGTCGCAAAATTGGGGAGCGATGAAGGATTGATATTTTCTTTGTTTTCGTCATTTTGCAAGACTTTTGCATTTTTTCTCTAGAAAATAACCAGATTTGTTACTAATTTACATTTTTACAATGTTGCCGACCCTGGACTATGGCGGAAATTTTTATATAGTTCCATTGCGCAGTAAAATACAACGTTTGTAGAAGTTTGCGTTGTTTTGCTGGTGTTTCTTCATTTTTCATATTAAATTCTGAAATGATTGGCCTATAAAAAACAGCACTTGTTTATATAGATCTGAACGAGTTGAACCCCCTCCTTAAAATTCTACAATCCTTGCACGAATTCAGGTGCCTTGTTCGATATACGCGATTACCGATTAATGTTGTTACATTCTGCAAAACATATAATTTAAATCCTAGAAGAATTTTATTATCTGTCATACTCTGATTGCTCTAACCTTGACAGTACCTGTACAAAAAGTTCTCTGCACAACCGTGTAATAAATCCGATAAATTGATTGGATATTTACATAATGGTGTTTCAATGACTGCGAGCCATTACTCATAATAATAAAAGATCAATCTGAAAGAGCAATAATGGTGGAAAAAACTTCGACGTTCAAAAGTTTTAAATCAATGGCGTATCACTGCCTGATTTAATTCCAATGTCATCGGAAAGAGTTATTATTGTTGTACATTTTTATATATTTTTTTGATTATTGTTTGAAAAGATTAATGAAATGCAACCATTTTATGATGATAAAAATAATTTATTCCTAAAGCTTATTGTTCCTGCCAGTTGAAAACCACAAAAAGAGCAGAGAATTAAAATCACACCCATTTTTTCAAAATATGGAAAGAAATAGTTGCTCGTGAATAAGAAAAAACCGAAAAACTAACTCAACAGCGCATTGGTTTTGTGCACTTTTTACATACACTGGAGTCCTTGATGCTTCTGTTGGAAACAATTACAAAAGGATGAACGTACAGAAATTTGCAAATTTCTTGACAGGACAGGGCCGATGATTTTTAAGACAAAAAAATTTAGAACCTATTGGAAAAGTAAGAGAAAATAACAAACATGGAAGGAAACATTATTTTCTGTCTGTTATGTCAGTTCTAATCTGTTTGTTTTGTCCGTTTTAATCTGTTTGTTTTGTCCGTTTTAATCTGTTTGTTATGTTCTGTTCGTTCTATTCTATTCCGTTCCGTTCCGTTTCGTTCCGTTCCGTTCCGTTCCGTTCCGTTCCGTTCCGTTCCGTTCCGTTCCGTTCCGTTCCGTTCCGTTCCGTTCCGTTCCGTTCCGTTCCGTTCCGTTCCGTTCCGTTCCGTTCCGTTCCGTTCCGTTCCGTTCCGTTCCGTTCCGTTCCGTTCCGTTCCGTTCCGTTCCGTTCCGTTCCGTTCCGTTCCGTTCCGTTCCGTTCCGTTCCGTTCCGTTCCGTTCCGTTCCGTTCCGTTCCGTTCCGTTCCGTTCCGTTCCGTTCCGTTCCGTTCCGTTCCGTTCCGTTCCGTTCCGTTCCGTTCCGTTCCGTTCCGTTCCGTTCCGTTCCGTTCCGTTCCGTTCCGTTCCGTTCCGTTCCGTTCCGTTCCGTTCCGTTCCGTTCCGTTCCGTTCCGTTCCGTTCCGTTCCGTTCCGTTCCGTTCCGTTCCGTTCCGTTCCGTTCCGTTCCGTTCCGTTCCGTTCCGTTCCGTTCCGTTCCGTTCCGTTCCGTTCCGTTCCGTTCCGTTCCGTTCCGTTCCGTTCCGTTCCGTTCCGTTCCGTTCCGTTCCGTTCCGTTCCGTTCCGTTCCGTTCCGTTCCGTTCCGTTCCGTTCCGTTCCGTTCCGTTCCGTTCCGTTCCGTTCCGTTCCGTTCCGTTCCGTTCCGTTCCGTTCCGTTCCGTTCCGTTCCGTTCCGTTCCGTTCCGTTCCGTTCCGTTCCGTTCCGTTCCGTTCCGTTCCGTTCCGTTCCGTTCCGTTCCGTTCCGTTCCGTTCCGTTCCGTTCCGTTCCGTTCCGTTCCGTTCCGTTCCGTTCCGTTCCGTTCCGTTCCGTTCCGTTCCGTTCCGTTCCGTTCCGTTCCGTTCCGTTCCGTTCCGTTCCGTTCCGTTCCGTTCCGTTCCGTTCCGTTCCGTTCCGTTCCGTTCCGTTCCGTTCAGTTCCGTTCCGTTCCGTTCCGTTCCGTTCCGTTCCGTTCCGTTCCGTTCCGTTCCGTTCCGTTCCGTTCCGTTCCGTTCTGTCTGTTTTGTCTGTTTTGTCTGTTTTGTCTGTTTTGTCTGTTTTGTCTGTTCTGTCTTTTCTGTCTGTTCTGTCTGTTCTGTATGTTCTGTCTGTTCTGTCTGTTCTGTCTGTTCTGTCTGTTCTGTCTGTTCTGTCTGTTTTGTCTGTTTTGTCTGTTTTGTCTGTTTTGTCTGTTTTGTCTGTTTTGTCTGTTCTGTCTGTTCTTTCTGTTCCGTCTGTTCCGTTTGTTCCGTCTGTTCCGTCTGTTCCGTCTGTTCCGTCTGTTCCGTCTGTTCCGTCTGTTCCGTCTGTTCCGTCTGTTCCGTATGTTCCGTCTGTTCCGTCTGTTCCGTCTGTTTCGTCTATTCCGTCTGTTCCGTCTGTTCCGTCTGTTCCCTCTGTTCCATCTGTTCTGTCTGTTCCGTCTGTTCCGTCTGTTCCCTCTGTTCCGTCTGTTCCGTCTGTTCTGTCCGTTCTGTTCGTTCTGTCAAAATAAAAAGAAGTAAACACATTTTTTTTAGCAACAAATAATTTTTTTAAGGAATCGTTTTGTCCTCAAAAGTCACATTTTTATGAATGGACATAGTACAAAAAATTGTTTTTGATTTGCTCATAAACAATGTATTTGTTTAACCAATTTTTAAACAATGGTGGTAAAAAATTGAAAAATATATTTTTATGTATCTTCGAACCCTTAGAAATCGATACATTCAAGATATTTGAAAAGAAATTATTTACTTTTTTAAATTTTTGTTCATAAAAAAGTGGAAAATTGAAATTTTACAACTTTTGCTGTCATCTTTTTGTAAGTCTATTAAGAATAACTTCACAAAGTGAAAGAATTCCTAGGCTTTTAGTTCAATAATTATCGGGGTTTTTAGGTTAACATTCAGTTTAGAAAAAATTGTTAATTAATAAATGCATAATTTATGGAAAAATTGGGATAAAAATTTTCAAACGACGCTGCATTTTTGAGAGAATTGACAAGCTTGTTAGTGAAGGAAACTAAAAACGGTTGTGTTCATAATAATTATGGAGATCCCACAGAATGTGACGCTCAAAGCTGAAAAAGCGTTAGGAAATTTACTGCCTGTGAAATCCAAATACTTATACGAGAGTATGAGCATTTTTTTAAAAGGAAAGATGAAAACAGAGTGAATACCGTAAATGAAACTGTCTTAATGGCATACTTCCAGGAACTGGTGAGTTTATCTCATGAAAAATATTAGTATTTTTTATTTATTTTACATTATTTCAGTCTGAAAAATATAGTGCAAATAGTCTATAGACCAAATACAGCTGAAATCAACATTGATTGTTAAAGAAAATATTAATATATCAGCATTCAGTCAACTGATGGACTTTCTGAAAGTTAAATCAAAAGGATACTTCCTAAAAAATCAAAGGTGTTGGAAGGTGGACAAGTATTACTTTTCATAAGAAAGGCTTCAGATGATACTTTTCTGCTACATAAAGGTTGTTCTGGTAATGGGCGTATTTGGAGGCTTAAGACGTGATGAAATGGTCAAGATGACAAATGATGACATTGAAGACAGAGGAGCCGTTTAACTGATCAAACAGTTTCATCATTGTTGAAGAAAGCGAAATAGGAGCCTTGAACTTAGTTAAAAAGTCCATTCATTGCACTACGACCAAAAGGATGTAAACAACGTAGGTTATTTTTAACATACAGAAATAATAAATGTGTTGAGTTACCTGTAGGTAAAAATACTATAGGAAGTGTTCCTTCTATCATAGCGAAATACCTTAATTTGGAAAACCCGAAAGGTTACACCGGACATTATCTACGCCGAACGTTGTCAACGCTTCTTGCTCAAGGTGGTGCTTTCTTTGAAACACTAAAACTACATGGAAAATGGAAGAGTAGTACGGTAGCGGAGAGCTATATTGAAGAAAGTATCTCCTCGAAGAACAAAATTGCTACAATGATAGCCCATTCCGTTTCCGGGAAAGAAAATGTTAACGTTCCGAACGAAACCGAATGCACATTGATGAGTTCATCACCGGTCAACTCACAGAACTTCAAACTTGGTACTAATTTTTCAGGAGCCCCTTTTTTATGTACAGGGTGTCCCAAATTCGAGCCTCATCATTGGGATCTCGGAAACCAGAACAGATACGAGGTCGGTTAAATGGAGGCAAAGTTGCGCAATTTGGTGCTCATTGAAACACCGCTTTTATATTTGAAAAATTCCGAATACTTCCGAAGATTTTTGGAAAAAAAAGATTATTCGCGATTTCATTTTTATTTTTTTGTGACTCTATTTGAATAGATATAACAAAACAAATTTCACAAATAATGTATCACACTTATTCGAAAAGTTTATATTAATAGCATTTTCCATAAGAACTCATGTGTTAGAGAGAGAGACAGAGAATAGATTTTTGGTAAGATCTTAGCAGGACATCGTTAAAATAATTTTTTCCAAAAAGAACGATATATACATCATTGTTTTAAGGACCTCAGAAGCTCCTAAAAATTGATATAAAACAATGTGTGATGTTCAACAATAGGCATGATGTTTTAATTATTCCAAAAAAAGTCAAACAAAAACTATAAAATTGAATACCCAATTAAAGTTAAAGCAAATATTCAAATTGTAATCCACCTGCTTGAATGCATTTTCGTGTCAGTCTGTGAAGATTATGGATGGCACGCTGAATGGTCCTTGCAGGGATAGCCCTGATCTCCCTTATTAGGTCTTGTCGTAATACTTCAAGATTTTGTGGCGTGTTTCGATAAAGACGGTTTTTGAGAAATCCCCAAAGAAAGTATTCTAGAGGATTTAGGTCGGGGATTCTAGCTGGCCAACGTACGGGACCTTGGTTTCAAATCCATTTATTAGGGAATAATTCATTTAATAAATTTTTAACACATCTCCCATTATGAGGTGGTGCATCGTCTTGTTGCCACCATAGTTGACGTAATACGTCCAAAGGTTCTTCCATTAAGGAATCCAATATATTGGTCCTTATTAATTCTGCATATCTATCGGAATTTAATTTTCCTTGAATAAAAAACGGGCCGATAATTTTAATGTGTCACATATCGATCCATACGTTAAATGATTGTCGTCCCTGAGGTCTTACTTCTTGATTCTGCCTTGGGTTTTCTATTGACCAATAGTGTTCGTTATGTCTGTTAAATATCCATCTGTTGAAAAACTGCATATAGTTTTATTTAGGAAGTCATCATTTTCATTAATTTTATTTTGCAACCCGTTACAAAATTCTAATCGTCTCTCAGCATCGCCAGGTCTTAGTGTTTGACTAATATGGATTTTGTAAGGTTTATATCCACGCTTATTTAAAGTTCTCCAAACTCTCATTCGCGGTAATACTACTTCTTCTGAGAAAACTCTAACTGAAGCTCGAGGATTACTATTGGCCTTAAAAAATAATTTAAAATTATTCATTTTACTTTCTACTTTGTAACAGTTTTCAAACTTACATTGTTCAAGATAATTTGTTCCTCTTCTGGATCGATTCGTGTTCCATATTCAACCCTTGGCTTAACAAAACTTCCGTACTGAGCTAAATTATTATCAATATTAGCAAAATAACTGCCGTCTTTCTGGATATTCCAACAAATAGCGCTCACAAGCCGTTTTTGAATTTTGATTCGAAATATGATAAATCCTTATCATGTCTCGTTTTTCTTCATTAGAAAATATTTATGTGCCAAGGACGAAAAACTGTCTATTATAGTCGAGCCTGCAAATTGATAGCCGAGGCGCAGCCGAGGATAGCAAGCAGGCGAGACAGTAGACAGTTTTTCGCCGAGGTGCATATTACATTTTTTCGTCGACCTCTACATACCTTTATGAAAGTAAGTACTCGCATGTTTGCTGGCCTCAGCTACGTCCAACTCTTCGAACTGCAGACTCGATCATAATTTTAATGAATATAAACAAAATGTATTTGAAGTGTAACAACTCTCTATTTCAATTATACTACAAAATTAAATCAATCTCGAAGATGAAAATTGAACTTACAGTTTGTGCAATTATTGATATTAATTCCTACTGTCGAAGAAGATGCAAGAGACAAGTTTTGATTTTGGGTACTTGTTGATGCAACTTCAGATGCAGGTGCTCCAACAGCACCATTTCCAAAACTTCTCTCTTGAAGTGCTTTACCTGAAATCTAGCGGATTTCGTAAATAATTAATTTGACAACAGCAAATGACAGTTATTGTCACAGGCGCCTATGTATTAATTAAAACGTGGATTTACGAAAATGACTCAATCGCCGCTCTCGTACCGTGCCGTATCATAGTGACCACAGCGGACGAAAAGAGTTTGCGGACGATAAGTGTTTGCGGACGAAAAGTACTTGCCTTCAAAAATAGTCGATTTTTCGTCCGGAAATTAGTACGTAAACTGTCATTTTTTGCAGAGGTCGACGAAAATAGTTATTTATGTACCAAGGACGAAAAACTGTCTATTATAGTCGAGCCTGCAAATTGATAGCCGAGGCGCAGCCAAGGATAGCAAGCAGGCGAGACAGTAGACAGTTTTTCGCCGAGGTGCATATTACATTTTTTCGTCGACCTCTACATACCTTTATGAAAGTAAGTACTCGCATGTTTGCTGGCCTCAGCTACGTCCAACTCTTCGAACTGCAGACTCGATCATAATTTTAATGAATATAAACAAAATGTATTTGAAGTGTAACAACTCTCTATTTCAATTATACTACAAAATTAAATCAATCTCGAAGATGAATATTGAACGTACAGTTTGTGCAATTATTGATATCAATTCCTGCTGTCGAAGAAGATGCAACTTCAGATGCAGGTGCTCTAACAGCACCATTTCCAAAACTTCTCTCTTGAAGAGCTTTACCTGAAATCTAGCGGATTTCGTAAATAATTAATTTGACAACAGCAAATGACAGTTATTGTCACAGGCGCCTATGTATTAATTAAAACGTGGATTTACGAAAATGACTCAATCGCCGCTCTCGTACCGTGCCGTATCATAGTGACCACAGCGGACGAAAAGAGTTTGCGGACGAAAAGTGTTTGCGGACGAAAAGTACTTGCCTTCAAAAATAGTCGATTTTTCGTCCGGAAATTAGTACGTAAAATGTCATTTTTTGCAGAGGTAGACGAAAAAGTCATTTTCGTTTAATAAGCGTTAACGATTAGTGAACGAACAGTGAACAGTGTCAACATATTGGATAATTTAAACATTAACAAATGAACTAAGATAGCCAGAATGCACGATGCACAGCCACTTTGATAAAATGCAATTATTTTTGTAACTATAGTCTAGTGCCTAGAGTTTGAGGGATGACACTTCAATTATATTATTTATTACCCACCCACTTTTATGTTAGTCTTTGAGTTTTATGCAGTGCATTATTGCAAAAAAAGTTTGTTTTAAATCTATTAAAAATCTAATTTTTGTCTCTTTCTAACTCATGAGTTCTTATGAAAAATGCTATTAATATAAACTTTTAGAATAAGTGCGATACATCATTTGTTTTGGGACATTAGAAACTTTTAAAATCTATAATAAAAAGTCCAGGGCCGTATTTAAAAAAACAAAGTTGATGATGGCAGCTCAAATACGAAACGTCTGTATGAAAATCTGATGACACCATCTTGTAGAACAGAAAAAGTAGCTATGAGAATGTGAAATTTGTTTTGTTATATCTATTCAAATAGAGTCACAAAAAAATAAAAATGAAATAGCGAATAATCGGTTTTTTCCAAAAATCTTCGGAAGTATTCGGAATTTCTAAAATATGAAAGCGGCGTTTCAATGAGCACCAAATTGCGCAACTTTGCCTCCATTTAACCGACCTCGTATTTCTTCTGGTTTCCGAGATCCCAATGATGAGGCTCGAATTTGGGACACCCTGTTGTAAATAAAACTTTTCTGATTAATTAATTCATTGAACTACAGAAAAAACATTTAGCGGGCGTTATGATTCATAATGCCCTCCATAACGCCCCGGGCGTTATGGGTCTGTTAATATCAACCTTTGCCAAGGTATTGTAAAGTAGTAATGGACAAGTGAAAAATAAATATTATGAATACTAGAGGTACAGTTTCGGGAGTCAAAACTTTTTGTCAGTAAATTTTTCATATTTCGAAACTCTTTAATGTTATTCGAGATATTAAAAAAACCAAAGCCCTACTTTTTTTTCACTCAATTGTTTATAACTTTTGCAATTTTTTTCGGCCCCTTTTGGGACCTTTCCCCAAACTTTCCACATAACATTACGAATCGAATGACATCATGATCATAATTTTTGGTGACTTTATAAAAATTTTGTAATAAATGGTACATGTACATGAAAAAAATAATAAAAAAATCGAAGCGTTTACGGACACAAGTTTATGAAATAAAAAATCAATTTTTGACCTGAAAAAATACGCCTCAGAAGTCTTGATACTGAATTTTGAAACACCCTGTATATGGGCGAAATTTCCCGCGAATTTCCTCACTGTATTTGCTCCCTTTCCTACCCATCCATGCCAGTGCTTGTAACGCTACGAGCACAACGATAACCCCATCATTTTGGGCATTCACCTCGCTGTCAATGATTCGCAAAAGTATGTAATTAACCACATGAGAACGCCACTATCACCATTATAATGGCATACGGGCAATAATTAATAATTTAAACGAAAATGCCCTGGTAGTGCTCGTCTGACGTACGAATTTAATGACGAAACAATCAATTAGAGTGGCCATTCGGCTACGGCGAAGGAATGGAATGGCAGAGGACGAATATTGGTACGGTTCGCACTCACTTTTGATTTTCTGTAAAAGCAGCACCACGTTAGCCTAGCGATGGAACATACAGGGTGTCAATTTGAAAACTTCCCACCCTTAATATCTTCCTTCCAGTAAACAATATGAGTAATCGAAAAAACAGGTCAATTTTATTGTCAAGGGGGACACTTTCACGGACTATTTGTAGCCCTCGTGGTTCAACCCCCTAGGAGGGGTAGATGTTACCCTTCGAATTTTAAATGGGAAGGGGGGTCAAGTAGCACATCATTTTGATGGGCGTTCAATTCTTGTTCCAATGGTACCCTGACTTATTATTTTGTGATGAGCATTTTCCGAAAAATTGCGTTCTAACTAACAGAAGTAATTATTAGAACGCCTATACTGAGATGCATTATTGTATTGACTCCCTTTAATAAAAATGGTTAGAAGAGTAGGTGGCACCGCTCCAACCCTTGAATGACAGGAATAAATTTATTACGCATGGGATTTTTTATTTGGTGGTTATTTTCCTTCTACACAATAAAATTTAATTTGCGAGAAAGACATTTCCAACATAAAATCTACTTACGCTTATCTTATTAGCTGTTCGAAATGTTGTCCATTTTGCTCTAAACAGTAATACAGTCTGTTTTCGAACTCCCCTCTAACATTACGGAAAACTTCACTAGGAATTGACCGGCATGCTGCTGTAATTCGTCTTTTAAGTTCGTCAATATCAGAAGGTTGTGTTTTATAAACAACGGATTTAAGATGCCCCCAAAGAAAGAAATCTGAGGGTGTTAAATCCGGTGATCTCGGAGGCCATTCAACTTCTCCCCTTCTACCCAGAAATCTCTCGTTTAACCACTGTCGGACGGGAAGAAAATAATGAGGTGGAGCACCGTCCTGCTGGAAATGTAACAGATCCTCCTGCAAAAGTTCATTATTTTCTGCATCAATTTGAGTTTCTAGCTCGTGACTTATAAGAGGATCGATAGTCTCTTCAAGCATATCAAGGTACAGATTGCCAGTCAAGTTTTCTTCCAGAAATAATGGACCAAGAATGGCATTTCCAAGAATACCAGCCCAAACATTAACTTTTTGTGGGTGTTGTGCATGCCCTTCCCGAAAAATATGTGGGTTTTCGTCACTCCAATAGCGACAATTTTGTCTATTAACATTGCCATTCAGAAAAAATGAACACTCATCGCTGAAACAGATGTTTAACAGAAGATTAGGGATGGTATTGACTCGATGAGACATGATTTCACAAAACTCTATTCTTCTATCATAATCATCCTCGTGGAGCTCTTGAAGAATCTGCATTTTATATGGATGAAATTTATGCATTTTCAATGCTTTTCTTATAGTCTCGCGTGACATTCCCGTCTGTTCTGATACTGATCGTAAGGAGCTCGTGGGCTCTGTAGCAAATGTTCCCAAAACTTCAATTTGAGCTGCTTCATTTAGTACTCTGGGGTTATTTCTTTTTTTATTTGTCACTGAACCAGTTTCGTAAAACTTATTCACCAAATCAAGCACATACCGGTGACTTACATTACAATTTGGATGTCTTTCGTTAAAAAGACATGCCGCCCTTCGTGCGCACTTTCCAACTTCGCCATAAATTACAATCATTTCAATTCTGTCTTGAAGAATGTAAACCATTTTTACACTTTTATACACTTATTAAAGTAATTCCTAAACAGCCCAACAGGTACAACGGTATTCACAATACTACCACATAGTTCAAATTTGCTAACCAATTTTTTGCCGGAAAACAGAAACTTTACAACTGTACAACTGTACAATTTCTGCGATGACACTTAAAAATTCAGCATTTAATAAACACAACTTTACTACCATCTACGTTTTACTATTAGACTACTTTTTTATGTAAAGTGTTTGGAGCTAATGGCTAATGTTACCCCTAATAAAGGGTTGGAACGGTACCACCTAATATTCTAACCAGTTCTGGCCAAACCATGCATCTCAGTATAGAAGTTCTAATAATTACTTCTGTTAATTTAGAACGCAATTTTTCGGAAAATGCTCATCAAAAAATAATAAGTCAGGGTACCATTGGAACAAGAATTGAACGCCCATCAAAATGATGTGCCACTTGACCCCCCTTCCCATTTAAAATTCTAAGGGTAACATCTACCCCTCCTAGGGGGTTGAACCACGAGGGCTACAAATAGTCCTTGAAAGTGTCCCCCTTGACAATAAAATTGACCTGTTTTTTCGATTACTCATATTGTTTACTGGAAGGAAGATATTAAGGGTGGGAAGTTTTCAAATTGACACCCTGTATATTTAGAAACATCAGGGGTTAACTAATTAGATTCATATATTATATCACAAAGGTGATCCCTGAGGCATACAACATAGAAATTCAAGAAGAATACCAATTCCTACTTACTTTGCTACGACCCTGCGGGCATTACACAACTTGTGAGGTTAAAGGACTCTCCGGCTAACACAACCCTCTAAGGATCGAGGTCACCTGTATCGGAATACCACACTGAAAAAACTTTTTGGTATGGGTAACAAAAAAAAAAAAGTTACGGTAACCATATACTTCTGTCAGTAGGCACAACCAGATAAATAATTACACTAACCATCTCAAAATTGTTAAGTGAATATGGTTGAAGTAACGAAACAATAGATGATCAAATCAGCCATATAGAGAGTGGGCCATTGAAAACGAAACAGCAGCTCTGTAGGTCGGCAGAACCGAGTTATATAAAAACGCTCGGACACGTCAACAACATTTTCGAGGGGGACATCGTTGGCGATGAAATTCACCCGAAATACATTCCATCCCTCGGAGCTGTGACCGCCCACCCTAAATTTTTAAATGGCAACATATGGCAAGTGATACCTCATTTGAAAGGTATTTTCCTTCTTAATATGAAACAACAAAAATAAATTAATTTTATCGATTCGTTTTCGAGATTAGGAACTTGAAGTTGGGAAATCACTTTTTATTCACTCAATCAATAAAAATAAGATCTAACGATGCAACTGTTTATAAATAATCATCATTGTCAAGGAATTAAATGATCTAACTGTTTACCAACAATTAACATGCAATTCCGTTTCAAATTTTTATTTCCTCCTCAATTACTTGATCGAAAAAATGTTAAGGGTCTTGAGAATCGATAAAAAGACGTTTTTTCGCCAAATCGCAATTGTGGACGTCTATCAGTGTCAAACTGATCGTTGATTGAACGACATTAGAGTGAATTACTTGACTAAAGCTGATGAATATCTTTCCTCAACAATGGTATATACGATCGCGGAAAGAGCTGAAATAATAACAATTTTTTAAAGAATGATAAGTGCGGTAACCGTACAGCTAATTTGTTCAATGAAACGCATCCAGATAAACTTGTTGCTAGAAAATACGTTCTAGAATTAGTGCAAAAATTTCGTCAAACTGGATCAGTAGCCAACAAGAAACGAGACCCAGAACGTGAATTTCCGGTGAGAAATGAACCTGTTGAAGTTGCACTTTTAGGACAAGTTCATGCAGACCCAACATTGAGCACAAGGAAATTGGCTAGTGTTACCAATATCAGTAGAACCAGTATCCGGCGAATCCTGAAACATAAATTCCACCCCTACAAAATACATTTGGTACACCAATTGAATGAAGATGATTTTGATAGGCGACAGCCCAGGTAGCACATCATATCGGCTGAATCTTGGTTCCATATTGGGCCAATATAGATATATTGTAAATGAAAAATCAATATTGGTCCAATATGGGTGAATATTCAAAAAACAATAATGTATTAATAATATTGGTGGAATATTGGTTGAACTAGTTTTGAATGTAGATTATCACACGAAATATTGGGTCAATATTGGTTGAATAATTTCTACTAATATCGATAATACAATATGGTTATATATTGTTTTCCACATCTAGAATAAATATTGCAATCCAAATATTCCAGTCATATCGATTATAGGGGAAAAAAACTATATTGTATTTTCAAGTTTGTTAGAATATTGGTTGAATATCATTTCCACTTTATTTGACAAATTGTAATAACTCATATTGAGTCAATATTGGTTGAACGATATTTACCAATATCAATAAAACAATATTGTCTTCACATCGTTTTTAACATCTAGAATAAATATCGCAATCCCAATATTCCCCTAATATCGATTCTAGGAATAAAAACTATATTGTATCTCCATGTGTGATTACACATTGGTTGAATATCATTTCGCCAATATTCAACAAATCTTATTAATTAAAATTGGGTCAATATTGGTTCAATAATATTTATCGATATCGTTAAAACAATATTGTCTTTATATTGTTTCCTACATCTAGATTGAGATGAAATTTGAATATTGGCCGAATATTCAATGAAACATATTGAAATTATATCATGATCAAACTTGGATAAAAATCCGCTAGGTGGCTATACATATAGAACGTCTTCTAAAACCTACGAAAGTATATTAAATACTTCCCTTAGCTTGTTTTGAAGACAGCTCACTCAGCGGTTATAGCGATCAAAAGGCAGACTCTGGTGTCACCTTCATCAACTAAAGGACATTTAATAATTTACCAAGGTATATTGACATCCACCAATATATTCAAATGATATTGTACCAATATCGATAAATATTGTACCAATATCGATAAATATTGTACGGATATCGATAAATATTTTGAGGCCATTATTGCTTCAAGAATATTCCACCAAAACTATTTCTAAAATATTCAAACAATATTCGACCAATATCGCAAAATGTTCACATTTTACTTTTCGACAATATAACTTTTGAATATTGTGCCAATATTGTCAGAATATTGTATCAGCTATATTGTACCAATTTCGCCGAACATTTTGAGGCCAGTATTAGTTCAAGAATATTTCGCCAATATTATTCAAGTAATATTGGACCAATATCGCCGAATGTTCACATTTTTTTTCTCGCCAATATTGCATTTCAAATATTTCGCCAATATGTTCACAATATTGTATCAATATTTTACCAATATAGGTGTGCTACTTGGGAGGAATTTTGTGAAATTATGACTACGAAAATAGATGCTGATGAGAATTTCCATTTCAACATCTGCTTTTCTGATGAGTCTACATTCTTTTTGAATTCGACTGTGAATCGTCATAATTGTCGTTATTGGTCAGATGCCAATCCACATGTTTTCCACGAAGTCCATACTCAAACTGCCCAAAAACTCAATACCTGGGTCGGTATTTTTGGAGACCGTTTGATTGGACCAGTATTTCTCGACGGTAACCTGACAGGAAAAAACTTATTGAATCAATTTGTTCACCCACAAACCGGGTGACACAGCAGACATGTAGCAGCCTGTAGTTTTTTTTATTAGAAGAGATGAAGATTTGAAATTTGCAGGAGTTACGTAATCAATGATAGCGCTTCATTTGAATCTAACGACAACTTTTTTCAGCTACCTGTTAGATCGGCAGTAACGCCAACTTCTTTTTTTTTAATGACACCCTGTATATTTATCTAGCCTATCTTATTTGTCTTGAAATTCTCTATTCAACCGTGTATCACAAAGTGGCATTCGTTTCTCGATTCGCAGATGGATTGCATTTTATTGAAAAACATCAAGTTGGCTGCTACCCCAATTCGATAATATTTCGATGCTTGGTAGGCTTGGAAATCGAAAGACTATCAGTTAAACGATATAATTTCAGTTTTTTCCATACCTGATCACTTCCTACAGATTGTCAATAAGTTCTTCAATAAAAAGAATAAACATCTGAAAATAACTCACGATATTGCGAAAACTGAGATAGGAACATGTTTTTTTCAATTTGGCTACTTGTGAAGGAACTGTCTTTCTCTTTGGCCATGTAGCCATATCATGATCTTTCCAATTGGAAACATAAAATTAAAATTGTTCTCCTGATCCACCAATTCACAAGTCTATTAGTATAGATATTTGCAATAATATTTTGCCTAGTAGGCGGCAGAGTTGGGTCGGATACAGGAAAAAAGGATCCGAATACCGGATACGGATACTTTTAATGTATCCGGATACTTTTTAAAAAATTACGAATACTTTCACCTAAAAATGTACTCGGATACAAGTATTCGGTTACTTTTTTCGGATACTTTTTTCGGATACTTTTACGGATACAAGTAAAAATACTAGGCATGAATATCAAAAACAAAAAGTGATAAAAAAGATAGAAAATAAAAAAAAGAAACCCAATAAACTGTTTATATTTATTTTGTAAACAAAGAACATTTCAAGTTAGTTTTAGCTTTTACGACATTGTTCGCTAGCTATGACATTTATATCTATAAAAGTACCTTTGAATTTGAATTTGCCTTCGTCAGTACCAATACCTCAAAGTGTTCATCACTTAAATTTTTTCTCTTTGGCGTATTAATCATAGTTGCAAAAGAGAAAAGTATTTCTACTGGTACTGACGAAGGTAAGCATGTATTATACTTGAGTGACACTTTTTTAATATTGGGTATTCATGTAATACTTGTAAAAACAATAAATTAAAACAAATATTTTATTTTCAATTATACAGAGTTATTAAAAAATGGATACAAACATTTTCACAAATGAAATGAATTTTATCAGGGTTCTTTATAAGGAATGGATAATTGATATGGGAATTATGAAATGGCCACGCACATACGACATAGATTCTGATTCAACGACATTGATTGGTAATTGGTATCTTGTACCGCCTTACTTCACCCCGTTTTCGAAGATGCTGAACTTCGAGTTTGGGTGTTCCAACCCCGTAAACGGAGGAAAACAAGCCCCAATTGGGGTCTACTGCACATTTTTGATATATGAGGCACTTTAATAACTCATTTTTCGAGGTTGCAAAGTGCTAAAATTGTATTTCACCGTTTTCGATGATGCAAGATACGCCTGCATAAAATGGGGCTGTTTCTCACTCATCGAATAACTTAAAAGTATCCGAAGATCGAAAAAACTATTCGGTATTCGGATACTTACAAATTTGGCGACGGATACGCATACTGAATACAAAATTCGAAAAATATCCGAATACAGCTTTCGAATACACATAAAGTATCCGGATACTGTATCCGAATACAGAAGTATTCGGATACTACCCAACTCTGGTAGGCGGTGTACACAGAATGTTTTGTGTTTGACAGGTAAGCATCATTTGATTGTACTGATTATCTCCGTCAGTTTTATGCTGATTAAAATTGCATCGTTTAATTAGATACTAAATATGTATTCAAAGAACGAAAAGGTCGATATGTTGTTGATATTCGGAGAGTGCAAGAGAAATTGTAGACAGGCTGAAGATTTTCGGATATCCACCTAATAATTATTTCGCTAGAGTAGAAGAGCAGTTCAAAGCAGTTCTTTTCAAAACTCTTCTAGCGGTCTCTCGATTCACGCCGATTTCGTCCTCAATTTGTCTCAGTGATATCGTCGGATCTGCATGTACTATGGCCAAAACGTTTACTTCCATTTCCTCGTCGACAATGTTTTGGAGATTGTTTTGATTTTCCGGTTCTCTTCTGAACTGCTCTTCTACTCTAGCGAAATAATTATCAGGCGGATGGCGTCTTTCCGGAAATCTTTCCACTTACAATTGTTCAGCCTGTCTACAATTTCTCTTGCACTCTCCGAATATCAACAACATATCGAACTTTTTATTCTTTGAATACATATTTAGTTACATATTTAGTATCTAATTAAACGATGCAATTTTAATCAGCATAAAACTGACGGAGATAATCAAGGGTAATATAACAAGACCTTGATAAATAGTCGACTATTTTTATTGCATCTAAATTTTGACTGCATTTTATAATAATGTAACGAGACATTATTTTGGCATTGATAATCTGATGAGAGCCCGAGAGCGAAGCTCGAGGGCTTTCATCTCTGATTATTAATGCCAAAATAATGTCGAGTAAAATTAATAAATACAAGAGAAATTTAGCAGCAATAAAATAGTCGACAATTAATCAAGGTCGTGTTAGATTTGTGAAGATTATTTATTGAATCTACTTCTTTATATCAGTCATATGAATGAATTAAAATTAAACAATTTGCAATAATTTATTCAAAATATCAAGAACAAAGCACAAAATCTAAACAAAAACATTTATGTGACATTTCCACCATGCGTAATTTGTGACATTTGTTCAGCTTTTGAAGAACTTGCAGTATTAACCGTAGAAGGTCCACATTCATTCTCTTATACAGCTTCAACACGATTGATTTTATTTGACGTTTAATAAGTATTTATTTAGAGTACTGTCAGATGCTCAGGCTCCTTGACATGAGTATCATGCTGAATAGTCGGTGACTATTGTGCATCATGTAAATAGTCGCTAATAGAGCGTGTTGATTGGTCCTGTCAAACAGGAAACAAACGTATGATTGGTTGATGACTGATATTTAATAGATGAAAGAAATAATCAGTACAATCAAATGATGTTTACCTGTCAAACACAAAACATTCTGTGTACACCGACTACTAGGCAAAATATTATTGCAAATATCTAGACTAATAGACTTGTGAATTGGTGGATCAGGGGAACAATTTTAATTTTATGTTTCTAAATGGAAAGATCATGATATGGATATATGGCAAAAGAGAAAGGCAGATAGTTTCTTCACAAGTAGCCAAATTGAAAAAAATATGTTCTTTCTCAGTTTTCGCAATATCGTGAGTTATTTTCAGATGTTTTTTCTTTTTATTAAAGAAATTATTGACAATCTGTAGGAAGTGATCAGGTATGGAAAAAACTGAAATTATATCGTTTAACTGATACTCTTTGGATTTCCAAGCCTACCAAGCATCGAAAGATTATCGAATTCGGGTAACAGCCAACTTGATGTTTTTCAATAAAATGCAGTTCATCTGCGAATTGAGAAACGAATGCCACTTTGTGATACACGGTTGAATAGTGAATTTCAAGACTAATAAGATAGGCTAGAAAAATATACAGGGTGTCATCCAAAAAAAAGAAGTTGGAGTTGCTGCCGATCAAACAGGTAGTTGAAAAACGTTGTCGTTAGATTCAAATGAAGCGCTATCATTGATTACGTAACTTCTGCAAATTTAAAATTTTTGTTTCTCCAAATAAAAAAACTACAGGCTGCTACATGTCTGCTGTGTCACCCGGAATAGTAGACATCATTGAAAATGACGATCGTTACCATGAAGACCACTTGAAATTTCAAAAAGACGGAGCACAGCCTGTTAGGGCGTTTTTGGATAGAATGTTTCCTGGAAGTTGGATTGGAAGAAGAGGCGCTATAGAGTGGCCAGCCAAATCTCCAGATTCAACCCCACTCGACTTTTTCCTGTGAGGTTACTTGAAAAACAAAATCTATGCAACCAAACCAGAATCTCTGGAAGATTTACGACGTAGAATTATTGAAGAATGCCGTCGAATAACGCCGGAAATGCTATGAAATGTGAGGTCTCATTTTGAACAGAACTTGTACTATCGTATGGAAATGGGTGGTAGACAGTTTGAACATTTAATTCATTGACAATAATAATTATTGCGACTGTTGCTTTATCAGATATTGTTTTTATTGATTCAGTGAATAAAAAGTGATTTCCCAACTTCAAGTTCCTATATCTCGAAAACGAATCGATAGAATTAAGTTATTTTTGTTGTTTGATATTAAGAAGGAAAATACCCTTCAAATAAAATATCACTTGGCTTAATATGTCTCCATTTAAAAAGGACCCCGCACAATAGCATAGGAAATTGGCCCACAGTGGGAATTGCCTGAAATTCACATATGTTATTGGTATTGAGTTTCTGATCAAATGTTCTCAAGGGCGCAATCCTCTGAGACCAATGATTTAGCTCTCAGGGCCGTATTTAGTATAGGTGCCAAATAAACAATGACACTTTGTTCTCAAGTCCATAATTTCCTATTAGAATTTAATTAAGTAAGAAATATTGCAAAATCTCAGCATTTGTCTTTTAGCTCAAGTCCTTTGTGAAACAGGTTTTGTCCTATAGGACCGTATATAGTAAAACTGTATTTGCCAAATGACCCACAAAAATCTGAATCAAATTGATATTGTTATAACTTTCCTATTTCTCAATCTATGTAAGTGGTTGATAGCTCGTTTGATATAGATGAATATAGCTTTGTTTGTGTACATAACAAACGTGGTCACCATCTTAATATCAGCACTCATCAAAATAATACTTGCAGCTGCTGGAGTATCGCATTGGACGATTTGCGACATCTCAATATGCTGTAACACAGTGTAGTCGGTGGATAATTCACATTTTGATTATGGCGGGCAAATCCCAAGCACCACAATATGCTACAAATATGAGCATATGTTACTGGTGTCCTTGCACCTAATTTGCAACTACAGTAGTATTCTATAATCATACATCTTCATTATTCTCGTCAGGTATTGAATAAATACTTGATATTTTTCTCTCCTGAATCGAGTATCACTCTGAACCTGAAAAATCCAGGTTCAACCAGTTGTATTTTTATTGTTATCAAGCCTTATGAATTATTTCTATAAGATAAGATCAGATAGTAGATATTATAGAGTTAATTCAAAGAGCAAATGACCGATTTCAACAATCAAAAAGTTGTAGTTCTTAGTTTTTCCTGTAACTATCTCTCTTAAAAAGCTACAAGATAAGTCCTACATAAAGTCCATAGGTTGGGCCGGCTATCTTGAATATTAAGATGACGACCACTTTTGTTATGTACTCAAAGAAAGCAACATTCATCATCAAACGAGCTATCAACCACTGACAGATCAAGAAATGAGAAAGTTATAACAAAATCAATTTGATTCCGTTTTTTGTGGATCACTTCTCAAATACAGTTTTACTAAATACGGTCCTGTAGGACAAAACCTGTTTCACAGAGGACTTGTGGTAAAAAACAAATGCTGAGATTTTGCAATATTTCCTATATAATTAAACTCTAACAGGAAATACAAAATTACATACTTGAGGAAAAAGTGTCATTGTTTATTTGGCACCTATACTAAATACGGCCCTGAGAGCTAAATCATTGGTCTTAGAGGATTGGGCTCACGAGAACATTTGATCAGAAACTCAATACCAATAACATATGTAAATTTCAGGCCAATCCCACTGTGGGCCAATTTCCTATGCTATTGTGCGGGGTCCTTTAAGGGTTGCGGTCACAGCTCCGAGGGATGGAATGTATTTCGGGTGAATTTTATCATGAACGATGTCCCCCTCGAAAATGTTGTTGATGTGTCCGAGCGTTTTTATATAACTCGTTTCTGCTGACCTAGAGACTTGTCCAATGGTTTTATAAACTATTTTTTATGGATATACTATCACTATCCTTCCTCTTTCGAGAAGTTTATTTCAGGTGGATTTACCACCCATTTTTTACAGTGTATACAGTGTAGTCATTTAAGTGTGCAACATATGGGAATCTTTTTAATGAATTGCACAACCAAAATACAAATAGTGCCAAAAGTTGGTGCATGCTCGGTAATCATTTTAGGTGCACTTAGAATAGCTGCAAGTCAAATAGCAAACAGGGTAGGTCAAAAAATATAAAAATTGCTCAAGAGTAAAGTACCCTTATTTCAGAAAATTCAGCAAAATGTTATTGAGAAAAGTTGTTTACAATTGAAAGTTATGCCCAAATACCAAAACATGGCCTCCCAAGTGATTTTTTAATTTTTTAATTTTTTTCGTTAATAATTTCCAAATTTGTAATTTTTTTTCTAATCACCCTTAGCACTTCCATAAAGTAACCACAACCAAATTGGTTGAGCATAGCTATGTTCAAATTCAAGAATATTCGTGAAATTAACTTGGATTTTTAATTTTTTAGGGATTCACAAACTTCATGTTTGTTGCAACGATATTCAGCTTAAGTTTAAAATTTCGCAAACCATATTTTTAACAAGGTAAAACATCATTAATGATAATATGCATATTCAAAAACTTTCATTTAATGTGAACATTTTGTGTTTGAAATGTTTATGAAAAAGCTGTACAAATTAATCGACAACCATTAAATCCTTTTAAAATAATCACGGATACCCAAAGAACAAAACAAATGAGTGTGGACAGTAAACATTATGACAGTTTGGTGACATTACCTTCTCATTCTCGAAGAATTATTGTTCGATTATTGAGTTTATTTGATTTCAAATGCCTCCTCCAAGACAGTTAACGTTAGCCGAGAAGGCAGAATTAGTTTTAATATGTGGAGATAACTATAAACCAGTGCGTGAAGCAGCAGATATATTCAATGAACGTCATCCAGACAAACAAGTGCACTATTCCACTGTAAGCAGAATTTTAAATAATTTCAAACAGACTGGCAGTTTGGATTATAAATATAAAAATGAACGTACGAAACCTGTATGTAATGAGGAAAATCAATTAGAAGTACTTCAGGCAGTTGTTGAAAACCCTAGAAGATCCACCCAAGAAATTTCCAGTTATACGGGTGTAAAACAAAGTTCTGTTAAGAAGATTCTTAAAAAAATAAATATCATGCCTATACCCAGGTAGCACATCATATTGGCTGAATCTTGGTTCTATATTGGGCCAATATAGATATATTGTAGATGAAAAATCAATATTGGTCCAATATGGGTAAATATTCAAAAAAAAATTATATTAATAATATTGGTGGAATATTGGTTGAACCAGTTTTGAATGTAGATTATCACACGAAATATTGGGTCAATATTGGTTGAATAATTTCTACCAATATCGATAATACAATATTGGTTATATATTGTTTTCCACATCAAAAATAAATATTGCAATCCAAATATTCCAGTCATATCGATTATAGGGGAAAAACTATATTGTATTTTCAAGTTTGATAGAATATTGGTTGAATATCATTTCCATTTTATTTGACAAATTGTAATAACTCATATTGAGTCAATATTGGTTGAACGATATTTACCAATATCAAGAAAACAATATTGTCTTCACATCGTTTATAACATCTAGAATAAATATCACAATTCCAATATTCCCCTAATATCGATTCTAGGAATAAAAACTATATTGTATCTCCAAGTGTAATTACACATTGGTTGAATATCATTTCGCCAATATTCAACAAATCTTATTAATTAATACTGGGTCAATATTGGTTCAATAATATTTATCGATATCATTAAAACAATATTGTCTTTATATTGTTTCCTACATCTAGATTGAGATGAAATTTGAATATTGGCCGAATATTCAATGAAACATATTGAAATTATATCATGATCAAACTTGGATAAAAATCCGCTAGGTGGCTCTACATATAGAACGTCTTCTAAAACCTACGAAAGTATATTAAATACTTCCCTTAACTTGTTTTCAAGACAGCTTACTCAGTGGTTATGGCGATCAAAAGGCAGACTCTGGTGTCACCTTCATCAACTAAAGGACATTTAATAATTTACCAAGGTATATTGACATCCACCAATATATCCAAATGATATAGTACCAATATCGATAAATATTGTACCGATATCGATAAATATTTTGAGGCCATTATTGCTTCAAGAATATTCCACCAAAACTATTTCTAAAATATTCAAATAATATTCGACCAATATCGCAAAATGTTCACATTTTACTTCTCGACAATATAACTTTTGAAAATTGTGCCAATATTGTCAGAATATTGTATCAGCGATATTGTACCATTATCGCCGAACATTTTGAGGCCAATATTAGTTCAAGAATATTTCGCCAATATTATTCAAGTAATATTGGACCAATATCGCCGAATGTTCACATTTTTTTTCTCGCCAATATTGCATTTCAAATATTTCGCCAATATGTTCACAATATTGTATCAATATTTTACCAATATAGGTGTGCTACTTGGGTAAGCCTATGTTTATTTGCACGTTTCAAGAACGAGACTATGACATACGGTATGATTTCTGCATGTGGATTCAAGGACAAATAGAAGATCAACATGATTTCCATAAGCACATTCTTTTTGGAGACGAATCTACGTTCACAACAAATGGCGTTGTCTCTTCCCAAAATTGTAGGTGGTGGTCGGACGAAAATCCGAATTTTGTCATTGACAATAAAAACCAATATTATCAAAAAACAAATGTTTGGTGCGGTATTGTTAACAACAAATTATTGGGGCCGTTTTTTTTTCGCCACAACCTAACTGGTGATACCTATTTACAATTTTTGGAAAACGAACTAACGGACTTTTTGGAGAATATGAGCTTACAAGAACGACATAAATTATGGTTTGTACATGATGGATGTCCTGCTCATTCTACTAGAATTGTTTCAGAATGGTTAAATGGGAAATTTGGTGATAAATGGTTAGGACGAAATACTGATCCACGATGGCCTCCTCGTTCGCCAGATCTCACCCCATTAGATTTTTTTTATGGGGATATTTAAAGCAAAAGGTTTACAAGGATCGACCATTTAATAATGCTGAGGAGCTTGAAAATACGATACGACATCATTGCAGAAATATTCCAGGAAGTGTGTTGCGATCTACTATTCGTGAATTTCATGATCGGACAATAAGATGCATTGAACGAGAAGGAGGACACACAGAGACCCGTCGATAAATCTTTCTTCACACATTTGATAATGGTTAAGTTATGATAAAAATAAGCCAATAAAAATTGTCAAAACCATCGGCACCGCTTTCAAATACAATTGAAATCATTGTATTATTCCTTTTTGATTATTTTGTTAATATTTATTAATAATAATGTTTCCTTTCAACCCTCATTTTTTTTGTTCCTTGGGTTTCCCGATTATTTTAAAAGGATTTCATGTTTGGCGATTAATTTGTATAGCTTTTTCATAAACATTTCAAATACAAAATGTTCAGTTCAAATGAGAGTTTTTGAATATACATATTATCATTACTAATGTTTTACCTTGTTAAAAATATGGTTTGCGAAATTATGAAGTTGTGTTGAATATCGTTGCAACAAACATGAAGTTTGTGCTTCCCTAAAAAAATTAAAATCCAAGTTAATTGAACAAATATGCTCGAATTTGAACAAAGTTATGCTCAACTGATTTTGTTATGATTAACTTATGAAAGTGTTTAGGGTGATTATAAAACGAATTACAAACTGGGAAATTATTAACGAAAAAAATTGAAAAGCCAAAAAATGTCTTAGGAGGCCATGTTTTGGTATTTGGGCATAACTTTCAATTGTAAACAACTTTTCTCAATAACATTTTGCTGAATTTTCTGAAATAAGGGTAGTTTACTCTTGAGCAATTTTTATATTTTTTGACCTACCCTGTATGCTATTTGACTTGCAGCCATTCTAAGTGCACCTAAAATGATTACCGAGCGTGCACCAACTTTTGGCACTATTTGTATTTTGGTTGTGCAATTCATTAAAAAGATTCCCATATGTTGCACACTTAAATGACCACACTGTATACGCAGTCGTTACAAACTTACCGACTGATTCACTGAAAATTGTAAAATTACAAATTACGACTTCGATCTGAACGAAATCGCTGTTTTGCGTGCTCCATGAATTTAGAGAACATGCCAATCATATTTTTTAAATTCAATAATATTATTCAATACGTTATGCATTATAGTAATGCTTGTCGGAAAAGGCAGTGGCTAGAATTAATTGCTATATTATTAAGGTAATGAAAAGTAGTTTTGATAAGTTTATATACTTTTCAGGTTTTCAAGTGTACCTACACCAAGAAAACAACTGAGATAGGTTCAGATGATTTGATTACTTTTCAAGAAGGGACACAAGTCCTCCACACATATAATATTTCAGTTTTCTTACTGGGATCTTCAACTATATGGGCCGGTTGCATAAAAACCAATCGAATATTTGATGTCCCGTTATAGCTATTTATATAGATCCTAACGCCCGGAGGGTAACATTCACCCGAGGGATAAATGTTGCCCGATAAACATTGAAGAGGTTGCTAAGGTTGTTTATTCAATAAAATGACGCTGCATATTTGTAAGAATTGACAAGCTTGTTAGTGGAGGAAACTAAAATCGGTTGTGTTCATAATAATTATGGAGATCCCACAGAATGTGACGCTCAAAGCTGAAAAGGCGTTAGGAAATTTACTGCCTGTGAAATCCAAATACTTATACGAGAAGGAGTATGACCATTTTTGAAATGGAAAGTTGAAAACAGAGTGAATACTGTAAATGAAACTGTCTCAATGGCATACTTCCAGGAACTGATGAGTTTATCTCATGAAAAATATTAATATTTTTTATTTATTTTACATTATTTCAGTCTGAAAAATAAAGTGCAAATAGTCTATAAAGTTGTTCTGGTAATGGGCGGCGATGAAATGGTCAAGATGACAATTGATGACATTGAAGATCAAGGTACCAGAAACCAAGACATGCACCTCAAAAAGTTTCACCATTGTTGAAGAAAGGGAACCTTGAACTTAGTTAAAAAGTACATTGCACTACGACCAAAAGGATGTAAACAGCGTAGGTTTTTTTTAACCTACAGAAATAATAAATGCATTTAGTTACCTGTAGGTAAAAATACTATACGCATAGTGTTCCTTCTATCATAGCGAAATACCTTAATTTGAAAAACCCGAAAGGTTACACCGGACACTGTCTACGCCAATGACATAATACGGATAGACTTCGTTATTTACATTTCGAACTTTGGTGACAGTTTTTATTGCAGCTTGTTCCGCGGGAAATATTTGCCAATCATCCCAAAATTCGGCAAAGCTAAGTTTCTGCTGTGTGTGACTCTATGTTGACCGTAGCTATTGATGTAAATAACGCAGTCTGTTCGTAATATGTCTATGGTCTACGCCGATCGTCGTTAACGCTTCTTGTTCAAGGTGTTGCTTTCTTTGAAACACTAAAATTACATGGAAAATGGAAGAGTAGTACGGTTGCGGAGAGCTATATTGAAGAAAGTATCTCCTCCAAGAACAAAATTACTACAATGATAGCCCATTCTGTTTCCGAAAAAGAAAATGTTAACGTTCCGAACGAAACCGAATGCACATTGAGGAGTTCAGCATCGGTCAACTCACAGAACTTCAAACTTGGTACTAATTTTTCAGGAAAATTTGAAAATTGTAATTTCTATTTGAGAGAAAATAATTAGTCCCTTTTTTATGTACAGTTATAAATAAAAATTTTCTGAGTAATTAATTTATTGAACTACAGAAAAATATATTTATCGGGCGTTATGATTCATAATGCCCTCCATAACGCCCCGGGCGTTATGGGTCTGTTAATAGCAACCGTTGCCAAGGTATTATAAAGCAGTGATGGACAAGTGAAAAATAAAATATTTAGCATGGTGTTATATTCAAATTTGGGCTGCATAGAAACACAGAACATTGTCTTAATGCCACATTAACTTAACGTTACGTTAACTGGTGGAGTTGACTACTGAACGTTGAATATCGGTTGCAAAAAAGCCAATCAAATTCTAAGTCACATCAACCCGAATTTGGTTGGTTGGTTAAAGACCGACGAGCAACCCGGTGAAAATCTTTTTAATTAAATTGTGAAAGGCTTTCGCGGCCATCGTCACTTACATGATGGTTCTTCGGGTTGTAAGGCCGACGTATGTTCTGAGAAGGTCTCGACGTTTCGCCAACACGAGTGGTTAGCATTTTCATGAGTTATTTTGCAAATTTCTGCTTTCTTAAGTTGCTGTCAAATGTTTGACATTTGTAATACGTTGTCTCAATAAATACCTGTGATTTGACGTTCTTACATCTGATTGGTCCATAGCGTTAGCAGACATCATAGAATCGTTCGTACCGATATTTTGTGGGTAGGGAGCTAATTGAGAATTTTTAAGAACTGGAAGCCAAACCTTGTTCAATTGTAGTCCTTCTTCGGTTCTGTTGAAGTTGCTGTGGTGTTTCTGGATTTCAATTGCTTCCCGGAAGAGTCTTGGGTAATAGGCAGATGTTGAAGAGATGACTTGGGTTTCTTCAAATTTCACTCTATTGTTATCGTTGTTGAGAGTATGTTCTGCGACAGCGGATTTCTGTGTGTGCCCTAACCGACAGCAAGCCTTGTGCTCTTTGATTCTTGTTTTAACGGAGCGTTTCGTGGTTCCGATATAAACGCTGCCACAGGAACATGGAATGCGATAAACCCCAGAAGAGCATAGTGCGTCTCGTTTATCCTTCGCTGATCTAAAGTGGTCTCTCAGTTTTTTTGAAGGTTTATAAACGGTTTTAATCTCATATTTTCGTAGAATACGGCCAATACGATCTGTGACTCTGGGAACATATGGTAAGAATGCTTTTCTTTTTTCGGTGTTGTTTTGACTACTACTTGGTTCACTGGATGGACAGTCATTTGGTCTACTATTGATTCTTCCGTCTCTGATTTCCCTTCTATTTTTCATACACCTCTCAATATCTCTTTCTTTGTACCTGAATCCCTGGAAGCTGAACTGAAACATCTAAAAAACGCTCTTCTTTCTAATGGATACAAAGAAAGATATATTGAGAGGTGTATGAAAAATAGAAGGGAAATCAGAGACGGAAGAATCAATAGTAGACCAAATGACTGTCCATCCAGTTAACCAAGTAGTAGTCAAACCAACACCGAAGAAAGAAAAGCATTCTTACCTTATGTTCCCAGAGTCACAGATCGTATTGGCCGTATTCTACGAAAATATGAGATTAAAACCGTTTATAAACCTTCAAAAAAACTGAAAGACCACTTTAGATCAGCGAAGGACAAACGAGACGCACTATGCTCTTCTGGGGTTTATCGCATTCCATGTTCCTGTGGCAGCGTTTATATCGGAACCACGAAACGCTCCGTTAAAACAAGAATCAAAGAGCACAAGGCTTGCTGTCGGTTAGGGCACAAACAGAAATCCGCTGTCGCAGAACATCCTCTCAACAACGATAACCATAGAGTGAAATTTGAAGAAACCCAAGTCATCTCTTCAACATCTGCCTATTACCCAAGACTCTTCCGGGAAGCAATTGAAATCCAGAAACACCACAGCAACTTCAACAGAACCGAAGAAGGACTACAATTGAAAAAGGTTTGGCTTCCAGTTCTCAAAAATTCTCAATTAGCTCCCTACCCACAAAATAACGGTACGAACGATTCTATGATGTCTGCTAACGCTATGGACCAATCAGATGTAAGAACGTCAAATCACAGGTATTTATTGAGACAACGTATAACAAATGTCAAACATTTGACAGCAACTTAAGAAAGCAGAAATTTGCAAAATAACTCTTGAAAATGCTAACCACTCGTGTTGGCGAAACGTCGAGACCTTCTCAGAACATACGTCGGCCTTACAACCCGAAGAACCATCATGTAAATCTTTTAAATTGTTTCATATGTGGAACATAAACTTAACATCTTATGAATGATGGTCAACATCATCAATACGTATACATTATACGTATTTTCTGAGGCGATAAGTCCCAATTTTCAGCGTTGTATCAACGTCATACTTCAGTGATCATATTTTCATTTTCAAAATGACACATCATGCTCAATGTCCAAATAGCCATATCATAACATATGTCAAGTAACTGATTTAAAACTTATATTTCCAATACAACGGTCTTTTCTGAGGCGATAAGTCCCAACTTTCACCGTTGTATCAACGTCAGATTTCATCGATCTCATTTTTATCATCAAAATGATGTGTTATGCACAATGTCCAAAGAACATATCATAATATATATCAAGTGAGTGATTCAAAACTTATGTTTCCAATACGACGGTCCTTTCTGAGGCGATAAGTCCCAACTTGCAGCGATGTATATTCGTCATACTTCATTGATCATAATTTCATCATCAAAATGACGTATTATGCACAATGTCCAAAGATTACAGAATAAGATTCCTACGAATTCAAATACTCAAAGGAATCTACGTACCGATCGTGCTGGCAAAAAATATTAATTACTTCTAGTAGTTGTTTTTCATTTTATTTTTTATTTTTAACATATTTATTTTATGTAGGTAATAGGTACGACTAAAATATATCATGAATCAATATCTGAGAGATTTCACTATCAATAAAATAAAGACAAAGATAGCAGAAGATGTAGTTACATGTAAAAAGCTCTTTCTTGAGCACAGTAATTTGGAATTCAGTTTACTTCATATGAATATTAGAGGACTCGGAAAACATTTAGATGAAATGAAACTATTATTGGATGACTTATCACATGATTTCCAGATTGTTGTGCTCACAGAAACACGAAAATTGAAAGATCGCAACCTTCGTAATTTGGCTGGGTATCAACTAGTTTATAATGAAGGTATTATCAATAAGTGTGATGGGGTAGTGATATACATAGGAGAAAAATTGTCATATCAGGCCGATATTATAATATATTTGGGTGTGACCAAATGTAAACAAGTTACGATAAACTATTTTGGCAAAAAAATAATGGTCACTTCTATATACAGATCCCCGTCAACCTGCTCGAAAGAATTCAATATTGCCTTAAGTGAACATTTACGAAATCGACCCATTAGTGAAATGCACATAATTGTAGGGGACATGAATATAAATCTTCTTGATGATCAAGATGAAGTAACTGAAACTTACCAAAATATTTTGAATGAGGAAGGCTTTATCTCAGCAATCAATAAAAGATCACGTATACAAAACAATACAGAAAGTTGCCCTGATCATATTTTCATTAAAAGTAGAGATTTAGATCAATATAGATGCAATGCCATAATTCTCGACACATTGATAACAGATCATTTCACCTCTATAATGCAAGTAATCATTCCCACTACAGAAAAAACATTTTTCAAAAATATTATTACTAGGCGGGTTTTAAATAAAGAAAACTTAAAAAAAGATATATCAAATGAAAAATGGATGGATATTTGCAATATAACAGATATGAATGAAGCTATGTACCTGTTCATAAACAAAATTAATGAGTATATACAGAGAAATACCAGAATTAAAAAATATAGGGATACTAATCATAAGAAAACACCGTGGATTACGAATGCTCTAATGACATCAGTACATAATAAATATGATCTTATGAAAATTTCGAAAAAATATCCAACAGAGGAAAATATTAGCAAATACAAAAAATATAGAAATGATCTGAATACTCTTATCAAAAAAGCAAAATGTGACTATTACAAGAACAAAATTGGAACTAATAAATCAGACTCCAAACAAATTTGGACATTTGTAAAAGTAAAAGATCAACAGAAATCAAGGAAATTGTTGCTGGAGATGGGAGAAAAATAACTAATAAAACAGGCATTGCTAATGAATTCAATAATTTTTTCACGGTTGTAGGCGAAACTTTTGCCAATAAAATTAAACGTTGTGATGAAATGCAGACGGCTGGACATATTGGTCAATTGCCAAACTCAATTTTTTTTAGACCAACGAATGAAAAGGAAGTTGAAAAAATTATCAAAGAATTAAAAATTCATAAAGCTCCCGGATATGATGAGATCAATTCTGAGACTCTAAAAGAAATTAGTAATTTTATTTCCGCCCCCCTAACATACCTTCATTGATAAATCAATGTTTACTGAAAGGAGTTTTCTCAAGTTAACTCAAATCAACAGTCATATCACCATTACACAAAGCCAAAAATAAACTGGAGAAGACCAATTACAGGCCAATATCCCTAATCACCAATATTGCTAAGGTTTTTGAGAAAATATTGATAATGAGAATAATTAGTTTTTTAAAAAAGTACAATATTTTGTCTCCGAAGCAGTTTGGTTTCAGGGAAGATATGTCGACACAAGATGCCATAATACATCTCACTACAAAAATATATAAATCATTGGACATAGGAAAACCTGCACTCTCAGTTTTCATCGACTTACAGAAGGCATTCGATACAGTCGATCATATCCAATTATTGGAGATTTTGGAAAATATTGGTTTTCGTGGTACTCCATCACAGCTGATGAAAGATTATTCATCAAATCGCAATTAACGGGTTAAACTGAACGAAGTTTTGAATGACACTAAAATTCTAAAATGTAGTGTACCAATACTGTTCATCATTTACTTGAATATTTTATTCACTCTTCACACTAGCGCTGATATTATTAGTTTTGCCGATGATACGGCGTTATTTTTTAGCGCAGACACATGGGAAATATTGAAAACAACAGCAGAAAGGGAACTAGGTAAAGTTATACATTTTCTTGGAAATAAACTCCTTTCAGTAAATTTCAGTAAAACTTACTTTGTACCTTTCGCTTGCAAGCTTACCTCATTTCAATCGTTTAACAATACCGAACAATCCTGTGAAAAAATTGAAATTGAAAGCATTAACCAAATAAAATATTTAGGTGTATACTTGGATTCACACCTAAAATGGAATGTGCACATTACTTTTGTTATCAAAAAATTAAGATCCCTTTTATGGAGATTCAAATATATAAAATCCATATTTAATATCGGTCAATTGAAAATAATATACCAAGCGCACTCGTTGAACCTCATCTCACTTATGGTATCCTTGCCTGGGGTGGTACCACAAACAATCATTTGAAAAGATTAGAGGTTACCCAGAAATGGATACTGAAAATCATATACAGAAAAGATTACACTTTTCCCACTGAACAACTATTTCATGAATCAAGAATTTTTGATATCAGACAACTTTTTTGGCAATATCTGTTGAGTAGATAACATAAGCATAGGCATGAGCTTATAAATCTACATCATGGTTATGGAACTAGGAATAGGGATAACACAAATAAAGTACCGAAGGTATTCAAATCTTTAACCCAAAGAAGTTACTTTTTTCTTGCACATAGAATGTATAACCTCTTACCACCTGAGTTGAAACAAATAGCCTATCTACCATTGTATAAAAAAAAAGTAAAAGACTGGATACAAAATAAAAATAGACTGTTCATACATAGCCTGATTGATTTAAAGAAAATATATTAATAAACCAAGGGAAACGTTTATTTGAAATGTATTAAATTTTTTTAGTTGAAAAAATAATGTATTTACTTGCTTAGATGTAATATGGCTGATAAATAGTTCTACTACTTTAGCAAATTTTAAAAAGTTTATCTTTCAGAGAATGTTTATACTGTGTTTATTGTAACTATGAATGAGAGAATATACATTATTATTATTATTATTATTATTATTATTATTATTATTATTATTATTATTATTATTATTATTATTATTATTATTATTATTATTATTATTATTATTATTATTATTATTATTATTATTATTATTATTATTATTATTATTATTATTATTATTATTATTATTATTATTATTATTATTATTATTATTATTATTATTATTATTATTATTATTATTATTATTATTATTATTATTATATATATATGGTTGCATGGTATGTGGTAGGTACAGGCTAAGCAATGAAGCAGCCTATTAGGCCTTCTGTGCATGTTATCATGGTAACCCACGAGGTCCAATAACTAATGGACAATTCACAAAAGCTTTTGATAGTGCATGGAATTTTTAACGTTGCCGTTAACTTTTTCATGGGTTTATATGAACCTTAATCATTCATTCGCGAGGGAATAATGATTCATTATTCCCAACGGGAATAATAATGACTTTAAATTCTAAATGTCACATCTATAATGCGTTTATTATATATTAGTCGTAGATAAAAATCTTTATTGCACTAATCTGTCATTCTTCTACAGCGTTCTGTCATCATGCCAAACATAAAAGTCAAATCGATGCCATATTTAGCCCATTTTCTATGAGATTGCATAACGTTTTAAACACTGCATATTTTATATTATTTATTACATACTGAGATTGTAACATTACTAGAAAATTCAATTTAATAAAAATAAAATTTGTTTCTTTGAATATTATTACATTAATATTAGCAGCTGGATTTGAACAAAAAATGTCTTCCTTGCACTTTAGTACTACCTAAATGAAACAGTTTTTGGTTTTTGCACAAACGTAGGAAGAGTATGGTATGCAACTCGTGTAAAAATTGTTTATTACACTCGGCAACTCGGCCTGATGGTCTCGTCGGACAATTTCACGTCGAGTGCAATAAACACTTACTTTTTGCACTTGTTGCATTCTTTTTGCACTTGTTGCATTAATAACTATGAACGCATTAAAATCGCTGTTTTCACATTTTTTGGTGTCCTATCATAGTTTTAAACGTAGGTACTGAGGTCCTAGTATTGAAAAAATCCCTACAACTTCCAGGCTGTTAAACTTCCAAGCTCTCACTTGTTGTTTCTATAAGAAATAAAGTCACCTGTTACCATTATTATCTAGGTGACAAATCAATCAATCAAGAGTATTCTTCATTTTCAGGTAGCTGTGAAAGCAACCAGGCTCTCTAAAACACTGCTTTAAAGTCATGCCCACCGCACCCACAATACAATTTTTAGTTTTTGATTGCCAATGTACTAACATACTCTTGCGTATAAAGGCTTGTGCTTCTTTCTCATCTCAGTTCGAACCTACTTAGCGTTATTATAAAAATCACAAAACAATGGAATGTGGGCGTCACTCACGTTTTGTAATATACATGTTAACGAAATCGCAATATTTCTGATTTTGACAATATGGATAATATTTCACATATGTTAAACGATTACATGCATGATATAAAAATTACTATACACGGCGTTCTCCTCTAGCTTCTTGCCGGGATTTTGTTATGTCTAATTCGCAATGCTTGGTATATTTATTGTACAGTGAATCTAGGATGAGAATTCTTATAATTCTAATTCGAACAAGTTCGTAGGTTTTGCCGGAGAGTACGAATAAATATGAATAAAATCGACAAAGTCGACATACCCTTCTCTCCAAATAATCCCACAAAGTGGAAAATATGATTAAAAAATCTGACAGAAAACAACTACTTCCCTGGCTAGTGCCACGACGGATATTGAACTACATCTGACAGTTATTTGTGCAACGTTCTTCCAAGAAGACTCAATTGTGTGTTACAGTAGACAAAAAAAAGATTAATTTGGCTGGCGATGACCACCTGCAGACACGTTTCAAGGTTCTTGCCTCTCATCATGGTAGGTACGACAACTTCGAGTTGTCTTGTCCCTGCCAAATGAATTACACTTTATTGTTTATCTAATAATTCCCTACGGATGAAGCAGCGACTTACAGTAAAGTCAGTCGCAGCGCCACCTGCCAGGAAAATCAATAAGCATTCCTCGAGACAGCAAATCCAGAAAGAGTAAATGTATGGTGTCGAATTTGAAACGAGCGAATTGTAGGTCACTTCTTTTTAAGATACAGTGTAAAAGGCGTATGCTATTTGAAAATTTTACAAACCGAGAATTTTACATTTATCGACAACCAACCATTACAAGAGCGAATTCGTTTATTCTTTCAACAAAGGTTGAACAATGACTTTGGCGAGCAGTGGATAGATTGATATTTAGGTAATCCTTGGCCTGCTAGGTCTCCAGAACTAAAACCGTGTGGTTTCTATTTATGGGGATACCTCAAAGGCAATGTTTATGAACAACGCCTATTTCACAATGATTCACATTTAGAATAGATACAGTTTTGGTTGAATGGAAAGAAACTGCAGAACAGAAAGGATATCTATAAGAAAGTATGGAAATTTCAAAATATTATAGATTGTCAAAGGACCCCGCACACCTTATATGGGAAAATGGCTCTCCTTGTAATTTCTTGAAATTTTGATATGTTGTAGAACACCATCCTATGACTAGGTAGTTTTCGCGATACAGGGTGTTGAATTTGAGAAATATTCACTTTTCATCACTCTGTATCTCCCAAGTTATGATTTAGTTTGGATTTATCTTTGTGGTATTATCATCCTTGTATGACGAATTCATGAGAAATTCATTTCCAAATCTTTTCGTAGTACAGGGCGATTTCACTTGATAATAATGCTATTTTGAGACTTCCACAATTTCAACTTTTTATACAGTAAAAATTCGAAAAAAGGAATTTCTGCGAATGAAACAATCAGGTATAATATCTATATTTATAACTGACCACTATTTTATTGAAAAATCTCGAATAAAAGAGACCTGATGAGGAAGAACTATAGCAAACTCACCGAAAACTGGAGTGAAAATATAGCAACGGGGAATTGTACAGATCTTAGATTTTTTCACACATTTTCGTCTTGTATATGAAAAACCCCTCATAGGATTCCGATGAAAATTTCCTACAATATGAATGAAAGTATTTCAAGTTCTCCCATGAAAAAATATTGCTACCTTTTCGGACTCCTTTATGAGCTATAGGGTGATGAAAAAATCAATGTTTTTATTTATTAAAGTATAAGTAATTTTTCAAATTGACACCATTCGACTCTGTTTACGATGAATCACATCATTTAACATTCTTCACGAGAATTTTGTTAATTTAGGTGGGTTAATTACTACAAGGTGTCCCAAAAACCAAAATTCGTTATTTTTCTATATTCGTGAATCTCCATGTATAAATTGTATAAACTATGATGATGGATGAAATGAATTTATAATATTATGTGATAATTCTACTTTTTTTCGCATTTTCTCTTTATGAAACAACAGAATTATGAAAGTCTCAAAATAGCATTATTATCAAGTGAAATCGCCCTGTACTACGAAAAGATTTGGAAATGAATTTCTTATGAATTTGTCATACAAGGATGTGATGATAATGTCACAAAAGATAAATTAGAACTAAATCATAACTTGGGAGATACGGAGTGATGAAAAGTGAATATTTTTCATATTCAACTCCCTGTATTTCGAAAACTACCCATAGGACCGTGTTGCGTCCATTGAAACATTTCATCAGAATGCTCAATTCTACAACATCAACAATTCAAGAAATTTGACGGAGAGTCATTTTCCCATATAAGGTGTGCGGGGTTATTTCTTATTTTATTTTTTTGTAGTGTGAGTATTAAAATCGTTGTTATTATTGTTATTTCATTCTTGTTATGAAATTCTTGTTATGTGTGCCAAATTTCAGATTATTCGAACGATTTGAATTAGATGAAAATCCAATTATTTATTATTATTATTATTATTATTATTATAACATTACTATAATGAAATTTCTGTATTTTTATCAGTCCTGGATTATTTGGGAGATTGGAAGTATGTGAAAATTGAATTTACAGATTTACATCATTATGATTATTATTATTATTACATTCATATTATGAAATTCTTCTCATTGTCATCAGTCTGAGATGTGTGCCATATTCCAGATTTTTAGGACGATTGAAATTAGGTGAACATTTATTTTACAAATTCACATCATTACTATTATTATCATTACATTATTATTTTAAAATTGTTGTGAGATTGTCTGTCCTTGAAATGTGTGACAAATTCCAGATTTTTTGAATGATCGGTAGCAGGTAGAAATTTAATTCACAAATTAACATCATTATTATCACATTCTCATTATGGAATTCTTGTATTGTCATCGGTCCTTGATATGTGTGCCAATTTTTAGATTTTTCGGAGGATGGGATAGCGGTGAAAATTGAATTTCAAAATACTTATCATTATTATTCTTTTTATCACATCAATATCATGAAATTCTTGTACTGTCGTCGGTCCTTGATATGTGTGCCGAAATTTAGATTATTCGGAAGACTCGAAGTAGATGAAAATTAATTTAAAAATTCACATCATTTTTATTATTATTCTTATTACATTCTTGTTATGGAATTCTTGTATTGTCATCGGTCCTTGATATGTGTGCCAAAATTCAGATTTTTCGGACGATTGAGAATACGTGAAAATTTATTTTACAAATTCTCATAATAATTATTATTATAATCATTACAGTATTATTTCGAAATTCTTGTGAGGCTGTTGGTCCTTGAAATGCGTGCCAAATTCCAGATTTTTCGAACTATTGAAAATAGGAGAAAATTTAACTTCAAATTCACATCATCATTATTATTATTACATGATTATCACGAAATTCTTGCTTTGTCATGGGTGTCTGATATGTTTGCCAAATTTCAGATTTTTCGGACTATTGAAATAGGTGAAAATTTAATTCCCAAATTCACATCATTATTATTTTTATTATCTACATAATTATCATGAAAATCTTGTATCGTCATCGGTCCTTGATATGTGTGCCAAATTCCAGATTTCTTCGGATTATCGAAAATAGGTGAAAATGTAATTTACAAATTCATATCATCATTATTATCATTACATTCTCGTTATGAAATTCTTGTGTTGTTTTCGGTCCTTGAAATGTGAGCCAAATTCCAGATTATTCGGTTGATTGGAAGTAGGGGAAAATTGAATTCAGAAATTAACATCATTATTATTATTATTACATATTAGGTAGCTATGAAATTCTTATATTGTCATGGGTCCTTGATATGTGTGCCGAGTTTCAGATTTTTCGGACGAATGGAAGTGGTGAAGAGTAATTTACAATATTTTATTACATTGTTTGTAGTTTGGCCCAAGTAAATCTAATAAAAGCGTGTCAATAATTTGTTTACCTACTCTTATTATATTATATATTAATTATTCAACTGCTTTTTAGCAGGCTATAGTATCTGTAAACAAACAGCGTGAGTTATATATTATATAACTCTACAGGGCAATTCAAATTCGACCCCCACCATTGGAATCTCCTAAACTCTAGGAGATACGTCGAAGCTTAAATTGGGGCAAAGTTGCGTATTCTGGTGCTTAACAAAATACTGTTTTGATGAGTATTTCCGGAAATATCGGGAAAAAACTGAAAATCGGAATTTTCGTTTTTATTTTTTTCTATCGTTATTTGACAACATAGCTCAAAACCAAAAGTACATTTTCATTGATACTTTTTTTAGCTACACGTTTTCAAGTTCAGATTTACTATCCGACGTTTCGTCTTCTGGCATTCATCATCAACTTTTTTTCTGTTATGGGCGCCATATTGTTTTTTTATAAAGAAAAATAGTGATTCTCATTCTAATTTCATTGATGTATAATTTGTTATGATTTGCACTTCTGAAACCACAGATATTAAAAAAAACAACTTCATCTGAGATGGTCATGACTTCATCGAAAAATTTTGTTTAATTAACACTAGTTGTCAGAACTCATTAGACATCATAAGTTTCACAAATACTTCAGTCGAAATGTCCTCATTCTCAAATGAAGAAAAACGAGATATGTTGAAACTTTATTATAAATTTGTTAGGAATAGTGTAGAATAGGAAAGACAACAGCCGGATAGAACATTATTCGAAATTTTGGACAAACACTGAGTACGGTGCGTTTCAAAAACCAAGAATGAAATATGGAAGCAGAATGGAACAAAATATTAGACGTAACTTATTAGCCGAGGTAAAGTAATTGTTCATTCCATATTCGAAGAAGTTATTTTTGGTACTTTTTTAGATAAATGTAGATCCTTCCAAATCAACACATCAAGTCTCGGCAGAAATGGATGTGCCACAGACGAGCGTTTGGGGGGAATTCAAAAAAAGTGGTTTGAAATGTTATAAGATACATATTTCACAAAAATTACATCCAGGTGATCCTGAGAGAACGATGGAATTTTGTAGCTGGCTCTCGAATAGGGTAGATCCTACAAACTTCTTGAAAAACATTATTTGGACCGACGAAAGTACTTTTTCGAACTGTGGTGTTTTTAATAGAAATAATGAGCACATTTGGAGTGAAAATAATCCACGACACTTCAGAGAAGTCAGACCACAAGTTCGGTTTCGTTTGAATGTGTGGTCTGGAATTTATGACGACCGAATACTTGGACCTCATTTCTTCTCTAATACTTTGAACGGGGTAACCTATCTTCGGTTCTTAAGAAACGAATTCGAAGAATATATGGATACGTTTCCCCCTGTTAATTATAACCGCTGCTGGTTTCAGCATGACGGGGCTCCTCCACACAATAAAAGAGCAGTTTGCGAATATTTATACCATAGATTTTCTAATAGGTGGTTAGGAAATTCTGGACCAGTGAGGTGGCCGGCAACGTCACCTGACCTTACAGTTTTGGATACTTTCTTGTGGGACACTTTGAAGAACAGAATCTATGAAGAGCAAGAATATGACACAGTAGATTAACTTAGAGACAATATCATCACGCAATTCAGGTCTATCAGAAGAAGGGATATTGTTAGGGCTGTTCTTAATTTGAGACGACGAGCTCGGTTATGTATTCAAGAGGAAGGCCATCATTTCGAACACTTGTAATACTTTTTGTGCATTTTTTACAAGCACATGATTTTATTCTTGTTTTTTGTAACGCACCGTACTCAGCCAAGTGTTTGCCCAAAATTCCGAATAATGTTCTATCCGGCTATTGTCTTTCCGGATATAATTCAAAATAAATTTGTGTTGTTTTCGTACTATTTCTATCAAATTTATAATAAAGTTTCAACATATCTCGTTTTTCTTCATTTGAGAATGAGGACATTTCGACTGAAGTATTTGTGCAAACTTTTGATGTTTAATGAGTTCTGACAACTAGTGTTTATTAAACAAAATTTTTCGATGGAGTCATGACCATCTCAGATGAAGTTGTTTTTTTTTAATATCTGTGGTTTCAGAAGTGCAAATCATAACAAATTATACATCAATGAAATCAGAATGAGAATCACTATTTTTCTGTATAAAAAACCAATATGTCGCCCATAATAGAAAAAAATAGTTGATGATGAATGTCAGAAGACGAAACGTCGGATAGTAAATCTGAAACATGAAAACGTGTAGCTGAAAAAAAGTATCAATGAAAATGTACTTTTGGTTTTGAGCTATGTTGTCAAATAACGATAGAAAAAAATAAAAACGAAAATTCTGATTTTCAGTTTTTCCCGATATTTCCAGAAATACTCGGAATTTTCCAAGTTCCAAAAAAGTATTTTGTTAAGCACCAGAATACGCAACTTTGCCCCAATTTAAGCTTAGACGTATCTCCTGTAGTTTAGGAGATCCCAATGGTGAGGGTAGAATTTGAATTGCCCTGTATAACTCACCATAATAAATCGGAAATTCATGGAGGTATTTACGAACCAAATATCAACGTGGCTCTGTACTCTGTACTTCTGTACCATAGAAATATATATTATATACTTACTCTAGAATGCTAATCCCGCCAATTTTCACGGCGAAAAGCATGCCGCGTATGCGACCCGTTTACGATGTGCGCATGCGCGTCATCAGTGTAGTTTGGGAAGATCGTTGCCAAGTTTGAAAATAATTTGGTGTTCCAATTCAGAGGTTTTTGTTATGAGGCAATAAAACACATGTCATTTGAAAAAGAGAAATTTGACAACGCATTTAGGACTTTTTAAAACCGAAAAGAACCTTTTAGAGATAGATTATTCCGAATTTTAGGCGCGAAAGAGATTTATTTAAAACAATAATGTACCATATGCTACTGTAATTATAATGACCGTGCAACAGTGCTTTTTCATCAACAGGAAGACTTGTCACTCTTGTCAGAGACAGAGTCGGTTTTTTAAATTTCAGATTTTCTCTTGTCGTTTTGTGTGGTGTTTGTTGTCATTGGTTACACTTTAATTTTTCGTGAATTTGCATTAATCTTGTTTCTTCAAAGACAATTTCTAATGAAGCCGTTTCTTCCTAAAAATAAACAATGAACTGTTTAGTGTTGTGTAAAAGAAAAATTCCTGAAATAAATCAGTGTTGGTAGATAATGAAATTTTTTATGCTTTGCTCAAAATGGCTTAAATAATATTTTAGCTTGACAAAAAAGGCATGATTTCTGGTTATTGTTTTTAAGAAGAGACTCCAGCAGAACATTTGACTGAGAAAATTGTATATGAGCTCGTTCTCGCATTAGTGAGTCCTCGTCTCCTCAGGTGGTACTGTAAGGTTTTCCATGTTTTTTCCGCAGTTGTAATAGCAAATTCGTTAAGTCGCCCTATGGTGCATATGGTGGTGGTATAATTTGTGGCAGACATTTACCTCGTAAAGATTCATGTAAAAACGACAATAGATTAATTTGTAACCTAATGCAGTACCAATACTGTATGTCTGCTATTATGGCTTCTTGTTATTTTGATGGTGAAAAGCCATTTCTCCTACTAATAGGATTGACTAGGGTGTGGGTAAATCAAATACAACGTACAAACGTCAGGTTGTAGGGTGGTATCATTTCCTTTCTAAATCAAACAAGGTATATCAAGTGTTTACCAAGAGAGCAAAATAATTCAATAGAGTTAGCACTGACTAATTGTTGTACGGAGTGGGCAGCTAGATAACTAGCAATAACTAAACGTTCTACTCAAGCCCAATCTACTAGCCAAGCAGGGCTGGACTAAGGTAAATCACTACAAAAGCTACAAGAATTCCCCTTTGAGTATCGATACCTAAGGTGCACAACTAGCGTAGAGGTAAGTAATGGTTATGAGCAATTCATGAATAAAATACTATAGTTCACTTGGTTTTAGCATCTAAAAGGTCGGCATCAGGCCATACGTTGGAGGTACCTTGAAATTAGAAGGAAAGATACAGCTCACTTGATTAAGAGGCTCCTGGCGTGATGGCAAGCAGTGGAAATCATGCAGCGTACTACAAGCAAATTAGGTTTGGCCTACTCAGCATAGATCTACCACTAGCAACAGGATGGAGTGAGGTTGGTCCCTCTGTTATCATCTCTCGCACTAGCATTAGCGTCCCAGGAGTATAGCCAATCTCTACGCTGGAAGAAATACTGCTTCCGAGTATGAGGAACTTGTGCTGTACTCGGTATGGGAAATGGAATAACCCCAATTAACAAAAAGGCCCTGCAATGGAAATGGAACTATTGTATGACTGAGTTTAAACGGTAGTTTAGCCGAGTTCTGGTATAACAATGAACATAACATACCTCGATGTGGGGTGGCCTCGAGTATCTACTCAGGTGAGTGATTTTAATTGAAATTTGGTAACTGTGAGCAAATCCCCTCAGGAACAGTCAGTGGACCTTCCTTTGACTATTATTTCTCAACAATTACCAAGGTTTCCTCAAGAAAATCCGCAAAATCGCGAGACTTGTTTTCCGACCTTCCTAGGTCACCAAAAAAAGAACGCCTCGAGAATACCCTTTTTTCTACCTTAAAAATCCCTCTCCCTTCTAGTTACTTTCAATGGCTCTCCTTAAATTCTAGGTTGAGAGTACTGGCTGTCCAAACAGAGAACGAAATTAGTTCAAATGTACTCTGAGCTGTCAAATAAAGTGAGGTTACGTTACTATTGTTATTATTCATAACCCAGATGAATTTGCTATTCATTCCTCTAACTATGGAATATATTCGCCCCCACAACTGGAATTCTGCATTGCTCAATGTGAATCAACCGAAGGATTATCCAAGCGATGAACCCTTTGGACTTCCAATTACAGCAAGAAGCAGGAAGCAGCTTTGGTATGTTCTACGTAAGGTTATCTTTTCAATACCTAATCACTTTTTATTTCAGAATTCTCCACGACTGGATTATGGCTCTTGGTGAATTAATATATTTCAGTCTGATATCTGGAAATTATTATAATAAACTGACTTTTCGAAATAGTTCGTATAATTTCTGAATCAGTACTACGTATCCTTTGTAACTTTCTGGTAAGCTCAAAGTAACCCGTAACACTGCGTAAGCATGCATGGCGAATGATACAACTTTCTATCACACCGCTTATATTATGAGTTCTAGATTCCTACAAAAAGGACTAAACATACACAGAATCGCCTCAGAAAATTAATGTCAATATGGAAGTGCTTTTCTTTGATGGTAAGGAAAATGCTTCTGGCCTCACTTTTTCATGCACCCCCATGTGGAAAGATAATACAACCAGAAATACTCGTAGAAATAGCATGTTAATCTCTTCAAATGATTTAAATTAAATGCAGTTGCGTATTTTGACATGAATCGTTCTAGAAATAAACCTCGAGCTTTCAAGCATCCAATTTTATTAATCCAATTTGAGTTAAAATTATTCATGATATTAGCTGAAATAAATTTTCATAGTTTTTTGTACGTTTAATTTATTTTCGAATCCAGTGCTTCCTTGAAATTCGCACTGACGATTTGGGATGGTTCCGTGGGTTTTTGTTGGTTAACTACAGCTGAAAAGTGAATGTGATACCAAAAATCAGTCGGTTCAGAGCGGTAAATAATAATAATAACCGTACTCTACTTTCTGATGGCCTTTGCTGAATATATGGGTTCATAAGTATGTGAAAATATGTATTCAAATCGGCTAAATACAAATAACAGGTATAAGCACAATGAGGTTTCCAACCTTATTCTCCGAGATTCAGAATTAACGTTTGTTAATCTTCACAAGTACCATATTTTACTTAAACCGGGCCTGTTACAAAAATCACTAATGACGCGCTTGCGCATTTCGGACTAGCCTGAACTTTTTACAACACTTTTGACATGGGGATTAGCATTCTAGAGTAAGTATATAATATATATTTCTATGTTATGTACAAGCACAAGCCGGATGGGGAGTAATGTCACTTGATTAATTCTGACGTTTTCAAATTAAGTTAATACCGAATTCTTATTATTGTGAATTTTATACCGAAAAAGATGAATTCAGATGGTGAAAATTAATTATTATGTACACCTCCAGAAATAAGACAAATAGCTAATGTTACCATACAGAATTTATTGCCCGACAAATCCCAAAACGAATATAAAGGTGTAAACAAAAATTTTCCAGATTGGTGTAGCTGTAAGAACATGAGGTCATCGTTTACAGAAAATGTACTTTTGACATATTTTATTACTGAACTTAGCACTAAATATAAAGCATCGTCTCTAAGGACTTTCTACTCCATGCAAAGAAACACACTCAACAAGAATAATGGAATCAATATAGTATATTTAAAATTACCTGCGTTTCTTAAACGTCAATCAGAGAAACATATAGCTAAAAAGACAAAAAAAATTACGCCAGAACAACTTAATAATATCATAAATGAAGCTCCTGATCAGAAATATCTGGCGGCAAAGGTAGATCGATCTCAAAAACAAGATTATCTAAAACTGTGAGTACCTATAATAACGAATCGAATCTTCTGAAAATTGGCATACCACTATTTTTTAGGTTCACTATTCTTTTTTTGCTTCAAGAATTATGTAAACCGAGTTTTGGGGGAGTTGGAGGGGGGTCCACACTTTTATTGGCCCAATTTTTATGTTCAAAAAGAGAAACTCCGAATTCGAATGGCATAATCTTATTGGCCATAAAAAAAACTAAGAATTCGGACTCTTGCATTTTTGTCGTACAACCAACCGTTTGCCGGAAAATCGTAATCAACGAAAGGGGGGTATTTTCACAATATCAAATTAACAAAACATGTATTAGCTAATTTATTCAAAATTCGATGTGAAAATTTCAAAAACATATTGTTGGGATAAAAATAAGACTTTTTCTTCAAATCAACATGTGTCCTAAAATGCTACAGCCCCAGGAATTTAGGAAAAAAACGAGATTTTCTAAAACTGTGACTATAATAACGAATAGAATCTTCTGAAAATTGGCATACCCCTGTTTTTTTAGGCACTCTATTCTTTTTTCGCTTCAAAAATTATGTAAACCAAGTTTTGGGGGAGTTGGAGGGAGGTCCACACCGTTATTGGCCCAATTTTTAGAATATAGTGCCTAAAAAAACAAGGTTATGCCAATTTTCAGAAGATTCGATTCGTTATTATAGTTTTAGATAATCTCGTTTTTTTTCCTAAATTACAGGGGCTGTAGCTCGGAGGGGGTGCATTTTAGGACACGTTGATTTGAAGAAAAAGTCTTATTTTGATCCCAACAATACGTTTTTGGAATATTCACATCGAATTTTGAATAAATTAGCTAATACATGTTTTGTTAGTTTGATATTGTGAAAATACCCCCCTTTCGTTGATTACGATTTTCCGGCAAACGGTTGGTTGTACGACAAAAATGCAGGAGACCGAATTCTTAGTTTTTTTTATGGCCAATAAGATTATGCTATTCGAATTCGAAGTTTCTTTTTTTGAACATAAAAATTGGGCCAATAAAAGTGTGGACCCCCTCCAAGTCCCCCAAAACTGGGTTTACATAATTTCTGAAGCAAAAAAAGAATAGAGTGCCAGAAAAAATAGGGGTGTGCCAATTTTCAAAAGATTCGATTCGTTATTATAGTCACGTTTTAGATAATCTTGTTTTTTTCTTCCTAACTTACAGGGGCTGTAGCTCGGAGGGGGTGCATTTCAGGACACATATTGATTTGAAGAAAAAGTCTTATTTTGATCCCAACAATACGCCCTTGAAATATTTACAACGAATTTTGAATCACCCTGTATAATTTATTTTAGGTTGCTTTAATAATGTGCTTGTCGTGCAGCAGAATTATACTCTATGCAAATTACAGATTTAGAAGATCATGGATCTATTTTTATGGTCAGTGACCAAATACAAAAACAAAAATTGCCAGAAAATGCCACTGTTACGGGAAACTTTTATACCGTAGTTAAGAAATATTTAAATCTTCGTTCTACCGATATTATCGCAAACGATATTATTCTTTAAATTTCAAAATGGAAAATATCATTCACAAAGAATTGGCATTAATAAATTTGGAGCAATGGGGAAGACATTGCTACATTTTTAAAATTTCCCAACTGTAATTTATATAAAGGGCATTGTTTTCGCCGCTCATCGGCAACTTTATTAGTAGATATAACGGCACTGAAACGACATGGCGGTTGGCGATCAACTACTGTGGCTGAGGGGTACGTTGATGATTCTGAAAAGAATAAGATAGATACTGCAAATGAAATATACAGTTCTATAACACCTCAACCAGTACCTACATCATCAACATACAGTGTGGTCCACTAAGTGTGCAACAAATGGGAAACTTGTTTATTATCGATTTCTCAGAAAATTTTAATCTTGACAAACGTTGGTGCATGTTCCAAAACTATACCAAGTGTACCTGAAATGGCTTTATTACAAACACCATACAGGATAGGCCAAAAAATATAAAGTTCGTTCAAGAGTAAAGTACCCCTATTTCAGAAAATATAGAAATATGTTGAAGAGGAAAGTTGCTTAGAATTAAAAGTTATGTTCAGATACGAAGTCATGACCTGCTATTCGATTTTTTTTTCGTTTGGAAAATATTGAATTACCCCCGTTTGATACATATTTTTACTATTTTGATTTAATATGTGTATTATTGTTTGCTGAACAATAAAATAAAAACTCAACTTGCTATTCGGACATTTTATTTCGACTCCCAACTAACGCCACCATCCAGGGTTGCCATACATGTCAGTGGTGCCAACTATACAATTATGAATAAACCATATTCCTATGCTAACACATCTTTTCCCTTTAAGATTATAAATTCAACTTTTGAGGGGGTTCCACAACACGACCAGATTTGGTTACATAACAATTATTCTCAAGCATGGGATCGGGATCTAAATTAGAAGAGAGTTTCTTATCAGAGTTTGGACTCATAGGTTGATAAACAGTTTCTGCATTGTCGGAATGTTCTACAATATCAGTGAAATTAGACTTAACATTAAATTCATTTTTTGACTCTCTTAAATCTAAATGATTTCGTCTAACAACGTCACCATTTTCTGTTTGCACAATATATGAACGAGGACTGTCATGCTTTCTAACGATTTGGCCAGGTTCCCAATAATTTTTAACATGATTATATACATTGACATTTTGACCTGGGTCAATCTCAGACAAATGTTTTGCATTTTTGTCAAAATAATTTTTGTTGCGCTCTAACCTATAGTTTAATTTTTGGGAAACATTCTCACAAATTGTAGGTTTTAAAAGATCAGCAGAAATTGGAATTTTTGTTTTGCAGATACGGCTCATCAAAAGTTGAGCCGGGGAGTAATTAATAAATTTCAATGGAGTGTTACGATACTGCAATAATGCTTCGAACATATCTTTCCCCTCTTCAAGAGATTTTTTATAATTTTTTTTCCAATGTCAACGCCTTTTTCTGCTAACCCATTCGACCTCGGGTAATAATTTAAACTTCTGTTAAGAAGTCCTTATTACCCAATCCTTACTACCCAATCTTTTGCAAATTTTTGCATTGAAAAACTTCCAAAAGGTACATTGTCACAGGTCACTTGATCAGGAGATCCAAATTTAGAGAAAATTGATTTCAGTTTTAAAATAACTTCATGAGCAGACTTGTTTTTGAGTGTCACGAGTTCCAGCCAATTCGAGTAAGCATCAAACACTATCAAGTAGATATAATTAGCATAAGAAAAAATATCAGCAGAAATTCGCTGCCAAGGTCTTTCAGGCAATTTGTAAGGTATTAGAGGTTCTTTGATATTCTTTCTTGCAAATTTTTCGCATACTTTACATTTATTAATGAAATCTTCTATGTCTGAATTCATTAAAGGCCAATAAAATATCTGCCTAGCTCTTAACTTTGCTTTATCCATACCGATATGACCTTCGTGAAGTTTTTCCAACATGAATTGGCGACATTTTACAGGAATTACTAATTTATAGCCAAAAAGCAAAAGATCATCACAAATCAATAAATCCTCTTTAATTTTGTAGAATTGACGAATTTGCAGTGGAATTTTATTTTTTTTCTGGCCAACCGAAATTTATGAACCTGATTACCGTGCTGAGATCTTGATCATCTTTGGTAGCTTGTTTCAATTCTAGTTTCCTTTCGTCTGAGATAGTTTACTAGAGAGTGAATTGCTAATTCTAATTCAGAATCGACACAATCAGAAGTATTCAAATATGCTCTGGACAGAGTGTCAGCTATGTATAAATATTTTCCAGGCTTATAAATAACATTTAGATCATAATGAAGTAATCCTAAACGTAAACGTTGCAATCTTGGTGTTACATTATATAAATCCTTCTTGAAAATTGACACAAGTGGTTTATGATCACTATGAATAAGAATATTTTGAACACCATAAATGAAATAATGAAATTTTTTACATGCAAAGTCAATAGCTAACATTTCTTTTTCTATCTGGGCATACTTAACCTCGCTTTTTGTCAAGCTACGCGAACTGAAAGCAATTGGGTGCCCATTTTGTAGAATACAGGCTCCCAAACCATCCTTGGACGAATCCGTCTCAATTTCTATGTTACTGGCCGGGTCGAAAAAAGCGAAAACAGGTGCATGAGTCAACAAATGCCTGAGCTGGTTCATAGCCTCATCGTGATATTTGGTCCAAGACCAACTAACATCCAAACGTGTCAAGTTACGCAGAGGTGCTGAAACTTTGGACAAATTTGGGATAAATTTGCCCAAATATTTTGCCATGCCTAGCAATCTCAGTACATCGCTTTTGTCTCTCGGTTTTGGCATCTCAACGATGGCCTTGACATATGATTCACAAAGTTCAATCCCTTTGTCAGTGAATATTTGGCCCATGAACCAAACTTGCCTGGATTTAAATTGAATTTTTGCCTTGTTCAATTTAATATTGTACTTTTTAGCTCGTTCAAGAACTAATTTCAAATTTGCATCATGCTCCTGCTCAGATGCACCTGTGATGATCATATCGTCAAAGTATATTTCTACACCGTCAATATCACCAAATAATTAATAATAATAAATAATAAATACTAACACAATATGTATGTGAAGTAGCTACAATCAAATCAGGTTGGAGTATTTTTTATCAAATTAAAGTGTATTTGTAATATTCACTTGGATTTGTATTTTTTTAGGTGACCGTCAGCTTCATGTTTGTTGCAACGATATTTAACAGAACTCTAGAATAAAACAAATACTTTTTTTAACGAGGCAAATACTTTACTAAGTAAATGTTCATATGAATAAACTGTCAAAATCTATCGCGGATAGCCATGAACAAATAAGAACCAATAAGCGATAGTACAGAAACTTACAGTAGGTAACTGAACAGGTGCAAACAATAAAAATTATCGAAGCGTCTCTGTATGTCCACCTTCTCTCGATGCATCTAATTGTTTGCTCATAAAATTGGTTTACTGTAGATCACAACACATTAGCGGGAATATTTCTGCAATGAACTCGTATTGAAGTTTCAAACTCAGCAACATTATTAAAGGGGCGATCTCTGTTGACTTTTTGTTTTAAGTATCCCCATAAGAAATAATCCAGAGGTGTAAGGTCTGGAGACCGAGGAGACCATCGAGGATCGGTATTTCGACCTAACCATTTATTACGAAATGTCCTATTCAGCCACTGAGAAACATTTCTAGTAGAATGGGCAGGACATCCGTCATGTTGAAACCATACTTTTTGCCGTTCTTCTAATACCATATCATCCAAAAACTCTCCTATTTCAGTTTCCAAAAAGTTCAAGTACCTGTCACCATTCAAATTCTCTCGAAAAAAACGGTCCTAGTAATGTATCATTTAATATACCACACCAAACGTTTGTTTTCTGATAGTATTGATTTTTGTTGTCAATAATAAAATTTGGTTTGACATCTGACCACTATCTGCAATTTTGTGATGATAGAACCCCATTTGTTGCAAAAGTCGATTCATCTCCAAACAGAATACATCGATGAAAATCTCTTTGTTCTTTTATTTCACCCTGAATCCACATGGAAAAATCATGTCTCAAATCATAGTCTCTTGCAATGTACAAATAAATGTAGGTTTGTAAGCATGGTACTTATGTTTCTTGAGAATACGCTTCACAGAGGTTTTTTTTATGCCGGTATAATCACTAATTTCTTGGGTGGACCTTCTAGGATTTTCTACTACTGCTTGAAGTACGTCAAGCTGCTTTCTTCTGTGCATACAGGTTTCGTACGGTTTCGTACGGTCTGTTTGAAATTCTACTTACACTTGAATAGCAAATTTGTTTGTCTGGATGCCGCTCGTTGAAAATATTTGTAGCTTCGCGCATTGTTTTATAACCATCACCACAGATAAAAACTAATTCTGCCTTTTCAGTTAACGTTAATACTACTGGGCGAAGCATTTTTAATTAAGGACAAATATGAAAACGTTTGACAGGCAAGCTTCAAGACGCCACACTATCAAACTACAATATTGTTTTCGGGCGTATGTGTTTTTTGTTCATGGCTATCCACTATAAATTTTGGAGTGTTTTTTAATATCTGTTCTAGTTGAGGCATTGTTGTCAGAAGAACAGAAATTTTATACTTTTATTGTGAACATTTACTTATTAAAGTATTTGCCTCGTTAAAAAGAGTATTTGTTTTATTCTAGAGTTCTGTTAAATATCGTTGCAACAAACATGAAGTTGACGGTCACCTAAAAAATACAAATCCAAGTAAATTTTACAAATACACTTCAATTTGATAAAAAATACTCCAAACTGATTTGATTGTGGCTATTTCACATACATATTAAATCAAAATAGTAAAAATATGTACCATAAGGGGGTAATTCAATATTTTCCAAACGAAGAAAAAAATTCGAATAGCAGGCCATGACTTCGTATCTGAACATAACTTTTGATTCTAAGCAACTTTCCTTTTCAAAATATTTCTGTATTTTTTGAAATAAGGGTACTTTACTCTTGAACGAACTTTATATTTTTTGGCCTATCCTATATGAAGTTTGTCATAAAGCCATTTCAGGTACACTTGGTATAGTTTTGGAACCTGCACCAACTGTTGTCAAGAATAAAATTTTCTGTGAAATCGATAATAAACAAGTTAGTGGACCACACAGTATATGCAACAAACACAAAAAGAAACAATAAACTTGCATAATTCAGTCCCAAATATTCAGTTCACTGGTTGTTAAAACTTTACTGTTAATTTCATTAATAAACAAAATGAATAATCACAATCAAAGTTTTTGTAGCAAAGTTATAGGTAACTGTTAAGATTTGTTAATAAAGTTTTTTGTCTGTACTTGTGTATTAGTATTTATGTTTAGTCGTAGATAAAGTATAGTATTCAACTTGCGGTAATGGTCATAACTCACTTGATGAATTCCAGCACTCGCCTGCGGCTCTAGCTACAAACTTCATCTGCGTGAGTGTTGTCCTACATTACCGCTCGTTAAATAATATACTATTATTATACCTATTTAGCTTCTACTGCCCTCTGGTACACCCCTGACCTCCGCTATATAAATCACAAAACGCCACTGGTCATCAATCCCAGTACAGAAACAGTCGACCTTAATATCTATTCTTTATATTAGATCGCATACGAATTCGCAGTCTCTTTGTTATAGCGAAACTGCATTTCTAATGCACAACCGGTTTGCTGAATCACAATTTAGCCTAAAAACATGTATCGGCCGTCCCGTACCCTGCTTCTTTCTTCTTTGTGCTTCCTAATAGGCCGTTTGAGCAGTTTCTCGTTTTCGTTTACAACTTTTTGTAGAATGCCGTCCTAACTGTTGTTAGGACGCGTACTGAGGACGTTATTATTGTCATCATTTTGAGGAGAATGAAGGTTGAAGCACAGTCTCGGCGTTGCAATGATAGTTGAACACTGCATGAAAAAAAATGAAAAAATATTGCATTAGATGAACAGTTTGTGAGTTTTTATATTCTTGAATACTTGTATCTACAATTAATCCTGCGTCACTTCCTTTTCTTCTTGTTGTATCAAAGGACCACGCAGTTGCGTTGGAAACAATCAACTGCCTCAGAAATGTCATTGTAATCAATCATGCCGGCTCGTTTGAATTACTCGAATGTAGATTACTTAAATCTATTTATTATTTATGGCGAATGTAATAGAGAACATGTGATATATTTGCTATTCGATATCCGCAGAAGCAGAAGCCCTCACAAAATACTGTTAAACGAATTAGAGAAAACTTCAAAAATTTTGGATTCGTCAAAGCAAGAGTGCAGAGAACAAGCCAATTGTTGATGAAGAAGATATTGAAATTGTCATTTTGGGATATTTTGCTGCATATCCAACAATATCTTTGAGACACGTTGCAAGAGAATCAGGATTGTCAAAAAACTCAGCACACAGAATACTCCGCAAACATAAATTTCATCCATATAAGTTCTGAGAGTGTAATACTCTTCGAGAAGTGTACTTGGCAACAATGCACATGGATTTGACATTTTGACCTAAAGTTTGAGAAGAAGAAGTTTATTAGTTTTGACTGTCGTCTGTCACCAGTGTGCTGGGCTTTTCCCTTTTGACATGATTGGGGAATAAGTTGTAAGAATTTTATTTTTATTTGAATCTTTCGTAAAGGGATTATATCTTGCAACTGCCAAAAGGTTTTAGTTTTCGTTTAGTCGATTGAATTGCTTTGTATGCATATTTCTAAACCTTACCTCTCGGGGGATTATATAAACCAATTATTTCTGGTGAGTCTCGCACATGGTATTCTTCCATCATTTGGCAATTCTTCATGTATTTTAGGATCTGATTTGTTAGGCCTTTTGGGTACTTGACCCTATGTGCCGCTGATAACCCTTTAACCATCTGACATCTGAAAGAGCCTACCGAAAGCATCTTCCACTGTGTGAGCACCTAGGCCTGTTCAGGACAGAGGTTTATTAGGTCATCCAAATTGTTGAACAAAATGTCAAGTTCTTGTTGCATTTCAGGGTTTATGTATAGGGCACTATAGTTCTGTCCCTACCACTGTATCTCTTTCCTTTCTGGAAGTTTCATGACTCCGTAGATATATGGTATGTCTTCCTTGTGACCATCTTCCACCTACTATAGCCATTGAGTAGGGCATTCAGGTATTGATAGCGTGATTGTCGAAGAAGCAGCATTGCAGTTAAGATCAGCTTGGTGGTACCAGTCTAGTAGACCCGACGTTGCACTCCAAGTACCGATAATAGCACTAAGTATCCTACTGATATCCTTTTTCATAGCAAAGTCTTTAACCTAATGCTAATGTGTAAACGCTACAAGGTAAGGTGCACCATACTATTGCGGATTTGTTAAGACATACTATTTTCTCCTACCCTACAGTGGTAGATATATTTTGTGTTTAATATTGGATACATTTAACCTTGTCTATTTACTAGTGCTTGTATAACCTCACCTAAGAGGTTGGTTAATGTTTGAAAACATATTTGGTCATTGAACTGCACCTGTAGACCAATTGTAAGGTCGATATTGATAATATTCAGTTATTTATATACCTATTTAGTTTTGTGTAAGAACGTAATAATTATACTTCTTCAAACAGTAAGCTTTAAATTTTAATACTATTTGTGTTATATGGGAATAATCTATAGGGTGATCCTGCATCTTCATATAGCTGGCGCCCACCTTCGTACATCTCATCACAATTTATTTTGTATGACCCACTCCCGTCTCCACTTGAGTTAGTCGCGAGCCACCCTGTCACTCTGACAGCTTCGTTGTCATTATAAAAGCCGAAAGCTAAGTTAAACTAGTGGCAATTACCTGTTTTATTTCGTCGGTGTTTTTTTGGATCAACGCTTCCAACTTTGTAAATACCCAGGTAGCACATCATATCGGCTGAATCTTGGTTCCATATTGGGCCAATATAGATATATTGTACATGAAAATTCAATATTGGTCCAATATGGATGAATATTCAAAAAACAATATTATATTACTAACATTGGTGGAATATTGGTTGAACTAGTTTTGAATGTAGATTATCACACGAAATATTGGGTCAATATTGGTTGAATAATTTCTACCAATATCGATAATACAATATTGGTTATATATTGTTTTCCACATCTAGAATAAATATTGCAATCCAAATATTCCAGTCATATCGATTATAGGCGAAAAAACTACTTTGTATTTCCAAGTATGTTAGAATATTGGTTGAATATCATTTCCACTTTATTTGACAAATTGTAATAACTCATATTGAGTCAATATTGGTTCAATGATATTTACCAATATCGATAAAACAATATTGTCTTCACATCGTTTTTAACATCTACAATAAATATCGCAATCCCAATATTCCCCTGATATCGATTCTAGGAATAAAATCTATATTGTATCTCCAAGTGTGATTACACATTGGTTGAATATCATTTCGCCAATATTCAACAAATCTTATGAATTAATATTGGGTCAATATTGGTTCAATAATATTTATCGATATCGTTAAAACAATATTGTCTTCATATTGTTTCCTACATCTAGATTGAGATGAAATTTGAATATTGGCCGAATATTCAATGAAACATATTGAAATTATATCATGATCAAACTTAGATAAAAATCCGCTAGATGGCTCTACATATACAACTTCTTCTAAAACCTACGAAAGTATATTAAATACTTCCTTTACCTTGTTTTCAAGACAGCTCACTCGGTGGTTATGGCGATCAAAAGACAGACTCTGGTGTCACCTTCATCAACTAAAGGACATTTAATAATTTACCAAGGTATATACCAATATATCCAAATGATATTTAACCAATATCGATAAATATTGTAGCAATATCGATAAATATTGTACCAATATCAATAAATATTTTGAGGTCATTATTGCTTCAAGAATATTCCACCAAAACTATTTCTAAAATATTCAAACAATATTCGACCAATATCGCAAAATGTTCACATACTACTTCTCGACAATATAACTTTTAAATATTGTGCCAATATTGTCAGAATATTGTATCAGCGATATTGTACCAATATCGCCGAACATTTTGAGGCCAATATTGGTTCGAGAATATTTTGCCAATATTATTCAAGTAATATTGGACCAATATCGCCGAATGTTCACATTTTTTTTCTCGCCAATATTGCATTTCCAATATTTTGCCAATATGTTCACAATATTGTACCAATATTTTACCAATATAGGTGTGCTACTTGGGTAGATCACTGTTTGAAAATTCATTCATGTTTCACGTATTCAATTGTTTTAGAAAGGCAGGCTCATGTACTATTTCTTTATCGATGGGGTGATATCTTATCAGCTTCTTATTGCTTTTTCTTTTGTACTGAAGGATTAAACTTTTTAGAGGTTTGTATCAAACTGAATTGGGATTCATGTGATTTTCATTGTTCTTTTTTTACGAAATTCCTTGTAATCTGAATGAGGATTGTTGCTTACTTTATATGTTTCGGCAAAGAGACTTCTACTGATTATTCACATATTATAATTTTTAAACAAAACGAAGCATTCGCATCACTTCAAACTGTTGTGTGTTGTTGTTTCTCAGAGAGACTTTCGGACACGTCCGTACTCACTTCACTTCACATCCATTACTTTCATACCATTATTGACTGAACTTTAATGCGGATAATATCACTGAATTATTAGTGAGTTTTTGATCTACACCATAGTATTATACTTGGCCAATGCAACAGAATGTTTTTTGATCATTTTTGAAAACAATAATTGGTAGATCAAGACTTTATCTCAGTTATACAAAATAAAAATAATGTCAGAACGAAGCATCAACGTAATAAGTCCGTACCATATCGTAATTGAAGTTTCTGTGTTGGATATATTCAATAAGATCGGCTGAACCCAATAATTATTTTTTTTTCAAATATACAGGGGAAATTGAAAATATAACCGTAACCGTTATATTTGCTTCAGATAACACGGTTAGATCAATTCAATGCACCGATTACATATGCCATGTGGTCACTTTCAAGAACAGAAATTATGAGTATCATACAGTGTTACTCAAGAATATACGAGACCAATATTTCCAAAAATTATTAAAATATCCTGTATATTAAAATCTGACAAGTTTTTTTTTTATTTCGTCTTATTTCACAGAAGATATATCATATGAACTGGTGTGAAAAATGAATTTTTCAATGTCTAGTTTTCGTAATGGACGAAAATGCTGAAAATCCGAATGATTATTGTTTTGATGCTCCAGCATATATAAAGGATAAATAAACTGACATTTTCGTATCTCATAAATTAGGAGATGATACAAATTGTTTGAGGTTTCGGGTGTAAATATTCAAAGTTCAGAAATTCGTGCAAATTGATGACAATGAAGATCCACCGATATTGGAATATTATCACACTTGCAAATCTTCTTGGGACATGCTCGTCATTTGTGAGCTGTTGAATATGAATCAACGAAAATTCTTAATTGAATTTGTGATACGTAGAGTCCCATAGAAAAAATTCTAGAATCATTGAAGTCCAATAAACTTCATTCGAATCTGTAGAAACCAACCCAACATGATATCAGATGAAAAACTCAGAAGAGTAATCTGATTTGCGAGTTATCATGGAAGTTTCTTCGAGCGGCTAAAATTTCTGCCATACTACGGCAAGCCGGTATTATTTTCAAATTCGAGAGCAGTGTGTCCTTCAATCACAATTATTATTATTATCATTATTTTACTTACATCATTATAATTACGCTGTAATATTATCTTTTCCTCTAATTCTAACCTGTGTTTGAAATATCAATTGAAAATTTCTTGCCAAACAAACGAACATCACTATTATTATCATATTATCAACATAGCATGCAATAATATTGCAGGGGGTGATTTTAACTTACATTTCCATAATCACAGCATATATACTAATAGTTATAACATCATCATAATTTTCTCATCATTATTACATTAATATTATGAAATTCTGTTCCTGACGTTGGTTCCTGAAATGTGTTCCGAATTTTAGATTATTCGGATGATTGGAATTAGATAAAATTATATTTAAAAATTTACGACATTGTTCTTATTGAATTATTATTATGAAATTCTTGTTCAATATTATTACAAAATTAATGTTTTGGAATTCCTGAACTGTCGTCTGTCATTATGTGTGCCAAATTTCAGGTTATTCGGACGGTTGGAAGTAGGTGAAGATTGAATTCAAAAATTCACATCTTTATTATTATTACGGTCTTATTTTAAAATTCCTGTATTAATATCAGTCCCTAATATGTGTACACAATTTCAGATAATTCGGAGGATTGGATGTGGGTGAAAATTAAATTTCCATATTATCATTACTATTATTATATTAATATTATGGTGCCAAAGGACCCCGCAAACTCCTTATGAAATTTGGGTCACGGTGGATTTTTTTGAATTTTTTGTATGTTGCCATTGCGCCAACCCAAAAAAAATAACAGTTTTGCTGCTAGGGGGCGTTGAAATCAGCCCTTGCGCAGATTAGACTATTTATTTTTGAATCCGGTAACAATATTTTCACTTGTTCCTTTGTTGCTAATGTTGCACAATATTGTGCTGTTTCATTAAAAAAATTCTTAACCCCCTTCTTCTCCCCAACGCAAAAAAAAATATTTCTCGAGTGTCTCTAAATGTTTGAATGTACCTGAATAAGGGAAATAGTAGTTTTTTATGATTATCCCCCGTCCCCCCAAAGGGCACAGGTGGATTTTTCTGAATTTTTAATATGATGCAGTTCAAGTAATTTTGGTAACAAACCAGAAAACTGAATAGTTTTGATGCTAGGGGGGGTTGAAGTCATCCCTTTCTCTGAATAGACTTATTATTATAGGCGGAAACAATATCTCTACGTATTTTAGTTTAGATTATGGTGAACAATTATGTAACCCCTGTTTTAAAACACGAAAAATATTAATTCTCGACTACTTGTGAATGCTTTATAAAAATAAATGTTTTAATCAGCTCAAATTAAGGAAATCGTACACTTGTTCAATTTCACCATTCCCTCTCTTCAAAAAAATATTGTTGGATTTCGTTGAATTCTCAGTAGGGCGTGGTTCATGTTATTTGAATGTCAGTTAATTGGAAAATCTTGAAAATAAATAAAAATTAGACATCAACAATTTGAATATAAGTTGGTGCTTGAATTTTTTTTTCGTGTTTTGAAATTAGGGTTGGGGGTAAGAGGGTGGTTTAAGATTTTTTTATAAAAAATTACACAGTTGTTCAGTATAATCTAAACTAAAATACGTAGAGATACGTGGGGGGGTAAAAATTTTTTTTATAAAACAGCACAATATTGTGCAACATTAGCAGCAATGAAATGATGAAAATATTGTTACCGGATTCAAAAATCAATAGTCAAATCTGCGCAAGGGATCTACATCATGACAGAAAATAAAAAAAATTCACGGATGATTTGAGAAATTATTTCAAAAATATTCCGAAACATTACTTCTCCATATTTTTTTGACCATCGCCGCAACTTTATTTGGATTCAGATCAATGAGCACATACGTTGACACATTTGTATATACAGGGTGTCCAGTAAACCTTGTACAATATTTAAACTGGTGATAGACCAGGTCATGACTGTTCAGAATATCGGAATTTTACCTTAGTAAAAATTTCACTGTTTTCGAGATAATGAACAATTTTTTAATTTCTGGAAAATCACTACCTCACCATGGATTTTTGAATGCCATGTATACAAATTGGGGCGAATTCAAATATCTGTGCTGCTGAAGATTACTGATGAGTAATGCTTTCAGATGTACGAAACAGTTTTTCAGAAAATAATACAATTTTTCAAGAAATGAGAGTAAAATGACAGATTTGAGTTTCACCAATTATTTTAACAACAGTTTGACATTATTGTTTGAAAAAACATAACCAAGTGGAACTGGATATTCATTACAAAAGAATGCTCATTTCGTCCAGGCTCTACAATGGTATAAAACATACGATCATTATTTTTGGAAGGAGTAGAATTTCGATAATATAAGAGTGTGATGTTATTCTGAGCTAAAATCAACTCCATCAGACTTTGTCAGTAATGTCTTTTATTTTTGTCCTATCAAGATGAAATGATTTAATAGTTATGAGTAATAACGAATCAACTGCTTAGAAGCATTCAATGAGATGTAATGAAGTAAATACTAATTCAACGTTTTTTTTAAATCAACATGCACTATAAACCACAATAACGATTATTCAACATCACACTGAATGATATTACAAAAATGTAATTTTCCATCCACTCGTACGCAGAGATGACATATTTTCAAGAAGAACCTTTTCAAATACGTTATAGGTTATAGCCCCCAAATCAGCGATTCTATGTTGTGCAATCGGATATAGTTCTGCATAAAGCGCTGCTGCAGCAGTAGCACTACCTCCACATTCACCATAAATGTAGTGCATATGCGCATATTCTCGGGGAGTATAACGTATGTACGGCATGACAAAGAAAAAAATACCACTGAATGAAACAAGCGGAATAATTTCAAAAAACTACGGCAGAAGTCACAAGTTGTTCAAACAAAAGTTTTTAATTTTCGACAAGGATTCATCTCTTAAAAAAGTTTGCACTCATTTGGTTACACCCTGTATATCTGTCGGTCTCTGAAACTTCGTTGGGATCTGGATATTGGACAATTGCGACATTTATCACAAGAATTCGTATTAATCGGTGCCAGGACGGATAATCGACATTTCATTTCGATAATTTTATTAGGCCTAATTACATGAAAAGTTAATTTTATTGACATACTATTTAATGCCACCAAATAGTCCATTCTTTATTATTATTGTTTCTTTTTTGTTTCTTTTTTGAACAAAAAGAATATTTTTAAAAACATTGCAAAACTGAAAAACACAAAAATATCTATTGTGAATGATTTGTGTTCCCAAGATCGTGAGAAACAAAAAGTACTCGTAAAACATCTGAAAGCTGCAAGAGAGAATAACAAGAAAGCTAGAATACGGGGATTCAAATTAGAAATTAATGATAAACTGTACTCTGTGGAAGAATTAGAAAATCTGGATTCAGATATTGAATTTGAAAGCCAATCAGAAGAAGATACTGATATAGACGGAGAGGAGGAAAGTAACTTGAATCAAAAACCAACGGAGGAGAAAAAAAGGAACAGAACTAGTCCAGTATCTGCGAGAAAAACAAAAAAAATAAGAGGACATACTGGAAACAACTTCTCACCCAAAAACACACGTGCCAAAACATCAGAGAAGAGCGCAAAATAATCTTAGGCACCTAGTATCGTATGTACAATATCCAAAATTTATATATTTAATTCTTATAATTCACTTTCACATTTTCATATTTCAAAGAAATTGTCCAGATCGTTATACTTTTTCAATAATTTTTATGTATTTTACCGAGATAAGTAACTGTTCTCCCGTTTTGTTATCTTAATAAATTAAAATGCCTACATGAAATTGAAATGGATCCGTTTATACGAGAATATGACGTCGATCCAATCCAAACTGAAATTATCAATAGTATACCAGATTTCAACAAGATCCATGATACAAAAAATATGCAATTTAAAATATTTCACATGAATATCCGCAGTATCCAAAAACACTTTGATGATTTAAACATTTTGCTCAGCCAGGTGAATTTTGATTTTGATGTCATTGTACTAACTGAAACATTTCAAATTCATGATATTAACTTGTTCAACATTGCGGGCTATAATGTTATATATAACAATGGTGATTTCAATAACCATGATGGTGTTATCATGTATGTAAAAAACAATTTAGACTTTTGTTACAATATTATCAATCTGGATCAGTCAAAATCAATTGAATTGAGTATTCTGAATTGCGATGAACCCATAACGATAACAGGTATATATAGATCCCCGAATAGCTGTCCAAAAACATTCAATGCAGATCTCTTGGAATATTTAACGAACAATAAGCACAAAAACCATGTTATCACTGGCGACATCAATATCAATCTGATGGGAGACACAGATTTTATTGACGATTATAAAACAATATTAAATTCATTCGATTTCATATCTTACATAAATCATATCACTCGTAGAGCCAGCATGACTTGCTTGGATCATTTTTTTTGTATTAAATAACTCTGAAAAAATTAGAAAAATAAACTCATACATTTTCCCGCATGATTTAACGGACCACGACCCCATAATTCTCACTATGTCCTTTCACACAATGAAAGAAGATAAAGAAATACTTCCACACAAAAAATTCATTGATTTAAAAAAATTGAGAAATGCTCTAAATACAGAATCATGGTATACTACGTATACATCTGAAACCGTAGATGAAATAACGGATTCGTTTATTAAAACATTGAACGATCATATCAGTAACTGTACCAATGTCGTGAAAATATCTTCAAAATATAGAATCAAGAAACCCTGGATTACCAAATGTCTATTAAAGTCTATATCAACTAAATATGAATTATACAACAAATTACAAAAAAATCCGAATAACGTAATTATAGAAATGGAATATAAATCCTATAAAAATAAACTTAACAACTTGATTCAGAAGAATAAAAAAGATTATTTCAAAAAACAAATTGATGGTAATAAAGAGTCATCAAAAAAATTATGGACATGTGTGAATAATATATGTGGCAAAAGTAAAAGTGAAACAAAAATTACAAAAATCATAACAGATACAAATGAAATTATTACTGATGAAAAAATTATGGCAAATGAATTCAACAATTTTTACTGCGATCTGGGTAAAAACTATGCCGATAAAATTGAGGAACCCTTCCAGTTTCAGGAAAATATTTCAGCTTTGAATTATACCATGTACCTTTTTCCACCAAACAATAGTGAAATAATCAATACAATAAATAGTCTTAAGCCAAAAAAATCCCCCGGAATAGATGGATTGAGAGCTGAAACTCTGAAACAAATTTCTGATCTCATTATCTTACCACTGAACTTTCTGATTAGCAAATGCTTCGAGGCAGCTTATTTTCCTAAATCTTTAAAAATTGGTCTCATCAAGCCACTACATAAGGGAGGTAATAAATCAGATATTAATAACTACAGACCAATATCACTAATCTCAACATTATCTAAAATAATTGAGAAATTGATAAAAAGTAGACTAACAAATTTCTTTACCAAGCATAAAATTATTTCAAATCATCAATATGGTTTCAGGGAGGGGAAATCCACAGAAGATGCGATCTATTCATTAACATCACTCATATATAAGGCAATAGATAAAAAAACTCCAGCATTAGGTATATTTATAGACCTGTCTAAAGCGTTTGATACCGTGAGTCATGAGGTGTTACTTGGAAAACTATATTCATACGGTATTAGAGGTAAAACTCATGATCTTCTGAAAAGTTATTTGGCAGATCGACAACAACGAGTATGCCTCCATGAAAATATCAGCGAACCGAGGACTGTCACATTTGGTGTTCCCCAAGGCACTGTGTTGGGCCCACTATTATTTACATTATATATAAATAGCCTCTTACATATCGATTCCCGAGGGACAATTCTCAGCTTTGCTGATGATACGGTGTTATTCTATACTGCTGATACATGGAGAAATTTGAAAATCAAGGCAGAAACTGATTTCCAAGTCATTAAGAAGTGGTTCCAATGTAACAAACTTACTCTAAATTTGAATAAAACTCATTACCTCCCATTTACGTCCTATATTAATCATCTGCCACAATTAGGAAATTTGAATATCGATAAAGTTACGACAATACCTGAAGCTGAGTCTGTTAAGTATCTGGGTGTCATAATAGACAAACATTTACGTTGGGATTTACACGTTGCATTCATAACGAAAAAAATTAGAGGCCTCATTAGTAGATTTAGATATCTGTCGCAATTTTTAGACATTCATCACCTAAAAACAGTATACTATGCACTCATCCAGTCTCACTTGTCTTATGGTATTATGGGTTGGGGAGGAGTTCTCGACTGTCATCTAGAAAGACTGAATGTTGTTCAAAAATGGGTTTTGAGAATTATTTACAAAAAAAAACTCACCTTTTCCAGTGATGAACTCTTTCTCAATAGTCAAATCCTAGATTTAAGACAATTATACTGTCAGAAATTAATAATTAACATCCACACATCTAAAATTGTATTGGAACCCACAGACCACAACTATGCCACTCGGAATAAAAACACTACTGTTAAAATACCCAAGTGCGATAAGAATATTGGACAAAGAAGTTCACAGTATTTGGGCCCTAAATTGTATAACCTCCTTCCTCCACAACTGAAATCTGTAATCAATAAAAACTCTTTCAAATATATGGTTAAAATGTGGATTTTAAACACGGAAAGAGTATTCTTCAGTTACTTTGTTAACAATATAATGATTTGAGAAAAAAAAAATTAATGATACAAAAAAAAAGCAGACCCCGATTATGTCAAACAAATCCTAATTATGTCAAATATATCCTGATTGTGTCGAATATCCCGATTATTCAAATATATCCCAATTGTGTCGAATATATCATGAAATGTACATTAAATCCCTACTTTGTCATTAAATATATATTTTGTTTCGATAATGTTTATGTATTTGTAGTTGTAAACTCTCACGCACAAGCAATCACTTGCTTCTGTGAGTATACATGTTTATTCATTTATATTTATATTACATTATATTAGTATTGTTCATTTAACCGCAATAAACATATTATTATTATTATTATTATTATTATTATTATTATTGATTATTTCCACATTTTATCTTGATAAAATCTAAATAAAATAATTTTTGGGCGTAAGTATAAAAGTTGATCAAATAAATGAATATTTTGGAACCTTTGGTGTGAATACAATTCAAGAAAAAAATAAAATACCCAAACACCAAAACTACGTCACAATCTTAAAATCTTAAAAGCTCACTTTTAGCTCCTGAAGATGCTAACTTTGTTGGCGAAACGCGCGTCGAGTGTGATTGTGACGTAGTTTTGGTGTTTGGGTAGTTTCCTTCTTTTCTTGAATAAAAGTTGATGGAAGCCTAGATTAAAACCACGCCTAATTCAATGGAAATCACTTCTTCCAAAAATAATTATAGTTTGTTTTATATCATGGTAGAGTCTGGACAAAATGAGCATTCTTTTGAAATGAATGTCCACTTCCAATTTGTTTATGTTTCTTTCAGATAATAATGTCAAACTTTTAAAAAAAAAATTGATGAAACTCAAATCTGTCATTTTACCCTCATTTCTTGAAAAATGTTTTCACTTTCTGCGAAACTGTTCTGTACGTCTAGAAGAATCACTCATCAGTAATCTTCAGCAGCAAAGATATTTGGATTCGTCCCAATTTGTATACATGGCACTCAAAAATCCAAGGTTAGGTAGCGATTTTCCAGACATTCTTAAAATGCCCATTTACTCGAAAACGGTGATATTTTTACTGAGGTGAAATTCCGATATTCTGAACAGTCATGACCTGGTCTATTACCAGTTTCAATATTGTACAAGGTTTACCGGACACCATGTACATTAGCAACATAGTTTCAAAAAATCAGCTGAATATATTGGTGGAAGCTGACTATACAAATACATTTTTTCCGAAATTGAAAATATATTTCTGACCGCCCCGTATCTTCCAAATACTTAAAGTTGGATGGTTGATTCAGATGCAAAATATGATTGCCCTCTCATGTACTGTAAGTAACATCAATTGCATATCGATCTGCAGGAAAACAAATATTTTCTCGAAAAAAGTTCGATAAAAATTACCAAAAACAAAGTTTAACCCACTGTATACCCGCCAGTTTTGATTCTAGAAACATTTGTTATTTGAACTTTTTGATGCACATAATGCGAACTATTTCATTATAAAAATTCAGATTGATACGATGAAAATGAAATTCCGGATTTTTTTAAAAGTCGTCAAAATATCAAACTTTTACCTAAAGCGAAAATGGGGCACCTGAATCTGTCACTATATGACGGTCTATATGAATTTCAGAATTTTTGGACGATAGGAAGTGACAGAAAATTAACTTTCAGGATTTGATTACATTGTGTGTTAATTAGTTAGTTATTTAGATTGTTAGTTACAAGTGAATGTTAAAAACGATTGAAATGAGAATGAATTGTAATGTTTATTATCTTTATTTAAATAACGTAGGTCAGTAAATTACCTACTTTTGAGATTAAAAGTCATAAAAAATTACACATATTTGACGTAAGCATTGGAAAAATTGTTATAAATAAATCTTCATGAATTTTGATGAATTATACAATTTTTTGCTCTCCATATTTTATTAAAAAAATGTTAATTTATGTTATCGTTTCCTCATCAACTGAAAAAGTCGAATTACCCGGTATATCGCAAAGTAATTTATGACAATGCTTCTGTACTAGTCCAAGATTAATATCATGATTGGTGAAACGATACATTTTCATTAATTTTGCTGATAATACATTCCATGCCAACGTTTCTAAACTGCGACAGATTATTTTTCCATAGATATTTGGTGCGTTTTATTTTAGGCAGAAATGCTCTTCTCCTAGAAGTAGAATTTGACATCAAATATATCTACTTTCTCTACCTTCGCTACGTTCAAATTTGATGGTAGCAAAAGTAGATAATTGGTTGAAAAATGAAAATTCCTAAATCGTAGCAGAAATTGACACTGTTGACATTGACAGTAGTTTGAAACATATTATGGACTTTAATTTCTGTACATTTAAGTTTGGTTTTATTCTGAAGCTCAAAAATCTTCATTTACACACATTAAAACGATTTTGGATGTGAACAGCCTCTAGTCAAAATGAATGAGTGTTATAGACGTGAGTAAAGTTATAGATGGAAATGTTCAATATACGTATTTGAAAAACAAAGTTTTCAAAAAAAAAATTGGCGAAAAAATAAATTTTGAAAAAAAATTTTGAAGAATTTTCAAAAAAAAAAAAAATTTCGAAAACTAAATTTTGAAAAAAGAATTGCAAAAAACGACGACTTTTATTGATATAATAAAATAGGTGGGTTCACATTGATTCTCAATTCATTGAAAACCTCTGTTAAACCTTCTTTTTAAAATCATATCCTAAACAAATATACAAATGGATACCAAAAAAGAAGATGCGATGACCCTGAAAGTAGCGAAAGTTCAAAAACATCAGTGGGATGATATAGAAACATTGTGTCAAATCAATTTATGTATAAATGAAAAGAAATATTTTTCAGTTTCTATTTGTTCCCAACCTACAAATATGCTATCATTTTTTAAAGACAATTCCGGCTTATTTGCTACTTCACTCAAAGCTGCCTCGAAAGTGGAAGGTGTGAAGGTTTAGGAATCACTTCTTCATAATGATTTTTACATTCTGAAAAAGTTTTCTGAGTGAAAATTATTCAAGGAATTCGCATATATGATAAGTTTATTGCACTTGAAATATTCCCGCCTAGATCTAATCCTTGAATAGATATACAGGGTGTCAATTTGAAAACTTCCCACCCTTAATATCTTCCTTCCAGTAAACAATATGAGTAATCGAAAAAACAGGTCAATTTTATTGCCAAGGGGGACACTTTCACGGACTATTTGTAGCCCTCGTGGTTCAACCCCCTAGGAGGGGTAGATGTTATCCTTAGAATTTTAAATGAGAAGGGGGGTCAAGTGGCACATCATTTTGATGGGCGTTCAATTCTTGTTCCAATGGTACCCTGACTTATTATTTTGTGATGATTTTTTGAGATAGCCTTCCTTTTTTGCTACTTCTGTCTTCGAACTCCTCTCTAACATTACCGAAAACTTCACTAGGAATTGACCGGCATGCTGCTGTAATTCGTCTTTTAAGTTCGTCAATATCAGAAGGTTGTGTTTTATAAACAACGGATTTAAAATGCCCCCAAAGAAAGAAATCTAATGGTGTTAAATCCGGTGATCTCGGAGGCCATTCAACTGCTCCCCTTCTGCCAATCCATCTACCCGGAAATCTCTCGTTTAACCACTGTCGGACGGGAAGAAAATAATGAGGTGGGGCACCGTCCTGCTGGAAATGTAACAGATCCTCCTGCAAAAGTTCATTACCTTCTGCATCAATTTGAGTTTCTAGCTCGTGAGTTATAAGAGGATCGATAGTCTCTTCAAGCATATCAAGGTACAGATTGCCAGTCAAGTTTTCTTCCAGAAATAATGGACCAAGAATGGCATTTCCAAGAATACCAGCCCAAACATTAACTTTTTGTGGGTGTTGTGTATGCCCTTCCCGAAAAATATGTGGGTTTTCGTCACTCCAATAGCGACAATTTTGTCTATTAACATTGCCATTCAGAAAAAATGAACACTCATCGCTGAAACAGATGTTTAACAGAAGATTAGGGATGGTATTGACTCGATGAGACATGATTTCACAAAACTCTATTCTTCTATCATAATCATCCTCGTGGAGCTCTTGAAGAATCTGCATTTTATATGGATGAAATTTATGCATTTTCAATAGTTTTCTTATAGTCTCGCGTGACATTCCCGTCTGTTCTGATACTGATCGTAAGGAGCTCGTGGGCTCTGCAGCAAATGTTCCCAAAACTTCAATTTGAGCTGCTTCATTTAGTACTCTGGGGTTATTTCTTTTTTTATTTGTCACTGAACCAGTTTCGTAAAACTTATTCACCAAATCAAGCACATACCGGTGACTTACATTACAATTTGGATGTCTTTCATTAAAAAGACATGCCGCCCTTCGTGCGCACTTTCCAACTTCGCCATAAATTACAATCATTTCAATTCTGTCTTGAAGAATGTAAACTATTTTTGCACTTTTATACACTTATTAAAGTAATTCCTAAACAGCCCAACAGGTACAACGGTATTCACAATACTACCACATAGTTCAAATTTGCTAACCAATTTTTTGCCGGAAAACAGAAACTTTTTACAGCAGAAGTAGCAAAAAAGGAAGGCTATCTGTACAATTTCTGCGATGACACTTAAAAATTCAGCATTTAATAAACACAACTTTACTACCATCTACGTTTTACTATTAGACTACTTTTTTATGTAAAGTGTTTGGAGCTAATGGCTAATGTTACCCCTAATAAAGGGTTGGAACGGTACCACCTAATATTCTAACCAGTTCTGGCCAAACCATGCATCTCAGTATAGGCGTTCTAATAATTACTTCTGTTAGTTTAGAACGCAATTTTTCGGAAAATGCTCATCACAAAATAATAAGTCAGGGTACCATTGGAACAAGAATTGAACGCCCATCAAAATGATGTGCCACTTGACCCCCCTTCCCATTTAAAATTCTAAGGGTAACATCTACCCCTCCTAGGGGGTTGAACCACGAGGGCTACAAATAGTCCTTGAAAGTGTCCCCCTTGACAATAAAATTGACCTGTTTTTTCGATTACTCATATTGTTTACTGGAAGGAAGAAATTAAGGGTGGGAAGTTTTCAAATTGACACCCTGTATAATACTACTCGCGCCTTCTTCCATTGTGTATTTCGGATGTGGCAGTTGTTAATGAAAGCAAATTATTCATATTGAATGTATCATTTATAATAACAAAAACTATGAGTTTCAAACTTTTTACAGATATTTAGGAAATTTTAGAATTATCTGACTCCTATTGGAAACCCTGAAATTGCGTTTTTATGATACTCTTCTTCTTCTACTAGTAGATGTAATCTCTAATGGTCAATGAAACGCGGCTATTAATACCCGAAAACGGAAACGATTGTTTGGCTTATGATACTTTTTGATACCAGGATTTCATTTCGCACCACAAGTGTGGTTTGAAAGTGCTGGACAGCAACAATGAAATTTTTCTTATCGAGAGGAAGTGGCCTGTTTCATATCGAATCATATGCACTCATCATCCTTCAATAATTTGCATAATCGTGACAAATTATTAAACTGTGGCTAATAAAAATTTTCCTCAGTGTAGTGTCCTTGCTGCAGTTTTTTCTGATCTCAGGAGGGCATTCGACAGTGTCAATCATAATAACCTGCTGACCAAATTGGAAATGTATGGCATCCTTATCGTGAATATCTTCTTTTCTAGAACATCGCAAACAATTCGTTTCATTAGAAGCTTTATCGGAAAATAGAGTTCAGTAATTCAACTCAGGGAATTTGACATTAGAGATGGGGGTACCCCAAGGCTCAATTTTGGGCCTAGTGCCAGATGGTGTGAAAATAATGGCTTAGTAATAAATATCAGTAAAACAGTCTTCATGGTTTTCCAACAAAAAAACATTTCTTACGATCACTGTCCCCTAATAAAAGTTTATCACAAATCCATAGAGCAAGTGAGTGAGTTCAAGTATCTAGGTCTGACTATAGATAAAAAATTAACATGGGAAATACACATAGAAAACCTTGTATAAAAAATGAGCTGTATATGTTTTGTAATAAAGCAACTACGAGGAACAGTCTCGCTACATGTACTTAAGCTGACCTACTATGGACTGGTACAATCCATTTTATCTTATGGAGTGCAGTTCTGGGGTAACTCGGCCCATGCAATAAAAGTTTTTAGATTGCAAAAAAAGTGATAAGATGCATAGCTGGATTACAGTATAAAGAATCATGTAGGAGTACATTCACCGAGTTAGCCATATTGAGTCTACCCAGCCTCTACATTTATATAATAACTATCAACATAAAACAAAATGAAACACACCACACCAAAAATAATATGATTCACAGCTACAATACTAGAAGAGGTAATGAATTACGACTACCCTACTCTCGTTTAGCTCTAGGACAGGACTCTGCGAGTTATCAAGGTATCATCTGCTACAACCATGCACTCAAACTATTTGGATGCACATGTACTTTGGGAAGCTTTAACTCAGCCCTATACAATCACCTCGTAAAAAATGCATTTTATTCTGTTGAGGAATTTCTGCAATCTAAAAGACTTTAAAGTATTTATGCACAATTCTTGTATTTTATATTTTATATACATTTTAAACTGTTTGTGTTTGTACATATGTTAGTATTTTTGTCCTCGACTAGTCTGATATAATTTTATAAATGTAGTAATACAGTTGTAGAATTTCCAATGAGGAATAAATTCTATTCTATTCTATACTGGCATGCAAAATTAACCGGACAAACAAAATTTTGTTCAAAGTCAATCTTAAATAACTTTTTAAACTTTTCATTAATTTCGATAATTTTTTTGCCAAGTTGTAGGTACTTTCATTGTTATCATTCTCTACTATCGATTTTGTAGAAAGTTCTTAAAGATTTGTCATTATACAGGTTATGATAAAAGGTGCACTTTACCCCAACATTTCTGAACACCCTGTGGAAAAATTTGACTACTGAATGATAGGTCTTCGTACGAGATTTTGAAGCCTGATCTTTCGTCAACAGTTCTTTTTTTTATTCATATCAATAACTGCATTCTTAAAGAAAAAACGCATTTTTAAAGAAAACCATGCGATTCGTAACCATAAACAAGCGATTTTTTTAAGTTGGCTTTGCTTGTTATGACAAGTTTCAGTTAAGCATTTTTTATGGCTTTCAAAAAGATTTTTGCTAAGCAGTAGTCAACAATTATTCACAGATTTATTTGCTTTATAGTGTATGTTAAGGTGGTTGTGTCTCTAGGTGATTTGTGTTTCGGAGGTATACCGCTAACGAGAAAGTTTTAAAAAAATGAGACCGGAACAAGTAGCGCAAGCTGTAGCTTTACAAGATGATGGTCGTGCCATACGATATATCGCAGATAGACTTGCTGTTCCACGCAGTACAGTATCCGATGCGATAGAAAAATTCAGAGAAACTGGTTCGTACTTAAGAAGACCTGGGCAGGGAAGCAACAAACGCAGTTGAAGATCGGTTTTTGAGACTCCAAGTTCTTCGAGAAAGAACAATTCCTGCTACAGCTTTGGCTCGAAGATTGGAAGATGTTCATGGTACCGTAGTTTCACCTGACACAGTACGGCGAAGGTTGAAGGAACAAAACCTATCATCTTTTGTACCTGCTACAGGTCCCCTATTGGATGCAGCTCATCGAAGGCAGCGCTTGGAATTTTCTCGAACTCATGCAGATTGGGATATGGACGATTGGCGAAATGTTCTTTTCACAGACGAGTTTTGTTTTACGAGATATTCACCTGATGGTCGTCAAAGAGTGTGGAGAAGGCCTGGAGAACGCTATGCTCAATGTTGTTTCTCTCCTAGAGTTCAATTTGGTGGTGGAGGAGTGATGATATGGGGCGGTATTTCCTTGGAAGCCCGCACAGATCTTGTTTCGCTACGGGGAGGGAGCCTCAATGCTGACAGATACATCAGGGAGTGTTTGGAACAACATGTAGTCCTTATATGCCCTTTATAGGAGAAAATTTTCTCCTAATGCAAGATAATGCTCGGCCGCACATAGCCAGAATGACTAGGCAATACCTCAATGATGTTGGTATCCAAGTACTCGACTGGCCGCCAAGGAGTCCGGATCTCAACCCCATAGAGCATATGTGGGACAAATTAGGACGATGGCTTAGGCAGAACTATGGAGAATTTCAAACTGTGGTTGCGTTGGAACAGGCGCTGGTAAACGAGTGGGAGCAAATACCCCAAGACGCAGTGTCTGGTTTAATTCAGTCTATGCCAGAAAGGATGAGAGCTGTTATTCAAGCCCGGGGAGGAAACACTCGATTTTGATACCAATTAATTACCATTGTTGTCACTGTTATTTTTTTAATAAAAATTTTTTATGGTTACGAATCGCATGGTTTTCTTTAAAAATGCGTTTTTTCTTTAAGAATGCAGTTATTGATATGAATCAAAAAAAGAACTGTTGACGAAAGATCAGGCTTTAAAATCTCGTACGAAGACCTATCATTCAGTAGTCAAATTTTTCCACAGGGTGTTCAGAAATGTTGGGGTAAATAAAGTGCACCTTTTATCATAACCTGTATAACGACAAATCTTTAAGAACTTTCTGCAAAATCGATAGTAGAGAATGGTAACAATGAAAGTACCTACAACTTGGCAAAAAAATTATCGAAATTGATGAATAGGGTAAAAAGTTATTTAAGATTGACTTTGAACAAAATTTTGTTTGTCCGGTTAATTTTGCATGCCAGTGTATATACAGTGTCCTTCATAAGGTCCGCATCATATGGAAAAAACTTTTATTAATGATTTATTTTGAAATTCGACTTGGGCGTTAAGTAGTGCTTTAAAAAATATGAAAAATGACCTTCTCGGATGTGGTCACGGACCTGTCAAAAGTAATATTTTTTCAAAGTAATCGCTGAAAATAGGCGTATTTATTCGAATTTTCAAAAATTTCAAAGGAAAAAGTTGTTTCTTTTTCTATTTTACATCTACATCTCGAATTTGAACGTTCTAATGCGACTTTCACTTTTTGCCATTTTTTTGATAATTACAAAATTCTTAACTTCGACAAAACTGTTTTATACCAGTAGCTCTAATATGCGACTAACTTTCAATCACGAATCATCAAAAAAAAAATGTTTTTCTCAAGAAAAAGAGAATTACTGGTTAACATTTCTGTTATATTTGATGCAAAGTTGACGTATCTTCAAGCATTTAGGATAAGAATTCATCCAAGGGGATTTTTGCAGTATTAAAATGAAACCAACGTCATAATTCAAAACATCATCAAACTTCTTTACTTTTATCTAACCAAAGTTTACGACTTTTCACGGTACAAATCTCAAATTAAATTCTAACTACTCCGGCTACGAAACTTTCATCAATTTTGTGAAGTATGCTTTGGAAACAAATGAAAAAGGTAGTCAATGGAAATAATTTCATATTAAGCATTGTTTGACAGTTAAATACGCGGTTCAATACTTTTGAATCAGAAAAACGTAATAATGTAATCTGTACAAGAAAAAATTGAGATTGTTTTAATGTGTGGAGGATGTACACCCCATCGACAAGTCGCTGAAGATTTAAATATACGACACCCAGGAAAAAATATACAGCAGTCTGCTGTTAGTAGAATTTTGACAAAATTCAAAAGAACTGGTTCAGTTTTACCTGATTTCAAAAAACCACATAATCCTTCGAAAAACATTGAGGAAGTGCAACTGAATGTTTGTTTGGATGTTATAAAGCAAGGAAAGTCCAGTATTTCTCAAATTAGCAGAAGAACGAATGTAAGCGAGAGCAGTGTTTCAAGAATTTTAAGAAAAAATAGATTTAAGCCTTACAAGCCGAAATTCATTAATACCCTGAAGGAAAGGGACTTTGATGTCCGTTATGGATTTTCAGCTTGGTATCAGGGAAAATGTGACGAAGATTACAGATTTCCACATAAAATATTGTGGACTGATGAAGCAACGTTCACTTCAAACGGAACTGTTAGTTCACAAATTTGCAGATGGTGGTCTCAGGAAAACCCTAATTTTGTTATTGAATGTCGCGATCAGTACTCGTTTAAAACGAATGTTTTTTATGGTATATTGAACAATCAAGTTATCGGACCATATTTTTTCAGAGGAAACTTAAATGCTGCGCGATTCTTGAATTTTTTAAGAAATGTACTGAGTGAAATTGTGGACAATATGCCCCTTCAAATTACTCAAGATTTGGGGTTTCAGTTGGATGGTGCACCTGCTCACAATTCCACAGAAGTTAGAAATTTTCTTGGTGAACTGTTTAGAGGTAAAATAATTGTCAATAAATGGGAACATCATTGGCCACCTCGTTCTCCTGACTTAACCCCACTGGATTTTTTCATGTGGGGTTATCTGAAGCAGCAAGTTTACAAGCACCGACCATTTAACAATATTGACCATTTGGAGCAGACCATTCGGGAGTGTGTAGCGAATATACAGCCACAGTTCATCAGAAATGCAGTAAAAGATGTACACAGTAGAACTATGTTATGTATTGAAAGAGACGGACAACATACAGAAATGTAAAGATGAGTGAGGCTCAGAAAATTCTTACTCATAATTGGTGTTTTTTATTAAATTAATTTTAATTTTTTTTTGTTTGACTTTACACTCTAGAATTCTTAATTGAGTTAGGTTGACAATATTTTTTTTTGTCAAATTGTTCAAATATATTTAATTTTCATCATAGATTACCCTTTTCAATTGTCTACAAAGCCTACTTCACAAAATTGATGAAAGTTTCATAACCGAATTAGTAAGAATTTAACTTGAGATTTGTACCGTGAAAAGTCATAAACTTTGGTTAGATAAGTAAAGAAGTTTTATGATGTTTTGAATTATGACATTGGTATCATTTTAATACTGAAAAAATCTACTTAAATGAATTCTTATCCTACATGATGGAAGATACGTCAACTTTGCATCAAACATAACAGAAATGTTAACCAGTAATTCTCATTTTCTTGAGAAAAATATATTTTTTTTATGATTCGTGATCGGAAGTTAGTCGCATATTAGAGCTACTGGTATAAAACAGTTTTGTCGAAGTTACGAATTTTTTAATGTTCCAGAAATTTTGTAATTATCAAAAAAATGGCAAAAAGTGAAAGTTGCAATAGAACGTTCAAATTCGAGATGTAGGTGTAAAATCGAAAAAGAAACAACTTTTTCCTTAAAAATTTTTGGAAATTCGAATAAATAAGCCTATTTTCAGCGATTACTTTGAAAAAATGATACTTTTGACAGGTAGCGAAAGTCACGTGACCACATCCGAGTAGGTCATTTTTCATAATTTTCGAAGCACAACTTAACGCCCAAGTCGATTTTCAAAATAAATCATTAATAAAAGTTTTTCCCATATGATACGGACTTTATGAAGGACACTGTATATATGTTAATCGACTTGATCATTTCATTGGAGATACACATTACACTGCATATACAGATGATTTTTCATTCATTATCCCGGCTTTAGAAAAAATGCTCAGAATTGATGACCAAAGTCTCGGATGATTTTAATGACAATAGTTTGTTTTTCAATACCAAGAAAACAGAAGCTTTAAAAATATGTCAATGCCCGAAGAGAGATGATGAGTTGGTTTTCAGTATTGATAATAGTCTAGTGTACAGTGTTCACTTCACAACTCGATTAGATTCTTAGGGATAAATGTAGATGAGAATCTAAACTGAAAAGAATATTGTAAAAAAAATTTCTTGTAATTTCTTTTTATTAACCTGAGAGATGTACTGGAAATAAATCAACTGTTAAATTTGTACTATACACAAGTAGATGCAAGACTGCGGTACGGTATACAGGGCAATTCAAATTCGAACCCCACCATTGGGATCTCCTAAACTACAGGAGATACGTCGAAGCTTAAATTGGGGCAAAGTTGCGTATTTTGGTGCTTAACAAAATACTGTTTTGAAACTTGGAAAATTCCGAGTATTTCCGGAAATATCGGGAAAAAACTGAAAATCGGAATTTTCGTTTTTATTTTTTTCTATCGTTATTTGACAACATAGCTCAAAACCAAAAGTACATTTTCGTTGATACTTTTTTTTCAGCTACACGTTTTCATGTTCAGATTTACTATCCAACGTTTCGTCTTCTGGCATTCATCATCAACTTTTTTTTCTGTTATGGGCGTCATATTGTTTGTTTATTCAGAAAAATAGTGATTCTCATTCTGATTTCATTGATGTATAATTTGTTATGATTTGCACTTCTGAAACCACAGATATTAAAAAAAAACAACTTCATCTGAGATGGTCATGACTCCATCGAAAAATTTTGTTCAATAAACACTAGTTGTCAGAACTCATTAAACATCATAAGTTTGCACAAATACTTCAGTCGAAATGTCCTCATTCTCAAATGAAGAAAAACTAGATTTGTTGAAACTTTATTATAAATTTGATAGGAATAGTACGAAAACAGCACAAATTTATTTTGAATTATACACTAATACCGATTTATCGGTTCGATTCAATAAAGACTTCCGTTATGATAAACCGCGCGCCACTGATCGTGCCTCTCCTTAAAATATGTTAGATCACCTTGAGCCAAACGCCGGTTTATAATCGACCAATAAAACGATCACTTTAGGCCATTATTATTATTCAGTTGCTTAGAACCAGTTTTTTTGTTGTTTTCCCGATTCAAAATATTCCATTCGTCGGTGATTGTATTTTCGCGACATTGGTGCCTCTTGGTGTCGGCCAATGGTGGAGTCCTTGTGGCAAATTTTGTTAAGGGAATGATGTTGAACTTTTATATTTTGGCTGCCTCTGACGAAGCTCTGGAAGGGTTACTTTAAATTGCCCAACACGGAATTTTGAAATAAAATTCCGACTTATGTACCTAATACGAAATTTTTTGTTTCCTAGGTATAATCCGTGATTTTAAATTTCAAAATTCTGAGTTGTCACTAAGAATTTTACAAAGGAAGTATTTTTAATTTTGAGTTTCTTAATTGTTTTGACAAAGATATACAATAAAGGCAATGTTAAGAGAGTTCATAAAGGTATTCCTACAGGATTCTCTGTGACGTAGACCTGCCATCTTATTATCCTCTTTTGCACCGTGAATACTTTTGTCATAGATAGATTTAACAACGTATACAATTATCTTGAGGTTATTTTAAATTTAATTTACTATAAGAAATACATAGATTCGAGGATGTATTGATATTTAGTTAGCCTAGACCAGTTCACTGCATAAACAAAATATTGCGTTACCATAGCAATGAACAATAACTTATCAGAAATATCAGTGTAAAGTTTGACGTCAAAAAAGTAAACCAAAGTTACGCAATGAATTAAAAGAAAAAATATGTCCACCGAAATTGTGAAAACCGAAAAATTGTAGTATCGAGCCATCATCAAGTACCTGTATTTAAAAGGGTTAAGAGGTGAGCAGATTTACGAAGAAATGCTTAATTTGATGATCAATTTCCTTCGAAAGCGACCGTGAAAAATTGGACTGCAAGCTTCAAAAGAGGTAAATTGTCCATTGCAGATGATGACCGATCGGGAAGGCCAGTTACTGTGTCAGTCCCCGAAAATATCGATGCAGTTCATGACATGATTTTAACAGGTCGTCGAATTGGACTAAAACGGATATCTGAAACACTGAATATTTCATACGAACGCGTTCATCATATAGTTCACGTCAATTTGGACATGAGGAAAATTGCTGCAAAATGGATCCCCAAATGTTTGAATGTTGACCAAAAGCGTGCAAGGGTAGTAGCAACGCGTTCGATCTGTGTTCGATTTGAAACCGATGTAGACTTCTTAAACAGAATTGTTACCATCGATGAGACTTGGGTACATTTCTACGATCCAGAAACAAAGCAACAATCGATGGAATGGCGACACTTCGGTTCTCCAAGACCTAAGAAGTTTCGTGTCAAAAAATCTGCTGGAAAAGTTCTTGCTTCAGTTTGTTGGGATTGCCATGGAGTAATCATGATTGATTTTTTGGATAAGGGTAGAACAATAACTGGAGATTACTATTCGACATTACTGACCACTCTACGGGAAAAAATTTACGCGGAAAGCTGACCAAAGGTGTTTGGTTTTTGCAGGACAACACCCCTGCACACAAATCTCATGTTGACATGCAAAAAATTCGTGATTTAGGGTTTGAATTACTAGAACACCCCCCTTATTCACCAGATTTGGCTCCGTCCGACTATCATCTCTTTCCTCAACTGAAAAAAAGTTTAAAAGGTCGTAAATTTTCTTCCAACGAGGAGGTAATAAGAGCTGTGGAGGTCTGGCTTGCAGAGCAAGAAGAAACATTTTTTTTCAAGGTCTAGAGACGTAGCAGGTTCGCTGTAATAAATGTATCCAATTAGGGGCAGAATATGTTGAGTAATAAAATATTTTGACATTGAAATTTTGTTTAGTTCTATAGTATTTTTTCAATATTTTCAATATAAACGTATTTTTGCAGCGTGAATAATTTTATAAAAATTTAGCGCACATTTGACGAAATTTTGTGTAATGTTATACCTTTGCTTTTATTATTACTTTTATTGGCTATTTTATATTAACTTATTATTCAACATTCACCGTTATCTTTTCATGTTGTATTTCTTGTATCTTGTATTTTATCTATTTATTGCCAATTCCAAAACAGGTAAACCATGACAAAAAAGAGGAAATAAAGATTGATTGATTGAGTCGGTAGTCAGAGAAATGCTACTTGGGTTCTGGCAACGGGACGATTTTTTGAAAAAGCCCAGACTTGGATTTCCAAAAATAAACTACTATTTCAGCTGTTACTTTTCACGTTCTTCTATCACCAGTCTAATCTCAAAATACATGTCAGCAGCTGTACCTGCAACCTTGAATATTCCCGACAGCACGTTATTTCCGCCGTAAACACCTTTTCACGAGAATTTCGATGCATGGAACAAATTACCAATTTCAATCAACTACGTTATACTTCTAATTACTTTGTTTTTGTTAAACGATCGAAATAGTATCTGTGAGCTGGTTTCGGCCTTGGAAATTGTCGGTGTGAATCATGCACTGAAATGCCGAATAATTTAAATCGGTTAATCCGAATATTCTTTATCAGTCGTGAGTCAGTTTTTATTTATTTTCATAGTTTGTTGGCGTGCGTGATAATATGTGATGTTTTAAATTTGTGCTCGGGTAATCGATTACTATGCTCGAAAAAAAACATCGTATGAAACGGAAGCACAGTTCTCGTCAAATAAAATTTCAAATTATATTAATGTAGCCATTACTCCTGAGTGTCAATATCAAATAGCTTTTATTTATATAATAATTCTTGATGTTTATGTAGGAAATCAATAATTGAACAAAATGTATAAGTTATGAAATATAAAATTAAAAGATAAAATTGTTTTTCTAAGTAAACAAAAAACCCACAAAAGTGAACCTTATGCGTAGTTATATCCATGAAAAAGACATAAAATGAAATGAGAGAAGAACATACCCAACACCCTGGAGAAGTTATTGGGTGTAGTGAATAAAATCTAGCAAATGCTCATACTATATATTTATCCCTTTCATTTATGTATGAAATGAATGAGTCTGTCTCAAGAAAGTATAACAGTCGTATGCATAGTCAATTCCAGCGACTCGCCAGAGTTTCGCCGCTCGCTACACAAGAACTGTAATGCAAAGTCGAGCTCCAAAAAAGTGGTACATCGCCAAAATGTGACTTATCGTGTAGTTGTCACGTTTTTGGAGCTCGACTGTGCATTATAATCCTTGTGTAGCGAACGCCGAAACTGGCGAGTCGCTGGCGATTGACTATGCATACAACTGTAAGCATTTACTTATAGTTGGTTTTCTTCACATCCACCATTGTTTGAGCAGGGATCGTTGGAGATCATATCACAGGTCGTAAAAATGTAGAAATGTGAAAATGTGAAAATGTGAAAATGTGAAAATGTGAAAATGTGAAAATGTGAAAATGTGAAAATGTGAAAATGTGAAAATGTGAAAATGTGAAAATGTGAAAATGTGAAAATGTGAAAATGTGAAAATGTGAAAATGTGAAAATGTTAAAATGTTAAAATGTTAAAATGTTAAAATGTTAAAATGTTAAAATGTTAAAATGTTAAAATGTTAAAATGTTAAAATGTTAAAATGTTAAAATGTTAAAATGTTAAAATGTTAAAATGTTAAAATGTTCAAATGTCAAAATGTTAAAATGCCAAAATGTCAAAATGTCAAAATGTTAAAATGTTAAAATGTTAAAATGTTAAAATGTTAAAATGTTAAAATGTTAAAATGTTAAAATGTTAAAATGTTAAAATGTTAAAATGTTAAAATGTTAAAATGTTAAAATGTTAAAATGTTAAAATGTTAAAATGTTAAAATGTTAAAATGTTAAAATGTTAAAATGTTAAAATGTTAAAATGTTAAAATGTTAAAATGTTAAAATGTTAAAATGTTAAAATGTTAAAATGTTAAAATGTTAAAATGTTAAAATGTTAAAATGTTAAAATGTTAAAATGTTAAAATGTTAAAATGTTAAAATGTTGAAATGTTAAAATGTTGAAATGTTAAAATGTTAAAATGTTAAAATGTTAAAATGTTAAAATGTTAAAATGTTAAAATGTTAAAATGTTAAAATGTTAAAATGTTAAAATGTTAAAATGTTAAAATGTTAAAATGTTAAAATGTTAAAATGTTAAAATGTTAAAATGTTAAAATGTTAAAATGTTAAAATGTTAAAATGTTAAAATGTTAAAATGTTAAAATGTTAAAATGTTAAAATGTTAAAATGTTAAAATGTTAAAATGTTAAAATGTTAAAATGTTAAAATGTTAAAATGTTAAAATGTTAAAATGTTAAAATGTTAAAATGTTAAAATGTTAAAATGTTAAAATGTTAAAATGTTAAAATGTTAAAATGTTAAAATGTTAAAATGTTAAAATGTTAAAATGTTAAAATGTTAAAATGTTAAAATGTTAAAATGTTAAAATGTTAAAATGTTAAAATGTTAAAATGTTAAAATGTTAAAATGTTAAAATGTTAAAATGTTAAAATGTTAAAATGTTAAAATGTTAAAATGTTAAAATGTTAAAATGTTAAAATGTTAAAATGTTAAAATGTTAAAATGTTAAAATGTTAAAATGTTAAAATGTTGAAATGTTAAAATGTTAAAATGTTAAAATGTTAAAATGTTAAAATGTTAAAATGTTAAAATGTTAAAATGTTAAAATGTTAAAATGTTAAAATGTTAAAATGTTAAAATGTTAAAATGTTAAAATGTTAAAATGTTAAAATGTTAAAATGTTAAAATGTTAAAATGTTAAAATGTTAAAATGTTAAAATGTTAAAATGTTAAAATGTTAAAATGTTAAAATGTTAAAATGTTAAAATGTTAAAATGTTAAAATGTTAAAATGTTAAAATGTTAAAATGTTAAAATGTTAAAATGTTAAAATGTTAAAATGTTAAAATGTTAAAATGTTATAATGTTAAAATGTTAAAATGTTAAAATGTTAAAATGTTAAAATGTTAAAATGTTAAAATGTTAAAATGTTAAAATGTTAAAATGTTAAAATGTTAAAATGTTAAAATGTTAAAATGTTGAAATGTTAAAATGTTAAAATGTTAAAATGTTAAAATGTTAAAATGTTAAAATGTTAAAATGTCAAAATGTTAAAATGTTAAAATGTTAAAATGTTAAAATGTTAAAATGTTAAAATGTTAAAATGTTAAAATGTTAAAATGTTAAAATGTTAAAATGTTAAAATGTTAAAATGTTAAAATGTTAAAATGTTAAAATGTTAAAATGTTAAAATGTTAAAATGTTAAAATGTTAAAATGTTAAAATGTTAAAATGTTAAAATGTTAAAATGTTAAAATGTTAAAATGTTAAAATGTTAAAATGTTAAAATGTTAAAATGTTAAAACGTTAAAACGTTAAAACGTTGAAACGTTAAAACGTTAAAACGTTAAAACGTTAAAACGTTAAAACGTTAAAACGTTAAAACGTTAAAACGTTAAAACGTTAAAACGTTAAAACGTTAAAACGTTAAAACGTTAAAACGTTAAAACGTTAAAACGTTAAAACGTTAAAACGTTAAAACGTTAAAACGTTAAAACGTTAAAACGTTAAAACGTTAAAACGTTAAAACGTTAAAACGTTAAAACGTTAAAACGTTAAAACGTTAAAACGTTAAAACGTTAAAACGTTAAAACGTTAAAATATTAAAATGTTAAAATGTTAAAATGTTAAAATGTTAAAATGTCAAAATGTTAAAATGTCAAAATGTTAAAATGTTGAAACGTTAAAATGTTAAAACGTTAAAATGTTAAAACGTTAAAATATTGAAACGTTAAAACGTTAAAATGTTAAAATGTTAAAATGTTAAAATGTCAAAATGTTAAAATGTCAAAATGTTAAAATGTTAAAATGTTAAAATGTTAAAATGTTAAAATGTTAAAATGTTAAAATGTTAAAATGTTAAAATGTTAAAATGTTAAAATTTTAAAATGTTAAAATGTTCAAATGTTAAAATGTTAAAATGTTAAAATGTTGAAATGTTAAAATGTTAAAATGTTAAAATGTTAAAATGTTAAAATGTTGAAATGTTGAAATGTTGAAATGTTAAAATGTTAAAATGTTAAAATGTTAAAATGTTAAAATGTTAAAATATTAAAATGTTAAAATGTTAAAATGTTAAAATGTTAAAATGTTAAAATGTTAAAATGTTAAAATGTTAAAATGTTAAAATGTTAAAATGTTAAAATGTTAAAATGTTAAAATGTTAAAATGTTAAAATGTTAAAATGTTAAAATGTTAAAATGTTAAAATGTTAAAATGTTAAAATGTTAAAATGTTAAAATGTTAAAATGTTAAAATGTTAAAATGTTAAAATGTTAAAATGTTAAAATGTTAAAATGTTAAAATGTTAAAATGTTAAAATGTTAAAATGTTAAAATGTTAAAATGTTAAAATGTTAAAATGTTAAAATGTTAAAATGTTAAAATGTTAAAATGTTAAAATGTTAAAATGTTAAAATGTTAAAATGTTAAAATGTTAAAATGTTAAAATGTTAAAATGTTAAAATGTTAAAATGTTAAAATGTTAAAATGTTAAAATGTTAAAATGTTAAAATGTTAAAATGTTAAAATGTTAAAATGTTAAAATGTTAAAATGTTAAAATGTTAAAATGTTAAAATGTTAAAATGTTAAAATGTTAAAATGTTAAAATGTTAAAATGTTAAAATGTTAAAATGTTAAAATGTCAAAATGTCATAATATTCAAATGTTAAAATGTTGAAATGTTGAGATATAAAAATGTTGAAATATAAAAATGCTAAAATGTTAAGATGGTAAAATGTTGAAATATTGAAATGCTGAAATGTTGAAATGTTAAAATATTAAAATGTTAATATGTTGAAATGCTAAAATATTAAAATGTTAAAATACTAAAATGTGATAATGTTAAAATATTGAATTAAGAAAATGTTAAAATGTTGAAATGTTAAAATGTTAAGATGTTAAAATGATGACATATTAAAAAGTTGAAATGTTAAAATGTTGAAATGTTATAATGTAAGAATATAAAAGTGAAAAAATGTATAAAGGTAGAAATGAAAAATGTAAAAATGTAAGAATATGAAAATATGAAATGTAAAATATCAAACCTAAAATTAAATTAATTGTGAATATAAGGTTTAAATGATATTGCTGGACGTTTTCATAGATATCTATGCAATTATAATTAGTATTCATTATTTCATTTTATTTTCAATAATTTTTAAATAAGAATAGACCTGTGATATTTTGTGTTGCCTCTGGATGTGTGTTGTTTAAGTTGGTTTTATCATAATTTATTGACAGAAGCTTGACTTTGCAAGGAAAAAAAATCCGTTCATGCAGGGGCGTTTTAATGGTTACAGGAGCCTATGGCTAAAAATTATTCGGCGCCTGTAGCCAGTGAAAATTTTGTCTCTCAAAATAGTCGTGTTCAATTCTTTTTCGAAAATCTGTCAGTCTGAATTGAAAAATATCCAATATAAGTAAAAGGCATAAAAGATTACTATGGTAATATAAACAAATGCAATGGTAGGCATATCTTATTAATACTTATAAATAGAAACACAGAAAAAATATGGTTATAGGTAATATAATACAGAATGAATCTCAAAAAATTCACATAAACACTTATCCTTGAGTTGGCGAAAATAAACATACATATCATATAAACGGGTACATACAGAAGAGAACAAAAATAACAAAATAAATTAACAAATCCATTGGTTAGTAGCATTTTGGCTAGTTGATTAATTGAATTCAATTTTTTTTTCATTTTATTTGCATCAGACTCCACCAGGATCCATAGGATCTGCGGGCGCCCCTAAAATCTGCGGCGCTTGAGAATTTAGCCTAATCAGCCTTATGGATAAAAAGCTCCTGTGTTCATTTATTGAACAACCTATGTACTAGTATACAGTGTGTCCAAGATAAGAATGAACAGCATGGGGATATCGGAAACGGTAAGAGATACGGGGTCGATTAAATTGGGGAAAAGTAGCGCATTCATGTGCCCAACAATATGCCATTTAGAAAGTTTGAATATTGCGAGTAGTTACGGAGGTATCCGAGAAAAACCGAAACTTGAGAATTTCGTTTTTATTTTCTTCTAGGTTTATTTTCAAAGGAAATGTAAAACAAATAGCACTTTGTCATGGCCACTGTTTAAGGACTACTTGATAACGTAAAAGGAATTTTTCTTCGACGTTTCGTCTTTTAGAAAACATCATCAACTTTTTATTTTTATATGGGCCGAAACTAAAGTATACCCTGTATAAGACTCCATTTTTCATTGTGAATACAGCAACGTATCACACAGTATGATTTCAGAACCATTCCTCGCGCAAAATGAAATTTAGAGATTACTTAACCTGTTTTTCTTCAATCTTAGATAGTAGGCGCTGGAAAAAATGACACATAATGTTCTGTTGTCATAATAATACTGTAGTTTGGTAGAATTTTTGACATATTACCGTTCCTACTTTTACATCTCGTTACCTACCTAATTTGTGTTAAAAATGGAAAACGGCAGCTTTTCAAATACTGAAAAATTTGATATGTTGTCATGTTACATTTTGTGACAAAGAAATTGTGTTGATGCTGAACGTGCGTACTCTAATAAGTATCCAGAGAGGCGACAACCTGGTAAATCAATATTTAGACGGTTAGTTTTTAATTTAAAAGAATACGGATCATTTAAAAAATCTGTGGTTTCCCGACAAAAGCTATCTAATGAGGAAAGTCAGCGTGATGTGTTACAGGCCGTTGTCGAAAATCCTGAGATTTCCACTCGCACCATTGAAGATAATACCGGAGTAGCCAAATCCATCGCTCCGTTCATTTTAAGAAAAAATAAATATCATCCATATAAATTTAGGATTGTTATGGACTCAGACCAGGTGACGATGCAAGGCGAAGAACCTTTTGTGAATGGTACACTAGAAAATGCCAAGACGATAAAAATTTCCCTTTCAAAATAATTTGGTCTGATGAAAGTATGATTACCAACAATGGTATTTTCAATAGGCGGAATGTTCATTATTGGTCACAACAAAATCCGCGTGTACAGACATCAACATCGTTTCGGTTTTAACATGTGGGTTGGAATTCTCGGTACGAATGTAATTGGGCCTTTCATCTACCAAAACAATTTAACAGCAGAGCGGTACATAAATTTGTTAGTAAATGATATGGAAGACGCTCTAGATAATTTGCCAGTAGCGATTTCTCACAGCTGCTGGTTTCAACAAGTTGGTGCTCCAGCACATAACTCTAGAATTGTTCGTGATTATTTGAACCGTCGCTTCCCAGGACAGTGGATTGGTACTCATAGTGATACATCCTGGCCTGCAAGGTTCCCCGACCTAACTCCACTAGACATTTTCCTTTGGGGATATATCAAGAATCAAGTGTACGCTAATCATAATTTTAAGTAGTAAAGATTTGCTAAGATCGGTTACTGCATTCTTTAACAATATTTTTCCGAATATGTTAACTCAATTTTTAAATTCGTCTGTGAGAAGAGCGTACTTGTCCTTAAAAAATAACGGCGGGTTATTTAAACACTTGTTATAAGTTTCTGTTCATTTTCCTGTAATACATATTAGCTCCTTGTTATTACATTACAATTACATTTATAAACTAAACTTTTGATATTGCGACTTATCTTTGTATTCAACAACGCAAAAATTCCGGCAAGTGGTAAGTTAAAATTTATACGTGTATAAATAAGACTAATTAATTTACTTCATGTATCAAAATATGACATTTTTTCCAGCACTTACTATCTAAAATTGAAGAAAAATAGGTTAAGGAATCACTAAATTTCGTTTTGCGAGAGAAATGGTTCTGAAATCATACTGTGTGATACGTTGCTGTATTCACAATGAAAAATGGAGTCGTATACAGGGTTTACTTTAGTTTCGGCCCATATAAAAATTAAAAGTTGATGATAATTTCTAAAAGACGAAACGTCGCAGAAAAATTCTGCTTACGTTATCAGATAGTCCTTAAAAAGTTGCCATGACAAAGTGCTATTTGTTTTACATTTCCTTCGAAAATAAACCTAGGAGAAAATAAAAACGAAATTCTCAAATTTCGGTTTTTCTCGGATATCTCCGTAACTACTCGGAATATTAAAACTTTCTGAATGGCATATTGGCACATAAATGCGCTACTTTTCTCTAATTTAATCGACCCCGTATCTCTTACCGTATCCGATATCCCCATGCTGTTCATTCTTATCTTGGACACACTGTATAGGTACTAATACTGTACCTCCGAATCTCCTGACATTGTCGTTTTTTAGTAAAATATTTTTTCATGTGCAGTGACTTTTTGGCTAATTGATGCCATGAAGGTAGCAGCTTGAACTACTTTTGTTTTTTTGCTTAACTGTTTGACTATACTGTACCCGTCGAATTGTTTTTCCAATTGGCGGACAAATTTTTCGCAAGCAGCAAAGGTTTCGGTGGCCGAATACCAGTAGCACTTCAGTAGCGTCTCTCATAATGAACTGTTTCACTTTTTCTTTCTCATTCTCCGTGATGAAAAAAATAGGGACTTGCTGATTCATATACTCGTAATCGCCACTGGAAAATTTCGAGCATTAATTTCCCCCTTTCAATATCTCATTACCGACAGCACTGAACCCCGAGTACGTTAACCTTCATCAAAACTAGGCAACCTGAATAAGAAATAAAATAAGATTTCTCACGAATCTCCTTCAATGCTTCATTATCGATACGAAAATTATCGGTTTGTTTTTTCCGCTGGATTATAACCGATCCATGTATGCTACGAAGGAAGCTACGAGTGCTACGAATAAGGTAATTTGTATTGAAGCGCTGCGCGATTTCTAACCGTGAAAAATGCTCCATAGACAACTCATTACCATTTCATTCATTATAATTTTCAGAGATTGGCCGTGATGATAGATGTTCATGATGAGATTGGGTTTGGTGAATGAAATGCAGCGCGAACGCGCGGGATGTAAGGTGGGTGCAACAGTGGCAGCTCGTCTTTACTTGGAACTGCTTTTTGAATTAACCAATAGTTTCAACAAAGATAGCACTCAAGGTGTTAACACTGAGTTATTATTAATATTATTACATTATTATAACAAAATTATTGTATCGTCATCGGTCCTTGATATGTGTACCAAATTTTAGATTATTCGGACGATTGGAACTTTGTGAAAAATGAATTTCAAAATTTTCGTCATCATTATTATTATTTTGAAATTCTTGTATTGTCGTCGGTCATTGATACGAGGATATATTGAAAAATTCTTAACCTACTTAGAACCAAACAAAATTTCAATGTCAAAATATTTTATTACTCAATAGATTCTCCTCTTAATTGGATACATTTATTACAGCGAACCTGCAACGTCTCTAGACCTTTCAAAAAAAATGTTTCTTCTTGCTCTGCAACCCAGACCTCCTCAGCTTTTATAACCTCCTCGTTGGAAGAAAATTCACTATCTTTTGACCTTTTTTCAGTTGACGAAAGAGATGATAGTCAGACGGAGCCAACTATGGTGAATAAGGGGGATGTTCTAGTAATTCAAACCCTAAATCACGAATTTTTTGCATGGCAACATCAGATTTGTGTACAGTGGCGTTGTCCTGCAAAAACAAAATACCTTTGGATAGCTTTGTAGCTTAGTAGAGTGGTCATTAATGTCGAATAGTAATCTCCACTTAATGTTCTACCCTTATCCAAAAAATCAATCATGATTACTCCATGGCAATCCCAAAAAACTGAAGCAAGAACTTTTCCAGCAGATTTTTGGACACGAAACTTCTTAGGTCTTGGAGAACCGGAGTGTCGCCATTGCATCGATTGTTGCTTTCTTTCTGGGTCGTAGAAATTCTCATCCATAGTAACAATTTGGTTTAAGAAGTCTACATCGTTTTCAAATCGAGCACAGATCGAACACGATGCTACTACCCTTGCACGCTTCTGGTCAACATTTGGGGATCCATTTTGCAGTAATTTTTCTCATGTTCAAATTGACGTGAACTATATGATGAGCGCGTTCGTATGAAATATTCAGTGCATCAGATATCCGTTTTCGGGGACTGTCACAGAAACTGGCCTTCCCGATCGGTCATCATCTTCAATGAAAAATTTACCTCTTTTGAAGCTTGCAGTCAAATTTTTCACGGTCGCATACGCATAACCCTTTTAAATACAGGTACTTGATGATGGCTCGATTGTCCAATTTTTCGATTTTCACAATTTCAGTGAACATATTTTTTCTTTTGATTCATTGCGTAACTCTGGTTTACTTTTTTGACGTCAAACTCTACACTGACACTTCTAATAACTTATTGTTCGTTGCTATGGTAACGCAATATTTTATTTATGCAGGGAACTGGTCTAGGCTAACTAGATATCAATACATCCTCGTATGTCATTGATCGCTTACACTTTGTATAAAAAAGGAAGCGATGGTGTCTTATCTGAGAATGCGGGACTCAGGGAGCTGACGAGGAAAGGGGTACACAGTGCACACCGAAATTGCTGTGGTAGCGGAGAAAGAAATCCCACTATCCGCTAACAAAGTGATACAGGCACAGGATAAAATTAGGTGGAAAAGGACGATCTCGCTGGAGATCTCAGACAGGAGAAAGTGGGAAGAGGAAAGGGTGATATTTCCCCCAGAAAGCCTGATCTATTTTTACAGAAGGATCCAAACTGGAGGAAGGACAATCCGGAGCAAGAGTTTACTTGGAAAAAGGAGAGAAAAGAGCTTATGTGCAAGTTTCTCTGACAAAGTTTTTCATGCAGAGGTGTACGCCATCCTGGAGGCAACAAGAGTAGAAAAGTGAGGTCCTGTCCAGAGAGACATGTATATGTCTGTTCGGACAGTCAGGCCGCCATCAAAGCTCTGAATGCAACCAGAACCAGATCAATACTGGTTCAGGAGTGCAGAGATGTGGTTCCCGGGCCAAGCAAGGAGCCGGGCAACCCTACTATGGTTTCGAAGCCGCACTCGGCATAACAAGGAGACAACTAACAACGGCATTGAATGAGTGGGTCGTTGATACATTAGGTAAAGAGTGGAGAGGGATAGACGGCTGCAGGCAGTCAGAGCAGATGATATCGGGAACCGATAAGGTGAGGACGGCCAAGATACTGAAGCTAAATTGTAAAGAACTCTGACTCTTGGTGGGAGTTCTAACCGGTCATTGCAGCCTTAAGGGGCATCTAATTCTCATCACAGTTGAGGCAGACACACTATGCGCGGAATGTGGTGAGGAGGACTCCTTCCACTTCCTGGGGAATGTGGTATCTATGGAAGGCTCAGACATAGCGTCTTCGGAGCTGCCACTATTGAGTAGGAGGTCTCGGAGTACAGGGTGACGGGTGAGTTGATGTAATGAAAAAACGGACACAGCAGCTAATAATTAACCATAATGATATTTTTATGTATATGTTTACATGTTAAATAATAAAAACACTTAAGAATCAAAAATTCATACAGCCTGCCAATGAATGACTATCAAGCTCGAGCAGATAAATGCTAGTCGAGGAGCTCGAAAAATATAGAACATCGCGTATTGAAAACTGAAGTTCCAACTGACTATCTTCTCTCATCTTTCAAACTCCTTCTTTTCATTGCAGGCCAGAAATGCTGAAAAAAACCCACCCTGTGTCATTCCAAATTTCCAAATTGTCCGTCCGGCTTACGAAAGGGTTCTCATAAAACTAATAGCTGCCTGGCAAGGTTTCGCATTGTAGGTGATCCGATTACCAGAAATATAACTATGCAATTCCGAGTTATTTCCACATATAAAAATGTCCCATTTCTATTATCTTTCAATTTAAGAAAGAACAAGGAATGAAAATATAAACATATTTAGAAATGTTATTAAAGATTACTTTCTTTGGAAATACAAATTATTGTGAGGTTTATCGTTGGTAAAACCCCTACAGCGAAATTGCACTCATTGCAATGGAAGGACATTTCGATTTTCAAAAATAGGCAAGCCTAATATAAACATAATTAATTTACTATATCTACACATTATACATAAAAAAAATAAGACAATAAAGGCAATAAAAAAAACCTGTCTAGTTTCCCAAAATACAAGAAAAACTACATTACACATAGGATATGAATTTATATTTTCGTTTGCTACCTGCCTTCTTCGTTGTGGAAGAGGAAGGTGGCAAGGGTTTTTTTCTATAACAATTCAATGCCAGGCTAATGGGGTGGGTGATTGAAATGAAAACCAAACTAGGTAAGAGTGTGTATTGCGCTTCACAAGAGGGCGTTGATATTTTGGGTAATTGGTAGTAGTCGAGCAAGCCTGAGCGACCTGAGGCCGTTTTGATTTTAAGAAGAAGAAATGGGGGAGGAGTTTAACTACCTCCACTTGACAGTGGATGTCTCGACAATTATAAACAAAATAAAATTAATGATTAGAAATGACCATAATAATTATTTAGTTTATATCACAGTGGTTCAACAGAACCAATTTCTGATACCTTTTATATGATCGACCATACAAGAAGTGCACACGATTCTATAATGATAGTACAGTAGCAAAATACAAGCGAATAGCTATTTCATGCAAAGTAAGCGTCAATGATTATGCAAATAATAATAAGCAAGCAATGAGTGGAAGGTGGTAATAAAGCTTATCTGAGTTGTGCAGCAGTCCTCCAGCTCCTCGGGTTGCTCTCCCAGGCACGCAGGGTTTCCGCGACAGTCAGGAGAAGTAGGGTTCCAGCACTTCTTATTCGAGATGAAGGGGGGCCCCAAGGTTCCGTGTGATGTTGGTGCCTGTACCCCTTTAGGGATGAGGTGTACCCGAGGGGGAATGGGTGGTGGACTACTAAGAAGTTGAAGTGTTCCACGTGGGAAATAAAAAGGCCTGAAAGGGTTTCATGATTTAAACTTGGCGTGATTTCGATATCCCAGGTTAGTAAACATAGAGAGCGAGTTGAAGAATGAAGGATGGTTACTAAAAGGAACTAGTGGTGAGAAACTGAGACATACCTTGTCTGGGGTGTGGCCTTCAAGTGGTTATGAAGTTGCCAAGAGAATTTTAGGTAGAATGACCAAATCCACAACGGTGTGTAGCCCTGTATTCACAAGCTACTTCGAATTCTACTTGAAATTCAACTAAAACGGGAAAAAAATCCGCAAATTGCGATTATGAGCCAACACATGGACCTCAGGCGACCTTTCCAGTTGAAAATCTGCGGCAAAATGACCGAGTAAGATCACAGAATCTCAATCTGTCAACTTGCAATTATCAGCCCTTTTGACATGATGATTGATGGATTGCTTCATAGAACCTGACAACTGACATGTTTACATCTGTTCCAAGCCCAGGATATTGTGTGAATATTGTTTAAAATTCGAATGATAAATATTGGAAAATACAGGGAGATCAAGAAAATAAGGTTGGATGGCAGCTACATTTGCTGTGAACGGAATTGGCGCTTGGGATCTTCTGAAATTGTTTCAGGTAAATCAGAAATTACTGTGAGACACATGGGAGATACATGGGAGATACATGGATTACAGCGTAAATTCTGGGCATAGCAGGGAGTAGTCAGCAATACAAGAAGCAGAAGGCTGGAAGAGGATCGTTGACCCGCTGCAGTGAACCCTGAGTACCTAGAGGTAACGTAATATATATATATATATATAGCTCTTCATTTCATCCAAACGGGTCACCCCATAGATTTCGAGAAAACGAAAACCATCGCCCCAGTACGTTCAAGAACTTCTCGTTTTATCAGAGAAGCCATCGAAATCGAAAAACGGCCTGATTGCCTGAACATTAAAGATGATAGCCGTAAATTGAACCCCATTTGGAAGCCCCTTCTTCCAACCGTAATTACTAGGCCACGTGAAACTTATCCGCAATCAATTATTATCCCATTAACTCCAACTACACAGCAGGCACCAGCAGACAAGACAAACGAGAAAACCCGTAAGACCCGCCCACCTCCAGGTAGCCAACCACCTATAAATACTACAGTGCAACCAACATCGGATCGTCTTTTGAGATCAAGGAGTAGGCAGGTTGAGACCTTGATATCTCTCAAGACCACGACTCGAGGAGTAGGCAGATAGAGGCCTCGCAGTCACATTCTTGAAAATGGCTCCAAAGCAGGAGCCGAAACGTCGAGTTATAAACTCTCAACGCGGTTCAACCCATGAACTTAATAATGTACATATATATATATATATATATATATATATATATATATATATTATATACATATACAGAGTGATTCATGCACCAACACTAATACAGGTTTTCTTTATTTTCCAGGTTTCACCGTAAGGCCTGCTATGGACAAATTATGATACTTCGAAACTTCTGAATTTGAACTGTGGCTCCATACTAGCAATAAAACTATTAATTCATTTCTTGTCTTCGTTTTTGAATGTATCATAGAATTATTAAAGTGCCAGAATGAATGATATAATGAAAGAAAGATTTATATAATTCGATCAATAATACTCGTAACACGTTGTAACAATGACTTAGATTTAATATAGTTCAATTTGTCCTTATAAATATTATCAAATCCCTTTTGAATAAACGGAAAGAAGTAGAATTTTTTATATTATCTGACAGTTTATTAAGTATCCAGACCCTTGAAAAATAATGATTTCATACAGCTTCGAGAATTTGTCCTTGCAATGTGGAAATTAGTGTTCGATCTGGTATTATGATGATGTATTTTTGTCATTAGAAAGTTAGCTAAATAAGTTGGTTGCAATTTATTTATTATTTTAAAAATAAATATCATAGTTAGATAGAAGAGTCTTTGAGAAACCGTAAGCCACCTTAATCTGTAAAGCATATCTTGTACAGGTGTCGCTCTATTGCAGCGTAGTATTATTCGCATTCCACGATTCTGCAGTTTTTGTAATTGATTTAGTTTGTTCTGATTAACAAGATATAAGAGAGTACCGCAAAAATCATAATGAGGCTTTATTATGCAATTATAGCACGTTATTCTGGCATACATGGATAATGAAGATGACACTCTTGAGAAAAAAATACAGCTTCTTTGATATTTTGTTTATCACATAGTCAGCATGATCATTCAATGATATTATGTTATCTATGTAAAACCCTAGATACTTGATTTTACTCACAATTTTTAAGTCACTGTCATTGATTTTAATTTTAACTGGATTCCTTTCAAGAAGGTCGAAGAGGTTCGAGCAGGTATCCGCCATGGGATGTGTGAAAATGTAGGGATTTGCGAAAAGGGTCCACTGGGGCCCAGTCGCTGATGCTTTTGTCCCCCACCCAATACCATTACCATTACCAACGATGCTGCTCCTAAGGTGGCGTATGGAGTAAGTAACAAGGTCTACCCAAAACACATTGCTAATTACCTTATCAGCACATGCCAATACACCAGAGAAAAAAAAGCCAAAAAATTTTGGATATTTCACTTCATTGATGTAGTCGATGAGAATTATGAGAAAGCAAAAAACTATCAGGAGCGTCTCTCGCTAACATCCATTCCAATTAAAAGCAACTAGAGCACATTTCATCACCTGTCTCGATTTCCCCATAATACATTAAAAACCATCGTCGCGGAATACGCCAGGCATTTGTTCTTGACAATCGCAATCATTTACGGTATTAGGCCAATCATTTCAGCATTTCAAATAAAAAATGGGGAAAAAATAACAAAACAATCCAAACTTTCACAAACGTTATATTTTTGTGTTCAATGGAACAATACATACAGGATGGGGCACCGAAAACGAAACAGATCGAATATCTTCAAAACAAATTTGTGGTGAAAAAAATGCAAAAACAAGTCGATTTTTAATCCTATCCTAATTCCTATCATAACCTCAACTGTCATACCTTTTCCCCCACCCCTTGGTCACTATCACCCAAACAATTTGAATAGGGAAAGTGGTTAGTGTGACACACCATTAAAAAGGTAATTTCATAAGGAATTCAGCCATGTCAATTTTTATTACGTAACTCTTCATTTGGGCGCCCTTTTGCGGGAAAAACAACCATTCCGTATTTCAAATTGTGATACATCATTTGCAAGCTAATATGACATAAATTTGGCTACAATGTACTATGGAATTTTTCTATGGGAAGAAACAAAATGGCGGCTCCAAAATGGCTGGCAATATTTGCAATTATGGTCCGATTCGATTCAAATTTGATATTTAGTGGTTTTCAGGGTCGGAAAATATGATTTGTTTGTCAATGCAAAAAACAAGATGGTGGCTCCAATATGGCGGACGAAATTTGTAATTATGGTCCAATTCGAATCAAAATTGAAATGTGGGTGTTTTAGGTATAGATTTTCAGCATGACTAAAAATAATTGAATAAAATTGATAAAAAAGCTTTGATACAAATGCGATGAAAAGAAAAAATATATTTTTTCTGTGTATAACAGATTCAAAAGCTTGCCTAGAGTACAACAGTAAAGATATTCTTGCCCGGTAGAATTTTGATTCTGCTACGCACAGAATAACCTTTGTCACACATCTGAAAAAAAATATTTTCTTTTTAGCGCATTTGTATAAAAGCTTTTTTTATCAATTTAATTAGTTCATTTCAGTCATACAGGAAACTAGCAAAACCCCAATTTGTCAATTTTGAATCGAATCGAGTTGAAATCACAAATTTCGTCCGCCATTTTGGTGCTTTGTATTGACAAAAAAATCATAATTTTCGACCCTAAATATCTCCACATACTAATTTTGATTCGAATCGGACCATAATTACAAATTTCGTTCGCCATCTTGCAGCCACCATCTCGGTTTTTCTGCATCGACAAACAAATCATAATTTACTACCCTGAAAACCACCACATATAAATTTTTAATCAAATCGGACCATAATTGCATATCTTGTCCGCCATTTTGGAGCCGCCATTTTGTTTTTTCCCATAGAAAAGTTTCATAATGCATTGTCACCGAATTTATGTCGAATTAGCGTGCAAATGAAGTATCATAATTTGGAAAACGGAACAGTTGTTTTTCCCGCAAGAGGGCGCCAAAATAAAAAGTTAGGTGGCCAAAATTGACATGGCTGAATTCCTTATGAAATTACGATTTTAATGATGTGTCACACTTACTACTTTCCCTATTCAAATTGTTTGGGTGATAGTGTCACGCCCCAGGCCATGGGGCTCTAGAATTAGGGTTTAGGTAACCAATTACCAACTTCCCTATATTGGGGTTTCACTCAAAATTATTATAAGCCCAGTTCATTTAGGTAAGGTGGTGAATAATTAAAACAGTTGGATAAATTCAACACATCTAATTAAGTCCTTTCAATAGAAACACTAGAAATTGTACTTACAAAAATAATTCAGTCATTTCAGAATCGGTGGCGTGTCACACCTTGAGGAGACCAGCTAGCAACTGTCCCTTCGAAAAAAACTCTCTCTCGAAATCAAAGGTGATAAATCCTTCATCAGCGTATTCCCATTCCCATCGTAAAAGGTCAATAATCACAATTATGCCGAAATAGCAGTCTCAGCAATTCTTGTCAATACTACTCAACACGATGTGAATTGGATACTTCCTGATATGCCTCGGATTCGAGAGAAATAAATAATTTTATTTAAAGTGAATTTGAATGTGTTTTTCCCAAATGAAAGTAAATATGAGTTTTATTGATTTTCCCCAATAATGTGACAATAGTTACCAATGGGTGGGGGGAGGGGTATGACAGTTGAGGTTATGATAAGAAGATGTCCCCCTTGGAATAAAAATCGACGTGGTTTTGCATTTTTTTCACAACACATGCGTTTTGAAGATCATTGATCTGTTTCGTTTTCGGTGCGCCACCTTGTATTTGCGCCCTCGTGCAAATTCGGCAACATTGTTAAAAATGTAACTTATAAACAATTCTGGTTATTTTGTGGATAAAAATGCGAAAGAGTCGCAAAATAACGAAAACAAGGAAAATATAATTCTTCTTGTCATTTTGTGAGTATTCAATTTGAAAGATGCTTCAAAACAATAATCATTCGAGTTTTCAGCACCTTTATCCATTAAACAGAAACTTGACAGATAAACTCAGTATTTTCCACACAAGTTCATGTGATATAATATATCCTCTGTGGAATAAAACGAAATCAATAAAATTATACGGTCAGCTTTTTAGATACAGGGTATTTTATTCATTTTTGGGAATAATGGTCTCGAATATTCTTTAGACACACTGTAAAAAACCCATAATTTCTGTTCCTGGAAGTGGCCACATGGCACATATAATCGGTGCATTTAATGGACTAGTTTTCTTTTTTATTATTAAGGATTATTTCAAAAATTTAAGTAAAATGAAACAAAAATGTGAAAGTATCATTGAAATATCTCTAGAAATGAAAAAGTTATGGGATTGAAGTTGCGCTTGGAAGAATAATTTCATGGTACGCAGCGCTCTAGTGTGTGACGTCACACCACATGAACGAGGCGACTGGTATTCGCAGTTTCGCAGATTGCATACAAAGCATACAGTTTTGGTGCTAGGGGGCGTTGAAATCACCCCTTGCGCAGATTAGACTATTTAATTTTGAACCCGGTAACAATATTTTCACTTGTTTCATTGTTGCTGATGTTGCACAATACTGAGCTGTTTTATAAAAAAAATTCTTACCTCCTTCCCTTTTCCCCCAACTCCTATTACGAAACGCAAAAAAAATATTTCTCGAGTGCCTTCAAATGTATCGTCAAATGTTTAAATATGCCCAAATAAGGGAAATAGCAGTTTTTTATGATTATTCCCCTACCCCCCAAATGACACAAATGAAAAAAATTCGGTGGATTTTTCTGAATTTTTGATATGATGCATTTCAAGTTATTTTGAATAGAAATAAATCGGGTGACAAACCCCAAAAATGAATAGTTTTGATGCTAGGGGGCGTCGAAATCATCATTGTGTAAATTTTTATAAATTGAAAACTTAAAATCTCCCCCTCACCCCCAACCCCTATTTCAGAACACGAAAAAAATTTATTCAGGCACCACCTCAAATTCAAATTGTGGATGTCTAATTTTCATTTATTTTCAAGATATTCTCCCAATTAATTGATATTCAAATAACATGAACTACGCCCTACTAAGAAGTCAGCGAACTCCACCAATATTTTTCTGAAGGGAGGAAAAGGTGAAACTAAACAACTGTACGATTTCCTCAATTTGAGCTGATTAAAATATTTATTTTGATAAAGCATTTACAACCCAGGTAGCACATCATATCGGCTGAATCTTGGTTGCATATTGGGCCAATATAGATATACTGTAAATGAAAAAATGATGTTGGTCCAATATGGGTGAATATTCAAAATACAATATAATAATATTAATATTGGTGGAATATTCGTTGAACCTGTTTTGACTGTAGATTGTCACATGTGAATTTGGGTCAATATTGGTTGAAAAATTTCTACCAATATCGATAATACAATATTGGTTATACAGGGCTATTCAAATTCGAGTCTATGCATGGGGATTTCGATAACGGAAAGAGATATAGGGTTGGTTAAATGGGGGCAAAGTAGCATATTTCAGAGGTTAATTATATGGATGAAAAAAATCTGACCTAGCTTCTTCAGTTCTGGAGTTATAAAGGAAAAATCGAAAATTTCGAAATTCTTCTTTTGCCTATATCTTTTTATTTTACGAAGATTTTTTTTTAATTTTGCAACTTTGCCATAGCAACTTTTTGTAGCCTTTCCAAATATCTGAATAAAAATTATATACAGGGTATCGTATAAATTGGGCCACCCTCAACTTTTAATTTTCAAATACGGACCTGTATTTTTTATTGCATTTTTTTGAATGCCAAGAGTCATGTTTCATATTGACGTAGTATTTTCATCTGAATTACAGAGTGTTTTGGAAATATTGAACTATTACCAGTAAAATTTCAAATTTTTTTTTAATTCCAGCTGTAATTAAAAAAAAAAATCATAGAATAAGGTATAGAATGCATAGGATTTGGAAGAAAATCAACATTATTCGACGAAGATTGTCTTCTTCAAGAATTCATCCACATTTCAGTTCACGCAACCCATGATCAATGTGCGAAAATGTGAAAACTTATTCTTCCTAGTACGTGTATGTGCATATAATCATTGGAAAAAAATCTTCGAATGGCAATCTTCATACTTCAGACACCAATTTGGAAATATTTTATTGTTACTCACTTTTCGAACTACCTATATTTTTCAGCAAATTCATGGGCATTCTCTTGCTATATACAACAATCATGATTAAACCATTTGAGTTCTCATAGTATGCTTTGGAAAATAAATATTTAGTTCACCTCACTTGTCAATATTTTGACAGTTTCTTGGAAATTATCGTTGGTATTTGATGAAAAATCTGTTAGTACTGAAAATGGGTTTCCCCACAGAGCAGAAAAGAGATATGGTTAACGTTTTCTACAGAAATAATAGAAACATTCATCTTTCCGCTGAAAATTATTTAGATCTGTACCCTGAAAGACATCAGCCGCATCCCACATATTTCAGACTTTTGGACAGAAACCTTCGCGAATATGGATCTTTCACAAAACCAAGGAGAAAATATGGAAACAAAACTCCTATTGAGTTACAGGAAAACATACTTCAAGCGGTAAGTAGGTAATACTGAAAAAATGTTAATTAGGCTCATCTCCATATTTCAGATCAATACAAATCAATCAAAATCAACAGTACAAATTGCTGAGGAATTGAATATGTCGCAAACTGCAGTATGGCGTACTTTAAGAAAAAACAGATTCAAATGCTATAAAGTTAAAATTGTTCATAAATTGTATCCAGGAGACGCCGAAAGACGGCAAAAATTTGTAATTGGATGTTGCAAAAATTGGGCGATGACAGAAACTTTTTGAATAGTATTATTTGGTCGGATGAAACTCGTTTCACAAATTGTGGTGTTTTCAACAGGAACAACGAGCATGTTTGGTCACAAACCAATGAACATAATTTTAGAGAAGTGAGACCTCAAGTGCGGTTTGGTCTAAATGTATGGGCTGGAATTTTGAAGGATTGAGTTCTAGGTCCGTACATCTATGCCGGGACGCTCAATGGCGAACGTTATCTAGACTTCCTCAGACAAACTTTCAGTGAATATCTCGATGATATTCCCATTGCTAATTTAAATCGGTTGTGGTTTCAACACGATGGAGCTCGTCCACACTGCACAAGAGACATTAATCAATTTTTACAAGAAACATTTCAAGACAGATGGATAGCAAATAATGGGCCTATAAGATGGCCTGCAAGATCCCCTGATCTCAGTGTACTTGACTTTTTTTTATGGGGTACACTAAAAAATAGAATATATCAAAACGAAATTGAAAATATAGAAGATTTAAGAATTAAAATCATGAACGCTTTCGCATCACTACGGCGAAGAGATATTTTCAGAGCAAATAATAACTTAAAAAAACGACTCCGTAAATGTCTGGAACGAGAAGGTCGTCAATTTGAACATTTATTTTGATTATGATTACTTATAATGGCTGTTATTTCAATTCTTGATAATAATTAAACAAGTTCTTGTGTGATTAGTTATAAAATATGAAAAACTATGTATATGATCAAATATAATGTTATGTTTGTGACAGATTATGTTTGTGAGTTCTCAGCAGAAACAGTTACATACAACAGATCTTCTTCGTACCTACTGAGGTCAATCGACAAGGGGATGAATAATTATTCTACTAGTGCTACATTATGGTAAAGAAAAATGTCTCTTGGAATTGTTGATTTTATTTTATTGTTATTCCGAACAAGTAGTGAGACTAGATAATCTGAAAATTCTGAAATTGATTATTCTTGAAGAACAAATTTGTCTGACTCACCTCTCATTCTCTGATATTATTCAATTAGAGTTGTTATGGAATAAAAAAATGTTGAAATTTTACTGGTAATAGTTCAATATTTCCACACATTGATCATGGGTTGCGTGAACTGAAATGTGGATGAATTCTTGAAGAAGACAATCTTCGTCGAATAATGTTGATTTTCTTCCAAATCCTATGCATTCTATACCTTATTCTATGATATATTTTTTTTAATTACAGCTGGAATTAAAAAAAAAATTGAAATTTTACTGGTAATAGTTCAATATTTCCAAAACACTCTGTAATTCAGATGAAAATACTACGTCAATATGAAACATGACTCTTGGCATTCAAAAAAAATGCAATAAAAAATACAGGTCCGTATTTGAAAATTAACCCTCTATCTCTTACCGTTATCGAAATCCCCATGCATAGACTCGAATTTGAATAGCCCTGTATATTGTTTTCCACATCTAGAATAAACATTGCAATCCCAATATTCCAGTCATATCGATTATAGGGGAAAAAACTATATTGTATTTCCAAATTTGTTAGAATATTGGTTGAATATCATTTCCACTTTATTTGACAAATTGTAATAACTCATATTAGGTCAATATTGGTTCAATGATATTTACCAATATCCATAAAACAATATTGTCTTCATTTTGTTTTCAACATTTAGAATAATAATAATAACATGACTTTATTCATCATCAGGCCCGGATTAGCAGCTATTTACGCCCTAGGCCAAAGTTCTAAATTACTCCCCTCCCAGGAGATCTGGGGAGTGTGGCATATTTAACTGTAAACCTCGTTCTAGAGCTTCTTTGTGGTCATTTGAGCTATTGAAACATATTTATTTTTAGTTGTTTTGAAAACATCTTTAACTGTTTTCCAAGAAAATAATTTGTAACAATCACGCAATAAGAGTGATTAAAATTCCAAAATGTATGAAAAGCAAATATTGACTAAAAAAACATGTTAAAAAATGAAACACACTCACACTGTTTAATAAACAGCACTGTATATAGCGTGATTTACGTAGGCCGTGCATTAGAAACGTTTTTAGTCCTACAACTATACAGGGTATGCCAAAAGTCGGTACCAACTTTCTTATTTTGAATGGAAACCTAATTTTTTGTCATGGATCGATTGGCCTTCTGATTATGACTTCAGAAAACCTATGTTGTGTTAACTTATCTATTACAGTTTTTGAGATATGTCTATTTTTCTTAAACAAAATACCGCTGTAGTAGTTTACGAAAACACGTGTAGCCCGCAAACCGTTCAAAATGAGGAAACCAAATTTGAAGAGCAGTTAGCTGGTCTGATGTCCCATCGACGGTCCCATTTTGTACCATATGGGCGCAGGCGATTTTCGAATGTCGCATTATAAAATTGTCAAAAACTCAAATTTTTAAAATGGCACCAATTATTTTTTTCTCAACCATTCAAAAGAAAATTGAATTTTAGGATGAGTTATTATATACCCAAGTTCAACCTCTATCGGGTTATTCAATGAAAATCAAGAAATGCCTTAAATAGAAGCTACAGCTTTTATCACCACTACAACTCTTTGCATCAACATTTGCCAGTAGCTAATTACTTGATATTTCTATCTATCATTTCAGTTAGTTGGGAATTAACCTTGTCCAGTTTCGCTCCTCTCTGTTTTAAAGTGATGGTGTTGTTTTATGTGGGAGTTTTCATGTTCTTTGAGCCTTGATGTAACATTTTTCCAGTCACTAAAACCATTTTTCTCAAAATATGATTCCGATTGTGTTTCTGAATGAAAAAGACGGCAAGGACCACAAAAAACTGCACATTTAGTTTCAGAGTACACAAGCCATGCTCTGTCTTGTTTTTCCCCATTTGCTAAATATCTATAAAAATGAGTACCTGAAAAACTTCAAAAACGGTTACCATAATCTTTCTTTGCCTTCGAAAAATTAGCTTCTTCATTTTGAATTAATCCATGTTGGGATACGTAGCCACGTAGTTCATTATTCACAGCCCAGTTTGCTGGATCGGGATCGACGGGATCAAAACTAAATGTTTTAGGTTCACGTTCTAATCTCTGTTGAATTGGTGTTGGATTTTCAATGCTATTGGAGGGGCTCTCAGTGTCTTCCTGTGGTTCAGATTCAAATTTTGTGTCTGGTTCCGATTCTGTTCCTGAAGTAAAAGACTGCATCATATGAACAGTGGTGCTAGGACTAGTACTAGAAGTACTGCGGTCTAAAAATAAGCGTTTTATTTTTACAGCCAATTTTTTATTGTCCCAGAGTACTTCTTGTTCTCCTCTGATTTTGGAGAGATGGTTGCTGTCACGTGATCGGCGTCGTCGGGTGAGTCACCCGGTGCTCGGACGCTCGCATGTCAGATTTTCCCGTAACCTGCGATGCGCCCCCCGCAAGCTTGCGCCCTAGGCCATGGCCTAGGTTGGCCTTATGGTTAATCCGGGCCTGTTCATCATAGTCAATGTTATACAAATAAAAAGCTGCTTTTAAACCCAACCTTGGAAGAACACACTTAATTCTACAAAAAACAACATAAATATTAATATATATATATATATATATATATATATATATATATATATATATATATATATATATATGTTCCAGTGACTGTAAAACAGTCGAAAACAATCCTTTAGGAACTCACTATACCTTTGTATAGATTGTATGGCATATGTCCGACAGAAAACAACTACTTCTCTGGCTAATACCTCGACAGATATTGAATTATATCTGTCAGACATATGTGCAAAGATCCTTACTTTGAAGGAACAACTTTGCAAGAGCTCTCAGAGACAGACAGCAGGACACCGCCTGATCCAAACAAGGAACCAACTGCAGACCGGTTTCGGGATGAAGTCCCTCATCAGTGCAGTCCTGGTTATCACGGTTGTATACTCGCGGGGGCCCGGTGCCCGTCATCGTTCGCCGGGATGAACACTGCAATCGCTTACAGGATCCACCACGGCAACAGATTAGAGAGCGCTCCAGAAGGACATTTCGGATGCGAAATGGTATATGCTGAATACTTGTTTCAAGGAGCAATAAATGTTCCAGTGACTGTAAAACAGTCGAAAACAATCCTTTAGGAACTCACTATACCTTTGTATAGATTGTATGGCATATGTCCGACAGAAAACAACTACTTCTCTGGCTAATACCTCGACAGATATTGAATTATATCTGTCAGACATATGTGCAAAGATCCTTACTTTGAAGGAACAACTTTGCAAGAGCTCTCAGAGACAGACAGCAGGACACCGCCTGATCCAAACAAGGAACCAACTGCAGACCGGTTTCGGGATGAAGTCCCTCATCAGTGCAGTCCTGGTTATCACGGTTGTATACACGCGGGGGCCCGGTGCCCGTCATCGTTCGCCGGGATGAACACTGCAATCGCTTACAGGATCCACCACGGCAACAGATTAGAGAGCGCTCCAGAAGGACATTTCGGATGCGAAATGGTATATGCTGAGTTCCTAAAGGATTGTTTTCGACTGTTTTACAGTCACTGGAACATTTATTGCTCCTTGAAACAAGTATTCAGCATATATATATATATATATATGAAAGGGGAAAAAAAATCTAAAATATGAAGTGTACGTATAAAAGTAATGAGAAATATAATATTAAAATATAGTTTAAATGAAAAGTTACATAGTAGGATGCCGAAAACCATCGCAAGAGTCATCATAATAACACATCATTGCCTTATTTGAATAACGACTTTCAAGCGTTTTTTAAAGTTTAAGATCATGTGGTAAATGATTGTAAAGTTTTGCTGAGTTGTATGAAAAACTACGAGTGTATATTGCGGTTGTGTGTCTAGGAATCAGCAAATGATATTTGTTTCTGCAATTTTTATATCGTGAAAGGAAAATGAGTTTTTCACGTAGATATACCGGAGATCCTGTTTGCAAAATCTTATGGGTGATAGTGAGGAGGTGTATTTCTCTCATTTGTTTCATTTTCAACCAACCAGAGTCTTCAAGAGAGTTACTGATATGGTCATACTTACGTATGCCGTATGCGAATCGAATGCAACTGTTTTGAATTTTTTGCAACCGCAACCCATTATGTTGGTCTAGGGCAGGTCCATAAATAATTTCGCAGTAAGCGATTCGTGAGAAAATCAGAGACTCGCAAAGATTTAATTTGAGTTTTTTAGACATCAAGTGCCTACTGGGATATAACTGCCGTAATACGCTGTATGAGGCCTTACACGACTGATTAATGTGTTTTGTGAATCTTGGATCATCATCTATCCATAGACCCAAGTTCTTGCTCTGATTTACAATTTGAATAGGATTACTAGCAATTCGAATGGTAATTAAATCAGAAACGGAATTTCTCTTTGCTTTGGCACCGAACAGCATCACCTGCGATTTTTTTGAATTGAGTTTCAAGTTGTGTGCACAAGATGCGTCAAAGAGTTGTTCCAGGTTTCTGTTTATGTTAACCTCGGCTATGATGACTTCACTGAAATTGAATGACATATATAATTAAGTGATCCGCGTAATGGTGTATTTTTATTGATCTGACGTAATCGTGAAAATGTTCAAAATCTGTTATAAAACAAAAACGAATAGATTTTATCAAAATATTTTTTCACATTATAGTTGGCCTTGATAAACTCCACATTTGGTGTCATTTAACCGACCTCGTATCTCTTACCATTAAAAATATACCCATGGTGAGCATGGTAAGTGGGACACACTGTATATTGTCTTATTTCAAATTGTACTATACTGTTTTATTTTTATTTAGTAATTACACTCAAAATTCTGGTGAATTTATATATTAGGATTCCTATTTCAAATAAAGATCCATCTATCTACAGTGTCCGCCAAAAAGTTGGAACCATGTGGAAAACGTTTTTATTCATAGTTTCTCAGAAAATTTTATTCTTCATAAAAGTTGGTGCATCCAATAAGTCCGCGCATATCGGTTACCGCCAGTGGCGTGCGGCTAAGCGGGAAATGGCTGATATTCTAAATTCTCTATAGAGTAAAGTGACATTAATATGCAAAATATCGAAAAATGTTATTAAAAAAAGTTGTTTGCAATTGAATGATATTTCCAGTTTCAGTTTAGTTGACCAATTACTCATTTTGATAATTACTCAAAGACTTGGCATCAATTTTTAATGGGAATTATCCACAATAATTTTTGAGTAGTTGAATTAGCATAAATCAAAGCAATTACCTGATCTAACAAAATCTTGAATATGAGTCAAATAAACAGTATTGGAATGATAATGAAATGAAGCCAGGATCTTTAAATTAATTAAAATTGGTAATTGGTAGACTAAACTAGATAACTGAGAATATAATACAATTGTAAACGAGTTTTTCAATAACATTTTTCGATATTTTGCATACTTAGTCTTATTATTAATAATAATAATAATAATAATTTTATTCACAAAAAATATTGGTACAGAGATGAATTTGACAAATACAACATGGTTGTGAATAAAGAATATACCACGAAGCAGCAGACACTGCTTGTTTGTGGACGTATTCAACAGTGGTTTATATAAAAAAACTATTCTATATTAAGTAACTTAATAATATATAAAATAAATTATTTAAGAAATATCGATATGTACATTGATATAAGAATTTCGGGATGTAAAAGTTGCTATTACAGTGAAGTGAAAGAAAATAAAAATTCTACACTATTCTTATGAGACTAATGTAGGGTCTACTAATATTGGTTGTAAAAATAACTTATGTGAATATCTCAAAGAGAGAGTTATATTAAAATTGTAACAATACAACATGAAAATCACACAAAAGTGCACAAAAGTGCGTAGAATTAAGAAAAAAACTTGGAGATAACAAAATGTAAGATGTAACGAGTGAAAATGTAAAATATAAAAAAAAAACAAAAAAAATATGTAAGGGTGAAGGACTATACAAATGTAAAAATGGTGGAGTGTTAAAAACGTTAGAATTCTTGATTGTCTAAAAGTAAAAAATGTGTTGTAGATGTAGATATGATGTTCACAAGTGAGAGTTTTTATTATAAAATGTAGAATATAAAGATGTACCTATGATCAGTATAGAGATGTAGAGTTTGAATGTTGAAAAGTTTGAAAGTATAACATGGTAGAATTATGAGAATATCCTTTTATTTATTTTATGTATCAATGAGTTCATGAATTATTTGCCTAGGATTTTCAAGTACAAATTTTTTTATTTGTGATTTTTTCCTTTGTTTCTCGTTTTTCAGACTCTCTGGTAATGCATTGAAAACCTTTGGTCCTAAATAACTATAAGTCCTCTGGCATATCGATTTGTGAACGAACGGGATTTGGTAGAGGTTACGTCCTCTGGTATTCTGCTGATGATTTTTTCTAATCAATTCTTGTTTATTTATAAACTGATTTGTTGCTAGGCTCAAGAAGTATTTGCTTTGTGTCCATTATTTTGGTTTCTAGATAAAGAAGGTCAGTGGGATAATGTGTTGGCTTTTTATATATTATTTTCATTATTCTTTTCTGAATCACTTCGATTTTTTTCAAGTGAACATTCGTTCCTGCTCCCCAACCGATAATTCCATATTTTAAGTGTGGTTCGAAGAGCGTATAGTACAGCATTTTTAATTGGCTTTCTTCGAGTATTCCTGAAACTTGCTTCATCTTATAACGCCACGCATCTTAGTTTCTTGAGGAGAAAGTTAATTTGATGGTCCCATTTCAGGTGACTATCTATTTTTATCCCTAAATATTTCATGGAGTTCGAGCAATTTATTTGAAAATTATCTTGCATACTGATTTTACTGTAGTTGAGAACTATAACTGCAGAAAGGCACATAGAACGTTTTCTGTACATTAATTGATAATAGTTTATTATCAAACCATCTTTTGATGAGAGGGAGATCAGATTCTACTTTCATTTTTAATTGCGACCATGATTCTTCTTCATATAGGATGACCGTGTCATCAGCAAAACTTATGATGTTTCCTTCCGATTCCACAAAGAATAATTTGTTTAGGTATATTGTGAAGAGAACTGGCCCCAACACCAATCCTTGTGGTACTCCACATTCTACAATTTTTTTGCTGCTGTACGACTTTTGTATTTTTCCTTGCTGTGTTCTGTTTGTAAGGTATGATTCGAAGAGTGATTGTGCCGTACCTCTAATACCTATGCTTTCGAGAGTTTCTAGTAGGCAGTGGCGTGTCTAGCCCCCCCCCCCCCCCCGCGAAAATTGTGCCAAGGCCCCTTGTTCTTAGGTGAATCCCTTTACTGATTTTGTTTTGAAAACATGCGTTCTACTTCTATGCTATAATCACCTTACGAGCTCTGTGAATCAAGGCATTTTTTTAGGTAAATATTGCGTGTCTAAGTGGACATGCTGTGAAATGGCGAACGCACAAAATCGGGCCTTGGAGACAAGACACACGAATCACTTGAAAACCACATACACAAAAACACAAAATATTACAAGAATTTCCATTATTATCTCTACATTACTCTATAATTGAAAATGAAAAATTGCACTGCATTTTAAAAATCGAACTGTCTCTTTCCTGAAGAATTTCCTAATGAAGTCACAACTTTAAACGAATAATTCTTGTATATATTTTCGATCTCGGAACGGCTCTATCGATTTGGATGAAATTTTGTTGTGGTTAAGGTTTTGCTTTTTAAATTCATCTATATAAGTGTCTTTCCTGAGAAAACGTAATTCTATTAATAAAAAGAATGATGTGAAAGTAATTGAAATTTGTTACACATATCAAGCACAGATGGCGAAACAATAATTTCATAATAATAATGTTAGGGTAAAGTCGGGTGAGATGGCCATGCGGGAGAGATGACCAACAGCTTGATAAAGGTCGAAGTGTGGCTAGAGAGCGCTGCATGACCTATGACACTATGTGCAGGAACAGCTCTATGTTACCAGTATGCATTGAACTGTGTCGGAGTGAAGGTCAAGCATTTAGAGAACAAAAACATTTTTGTGCTGCTGAATAATATTCTAACTCTTGCATTGTACGTGATACTGGGAAGTTTTGGGTGGAAATAAAATTCTGATTTCTACATATCAGGTAAGAAAAATGCTTATATGAACATCCTAACCTTAAAAAACTGTTAAAAAACTACTCCGAGTTTTTATTAACACGTTGGCCATCTCTCCCTTGTACTTGGGATAGATGGCCAGCAATGGGTTGGGATAGATGGCCAATTAATATTTCTGACTCTTTATTCTCAATTCTCAAATATTCAATGATAAGAGGAAGAACTCGAATCGTGGAAATTATACTGAAGAAAATCTGAGGCGAGCAATTGAAGCTGTCAAATGTGGTTCATCAGTAAACGCTGCCTCAAAAAATTATGGCATTCCTAGAAAAACACTGGAAAGAAAGATTAAAAAAAATGTCTTCACATCTGGTAAAATGGGACCAGGCAGCATGTTGGGGGACACCAATGAAAATAAATTAGCACTACACATAAAAAAGGCGCAAAAATGCGGTTTTCCAATGACTGTACGAGATGTTAGAATACTTGCGTTTAACTTTGCTGAAAGCCTACATATCCATCATAAGTTTAACAAAGAAAAAGGAATGGCAGGTTCCAATTGGTTCAGATCCTTTTTCAGAAGACATCCTGACTTATCAATTCGAAAAGCTGAGGGAGTTTCCCTCGGACGAGGTGAGGGAATGAACCGTGTAGATGTGGGGAAATATTTCAAACTATTGCAAGCAACTCTAGAAGATTCTGAACTTTTTGACAAACCTGGTTCCATCTTCAATGTGGATGAAACAGGTCTTCAATTGAATAATAGACCAGGACATGTTTTAGCTGAAAAAGGCGCAAAAGATGTTGTGACACTGACGTCGGGAGAAAAGGGTGAGACCATTTCGTGCATTGTATGCTGCAACGCTGAGGGCTATGTTCTACCACCGGTCTGTGTATTCAAAGGTAAAAACTTGAAGAACGAGTGGACTGATTCAATGCCACCTGGTTCGGAGATTGTAATGTCTCAAAAGTCAGCTTACGTAAATGCACCAATATTTTTTAATTGGTTCACGAACCACTTCCTTCCACGTAAAGGTGAAGGAAAGACATTGCTAATTCTTGATGGGCATTCATCTCATTGCTCCTGTGTTGAACTTTTAGAAACCGCTGAATTAAATAACGTTAGTTTATTGTGCTTACCTCCACATACAACCCATTACTTGCAACCTCTCGACAGAGCTGTCTTCAAATCGTTGAAAACGTACTACTATCAAGCTTGTAGAGAATGGATGCAGAGTCACCCCGGAAGAAAAATAGGAAGGCTGCAATTTGGTGAGCTCCTAACAAAAAGTTGGGGGAAGTCAGCGACCGTTGGAAACGCGATATCAGGGTTCAGAGCTACAGGTATATTTCCTTGAAATCCTGATTCCATACCTGACCATGCTTACGCAGTTGCTGATCGAATTATAAGCAACCAGGTAATAGATGAGACACCAAACATGCCAGATCCTGATGTAACACAAGAACCAAATGCTCAATCAACAAACAGTCGAATTGAAAATATTCCGATGGACATGATACCCTCTTGTAGCTATACCTCTACAGATACCCGATGCAAAACTCCGGTAGAAGGTACTTCTGTTCCAGACTTAACACCTGGAAAAGTTTTAGAAGCAATAAACCCGACGCCCAAAGTAGTTTCTGTGAAAAAACGATCAAAATCCATTGCTACTTTGTTAACATCTCCTGAAAATATTGCAATTATGAAGAATAAGGCAGAAAAAAAGAACAAGTCCAAATGGAAAGGTATTCCAGGAAAAACAAGTCTTAAGAAAAAAGTTGTTCAGAAGAGAAGACGCTCATCTTCTTCTTCAGAAGAAGTGGACGTAGGTATGTTATATGAGGATGAGAGTGATACAATCGAATCTGTTGATAATGATGATGCTGAATGTACTGGATGTGGGGAAAGCTACAGCATCACTCAGAAGCAAGAAGATTGGTTGCAATGTATAATATGCAAGAGATGGTTCCATGAAAATTGCTCATCTTTCATAAATACTTGCCAAAGTTGCGGTAAAACCGCGTTCAAAACTAGACGAAATGAGTAGACGTTGAGTTATATTTCATTTTTTCATGAGAATGTTCCATTGATTTTGTTTTTGTAATGAATGCACATTTATATTTTCTGGCCAACTCTCCCTTACTGGCATGGCCAACTAACCCAGTTGAATGGGGATAGATGGCCAAATGTACCTTCTGTTTAATACATAATAAAAAAAAAATCTTTCAATATCTAGACCGTTATTTCTAACTTCATATGTTATTACAATATTGAAGCCATCATAGGAAAAAATTGAATGAACTTAACTCTTACCAAACCTATACAGCCTTCAGTTTCTCAAAATGTTGGCCATCTCACCCGACTTTACCCTATAATAATAATAATGAGAATTTTTAAATTCAATTTTCACCCTTTTCCAATCGTCTAAGTAATCAGAAATTTTGCACACATATCAAGGACCGACAACAATACAAGAATATCATAATATTAATGTGAGAATGATAATAATAATTACAATTTTCAAATAATTCAATTTTCTCCCACTTCCAATCGTCCGAATAATCTTAAATTTAGCACACACATCAAGGATCGACGACAATAAATAAATTTTATAATATCAATACAATAATAAGGATGATAATTTGCAAATTCAATTCCAATAGCCGGAATAATCTGAAATTTGACATCCAGGATCTACGACAATACAAGAATAATTTATATAGATTTAGTTTAATATTTATTCATATATTTTGGGTATCTCGGAAATGGCTCTAATGATTTGGGTCAAATTTTGTGCTTAGATAAGAGTTTGCCCTGTAAGTTCCTCTATATAGGCGTCTTTCGTGAAAAAAAACGCGATTTTATACAAACAAAAATTAGTTCGAATCGAATTTTTGGTGGCCTTAAATTGCATATGTTAAAAAATGCTCTAGTGTAAATAAATAACAACTTCTCAGAAAACTGGGAAAAATTATATTGAAATCTCAATACAAACGTATACTTCTTTAAAATCAGTAGAAAAGTACATAAAATATGATCAAAAAATTAATACAGTATCAAAATCCCTCGAAAATTATCATGGAATATAACCAAAACATGTATATAATAGAAATTCAGTGAAAATCTCTTCTGGCCTTCCTATCTGCAAATTCGTTTATAAAAACTGATTTCTCAATTGCAGCTGCGTCTATTCAGTCTTTCTTGTGACATTTTGTACCGTAAATAATTTTTAATGATTTTTAATTTGGAAAATGCTCTCAGCAGAGGCCACAGTTATAGGAAATGTCAGAATCAGTAACAGCGATGTAATTACTTGAGAAAAGTTGGTGGAAGAGCGTAAAATTTATGATTATTAGGAACTCTGCAAACTCTCTTATATCTTTCAACTTCACTTTTTCTTATTTTAGAGGAAAACGCAAAATTATCTGCGAAGGAAAAGTGGAGGATAAGTCACTGGGGTTTAACTTCTGTAGGTTTTCGGATGATATGAACAAATCTTCTTTCAACGTTTAAACTAGCAATTTTGGGTTAAGAAAGTTCAACTTGATGACAGTGGTATTCATGGCTTCAAATCGATTTTTGACAATTTCAAATATATGGTTACCACTTCCGCGTGGTCCTCTGGGCTCCCGTAATATTCGACCCCCCCGCGCCGCGGGGTTTCGCGGTATATTAGAACCGCCACTGCTAGTAGGATCTGATGGTTTACGGTATCAAACGCCTTTGTCAAGTCCAGGAATACTCCAATACATGGTTTTTTATTATCAACTGCCTTATATATCTTTTTGGTTAGGTGAAGAATGACATCTTGTGTTGATTTTCCTTCTTGAAATCCATACTGTGAGTTTGATATGACTGCACACTTCTTTAAAAAGTTGGTTAACCTATTTTTAAAGATTTTTTCTAAAATTTTACTGAAGCTAGAAATCAATGCAATTGGACGGTAATCTGTTCTTTCTGTACGTTCTCCATTCTTAAATATAGGTATTACAGTTGAATTTTTGAAAAGTGTGGGAAACTGTCCTGATCTCAGGTTATTTATGATGTGTGTTAGTGGCTTTATGATTTGTGGTATGATGGCTTTTATTAATTTTGATTTTATGCCTCCAAGGCCTGGAGATTTGTTGTTTTTAAGTCCCAGTATTGTGTTTATAACTTCTATTTCTTCAGCTGGAAATAGGAAAATTGAATTTTGATTTATGATTTTCTTTTCTTTATAATTTTTATCTAGTTTGGTATCTTTCGACAATTGTTTGCCTATATTTACGAAAAAATCATTAAAAGTTTCCGCAATATTCTCAAGTTTTTCCATTAAGTTGCCCTCCACATTTATTTGGGATATGGAGCTATTATTTTTTGTGGGTTTGAGGAGTTCATTTATTGATTTCCATGTGTTCTTTCAGTTTCCACATTTTGCCAACCTGGTTTCCTAAATTGTTTATTGTTTATTTTCCTACTTTTTTCTGAGGATTTGAGAGGTTCTTGGATAATGTCAATGAATTTGGATACTGATGTGTCTATTGAATGCACCCACTTTTATGAAGAATTAAATTTTCAGAGAAACTATTAATAAAAAAGTTTCCCATATGGTTACAACATTTTGGCGGACACTGTATATGATGATGGATGATATTTTCTTTGTTTTCGTCATTTTGCGACTCTTTCGGATTTTTTCTACACAAGATAACCAGAATTGTTTACAATTTACTTTTTTAACAATGTTGACGACTTTGTACGAGGGCACAAATTTTTTTAATTTTATTGTCCACAAAAATATAACTTTTGTGAAAGTTTGCATTGTTTTGCTATAGGTGCGTTTTATTGTAGGCAGAAATGCTCTTCTCGTAGAACTAGAATTTGACACATCTGTTTTTTTGACACCGCTACGATCGAATTTGAGGGTAGCAAAAGTAGATAATTGGTTGAAAAATGAAAATTCCTAAATCGTAGCAGAAATTGACACTATTGGCATTGAAAGTAGTTTGAAACATATTATGGACTTCTGTAATTTCTGTACATTTCAGTTTGGTTTTATTTTGAAGCTCAAAAAACTTCATTTACACACATTTAAACGATTTTGGTAGTGAACAGCCTCCAGTTAAAATGAATATGAGTGTTATATGGACGTGAGTAAAGTTATAGATGGGAATGTTCAAATACGTATAGGTTGTACGACTTTTATTTATATAATAAAGAAGGTGGGTTCACATTGATTCTCAATTCATTGAAAACCTCTGTTAAACCTTCATTTTAAAATCATATCCTGAACAAATATACAAATGGATACCAAAAAAGTAGATGATGACCCTGAAAGTAGCGAAAGTTCAAAAACATCAATGGGATGATATAGAAGCATTGTGTCAAATTGATTTATGAATTATGAATTGAGGTAATTATCCAGATGAATATCAAAGAAATATTTTTCAGTTCCTATTTGTTCCCAACCTACAAATATGCTATCATTTTTTAATCATAATTCCAGCTTATTCGCTACTTCACTCAAAGCTGCCTCGAAAGTAGAAGGTGTGAAGGTTTAGGCAAAAAATATCTACATGTAGATATTCTTTGGTTTAGGCACAGCTAAGCTGTGGTTTAGGAATCACTTCTTCATAATGATTTATACATTTTGAAAAAGCTTCCTTAGTGAAAATTATTCAAGGAATTCGCATATATGATAAGTTGCACTTGAAATATTCCCGCCTAGATCTAATCCTCGAATAAATATAATACTACTCGCGCCTTCTTCCATTGTCTATTTCGGCTGTGGTAGTTGTTAATGAAAGCAAATTATTCATATTGAATGTATCATTTGTAACAATTAAAACTATGAGTTTCAAACTTTTTACAGATATTTAGGAAATTTTAGAATGATCTGTCTTCTATTGGAAACCCTGAAATTGCGTTTTTATGATGCTCTACTTCTTCTACTAGTAGATGTAAACTCTGGTGGTCAATAAAACGCGGCTTATTTTTTCTCATTTTTTGTTTAAAGTGATTGGCCTAATATTATTAAAAACCCCATCCTCGCGGAATACGCCAGGCATTTGTTCTCGACAATCGCAATCATTTACGATATTCGCTGTTTTCTATCGTTCGGCAAAAAGCCGGGACATCAACTTGTCAGTTTTCATGGGTGCTCTTTTCGAACAGCTGTCCGATGAATAAACTGGTTAGACGGAATTCGTCTTCGCGGTCGATAGTTTTCTTCTTTTTCTACGCGGCGGCCATCCTAATATCGGATTACAGACGCGTTTTGTTGGCCGATAGATGTTCGAAGATGTTTGAGTCAACTGCGATCATAAGCGTAGACTGTTCATTATAGACCAAGCTATAGAGGTTTTTTTCCGTACAAAATAAAAAACAGATGGCCTATACTAATTTTTATAAGATAGTTCGTTAATAAAAGCCCAAGTTTTCGCTCCAACAAAATCGCTTTGTGGAATTTTTTAAACAAGAAATATTGAAAAAAATTACACCTGTTAGTATTTTTTATGGGGTTCAGGAACTTCATATTGATAATGCACCTAGTTCTGAAGAATAGATTCATTTATTGAAACGATGGTGGCTACGAATTTATTTACACACATATACATAAATCAGGACATGGTTTCTTCCAGCGGAATTATCAAATATCAATAATCCAAAGAATTATTGGGTAGGCTTCAAAAAGGCTGATATCATGAGCCAAAACACAATGGATTCTCTTTAACAATGCTGGAACATTTTTTCAAATCAAGCAAATCTCATTTTCAATAAACTCATAAAAATTAACTGATGAGTCAACACTTTGACTTGCAACTTCTCACACAGGCACGTTGCAAGTCAATGTACCTCATCTCAGTACTGTACATATAATGACACGTAATTTCTCACACAGGCACGTTAGTAGTTATTATATTTTCAATACAGCTCAAAGACATGTAACTTCTCACACAGGCACGTTACAGTCCTTCGCTTCTCGAAAATCCAACAAAAGCAGGCAACTTCTCACAAAGGCACGTTGCAAGCCAATATACACTCAAATCAGCCTAATAATAGGTATAACTTCACACACAGGCACGTTACAAATCACCAGGCTGAAATTAATACAACGGTGATATGCAACTTCTCACACAGGCACGTTGCAAATCCCCGAATGACATGTAACTTTACACACAGGCACGTTACAAGTCCTTGGTTTCTCGAAAATCCAACAAAAGCAGGCAACTTCTCACAAAGGCACGTTGCAAGCCAAGGAATAAAAACTATATTGTATCTCCCAGTGTGATTACACATTGGTTGAATATCATTTCGCCAATATTCAACATATCTTATTAATCAATATTGGGTCAATATTGGTTCAATAATATTTATCAATATCGTTAAAACAATATTGTCTTCATATTGTTTCCTACATCTAGATTGAGATGAAATTTGAATATTGGCCGAATATTCAATAAAACATATTGAAATTATATCATGATCAAACCTAGATAAAAATCCGCTAGGTGGCTCTACATATGGAACGTCTTCCAAAACCTACGAAAGTATATTAAATACTTCTCACAACTTGTTTCAAGACAGCTCACTCAGTGGTTATGGCGATGAAAAGGCAGACTCTGGTGTCACCTTCATCAACTAAAAGACATTTAATAATTTACCAAGGTATATTGACATCCACCAATATATCCAAATGATATTGTACCAATATCGATAAATATTGTACCAATATCTATAAATATTTTGGGGCCATTATAACTTCAAGAATATTTCACCAAAACTATTTCTAAAATATTCAAACAATATTCGACCAATATCGCAATATGTTCACATTTTACTTCTCGACAATATAACTTCTGAATATTGTCAGAATATTGTATCAGCGATATTGTACCAATATCGCCGAACATTTTGAGGCCAATATCAGTTCAAGGATATTCCGCCAATATTATTCAAGTAATATTGGACCAATATCGCCGAATGTTCACATTTTTTTTCTCGCCAATATTGCATTTCAAATATTTCGCCAATATGTTCACAATATTGTATCAATATTTTACCAATATAGGTGTGCTACTTGGGTACAAGTCCTTGGTATCTCGAAAATCCAACAAAAGCAGGCAACTTCTCACAAAGGCACGTTGCAAGCCAATAAACACTCAAATCAGCCAATAATAGGTAACTTCACACACAGGCACGTTACAAATCATCAGGCTGAAATGAATACAACGGTGATATGCAACTTCTCACACAGCCACGTTGCAAATCACCGAATGACATGTATCTTCTCACACAGGTACGTTACAAGTCCTTGAATTTTCGATAGCTAAACTGAATATATTCACTCAATTCCAATGTGCTGAGACTCATGTACAACCAATAAATACCCAAATAGAACCCCTTCTCAAAACACTACTTTTCTAAAATCAATACAAATATCAAGTATCAGGTATCAAGTATCAAGTATTAAATATTCAGTATTGAAGAAAAGCTCCGTACTAATGATGGTAAGAGCAAAACACAAATTTTTCAAAATGTGTATGCTGCCAAGAACGGAACTCCCACATGATTTTCTTTGTTTATTAATCAACAAGCAACGGAAATTACATCCAAGAAAAATATAATGAAACATACTGATACTGAATAACAACCTGCTTTTCTTTTATTGAAAGTATACTCCAACAATTACTCACTCAAACAGGTATTATAGCCATTTTTGTCGAAGATAATTCCAAGCAATTCCAAACAAATATAACTCCTACCTTTTATTCCAACCATAGGTATCACTTCAACACAAAATGAATATATTTAAACAATCACCCCAAGAACAATGATTTCAGAAACTCATTACCAACTCTGGAGTCAACATCAACTTACTTCCCATTTCCATGCTATTTTTCTCGCCTCCCGCCAGCCAAACGTTTTTGTTGAAGATCCCTAAAAACCGGCACATGACTAATATATACTGGACGTACCATCATAGGCTGGCGTTCGGCAATAGAAAACTCCTAACACACCTTTTTTGGAAATATTCCAAAGATTATTCAAAGAATTGTTTTACTTTTGTAGAGATTTATAAAACCTACAAAATGGATTTTCATACGACCGATCGGTGAATTTTCCACTGAGAAAATCCGGGAAAACCTCGAAAAACCATTTTTCAAATTCATAATTTTTATAAATCTGAAGGCGAACAAACAATATTGCGGAACATCTTGCAATCTTTCAATTTGTATATTTGGATTTTTACCTGAACGGTGGAAATGTGTTGAAAATGTCACTGAAAGTTGATCAAAATGCTTCAAAGTGCGTCCGAAGTTACACGAAGTCGAACTGAAGTTAATACGGGCGACTTCGGGTGCACTTTGAAGCATTTAGAGTAACTTCCAGTGCCATTTTCAACACATTGCCCACCTCTCAGGTGAAAAACCAAAATATACAAATTGTAGATATTGATTTCTACTTCCATATGCCGTTTACCTAATTTGAATAAGAGGATTTCCCTTAAATCGGCGCATTTAGAAATATTTGCCCTTAAATTGTTTATAACACAATTGTGCAAAAACTACATATCGAAAAGGAACCATCTTGCGCACAGTTGAACCACACGTTATTATCTATCAGTTTCTGCAATATTGTTTGTCCATGCACCTTTAGATTTATAAAAATTATGAATTTTCGAAAAATGGTATCTTTTTCGAGGTTTTCCCGTATTTTCTCAGTAAAAAATGCACCGATCTGGGCGTATGAAAATCCATTTTGTAGGTTTAATAAATTTCTACGAGAATTCTATTGACTGTAAAACGATTTCTTGAATAATCTTTCCAAAAAACCAAAGAAGTTGTAATTTTTTCCACTATTTCTTATTTAAAAAATTCCACAAAGTGATTTTGCGAACTATCTTATCAATCAATCTTTATTTCCTTTTTTTGACATGGTTTACATGTTTTGGAATTGTCAATAAATAGATAAAATACAAGATACAAGATAAAACACAAGATAATAAGTTAATATAAGTTATATAATAGTTATTTATGTATCAAGGGCGTAAAGTAGGCGATTATGGCCTGCGGCGTGGATGATGGCCCGATGGCGTTAGCCGAGGGCCATCACACGCCGAAGGCCTTAAACGCATTTTACGCACGTGATACATACAAAATTTTATGCACTAGCGGTTTTATAGCGCGAATCACAAATACTGACTTGAATTCATACGTTATGCATACAATAATTAAGGGTAACATAATATGAGGAATGTGAAACTATAGTAGCTGAGTGCTATATTGGAGAATCTATTTGAAATAAATAGCTCATCACCGAAAAAATTGCCAACGATTATGAACAAATGTTAGAAAGAGTATTGCTCTGTTGAACTGAAATGATTCTAATTCGTGTTAGGAATTACATGAAATGATGTGTGAGTATAGACAATTTGAGAATTTTGTCTACTTTACGGCCCGCCGGGCCATAATGCGACCACGGGCCGTAAAGTGCTACTTTACGCCCGGCGAACCGGGCGGTAAAGTGTACTTTACCGCCCGCTAGTGCATAAACGCATTTTACGCACGTGATACATACCAAATTTTATGCACTAGCGGTTTTATAGCGCGAATCACAAATACTGACTTGAATTCATACGTTATGCATACAATAATTAAGGGTTACATAATATGAGGAATGTGAAACTATAGTAGCTGAGTGCTATATTGGAGAATCTATTTCAAATAAATAGATCATCACCGAAAAAATTGCCAACGCTTATGAACAAATGTTAGAAAGAGTATTGCTCTATTGAACTGAAATGATTCTAATCCGTGTTAGAAATTGCATGAAATGATGTGTGAATATAGACAATTTGAGAATTTTGTCTACTTTACGGCCCGCCGGGCCATAATGCGTCAATATGATCTCCGGAACTACACCATTGTGACAGTATGTGACAGTATGTGACAGTTAATGGTTGAACTTAGTATTTTTAGTTTTACTGCAATGTTACTCTCATATAATAGATATGGATCCTTCCTGTCAATTGGAAATCAAAAAGAAGGTATCAAAAACATATACCCACATTTTCCTGTGCACTATTAAGTCAAATAGATGGGGAGGACGGTATCGGGTTGATTGCCAGATGGCGTGCACCCAAAAAGATGATCTTAGAAACCTGTCCAACTCCACGGTTGTGGGAAACCAGATGTACAAGATGCCCATTTGCATACAATTGGCGACAATATGCTATCACCGAACATTCAAATCAGTTAAAACTTTCATGATATTTTCTCAAGTTAGATTTTGCTTTCAGAATCTGATAGGTTGAATTTACCTACTTTTGTGAATATAAACCTTGAAATTTAACGTTAATAAGTCATTGTTTTTGTATTTTGAAAATCGTAACATATGAGACTTTGATTATTTCGCATTTCATTTCCCTCCAGTTGAGCAGCCCAGGACAGCCGAAGAGCCAGACGATCCTATGAGACCGGGTTACGTTGGGTTACAGATTCATCATTTATTCAATTATGATTTGTCTGATTCACTATGCCCCTATTTGATGAAGATCCATAGTAATTGTATAAAATACACAAAAAACGATTTGATCTTCACAAACTTTATTTAATCAGACAGTGAAGAAGCTACTGTGCTGGCAGAAGATATCTGATTAAATAAAATTTGTATGTAATCGTTTCCTGTGTACTTCATGTTCCATTTTTATATCACTTGTGGGCAATCCAGAGAGACGAACAAAATAATTCATCTGGTTAAATCCAGTACCGAAAGTGAGTACCGTACCATATTATGAAAATTATCACATAGTATCTTGTATTATTAGAAAACATTTTAATGAAAAACTTTGCACGAATATGTCTCACACGGAATCCCGCCATTCCCGCTTATATTAGCACAAGATTGGTGGGTTCTAATAGTAAGGTTTCATGAAGCTTAAGTTATTATTGTAGTTAATCGAATGTCAGTAAAAAATTATATAAATGAGCCGAAAATGTAACATGTTCATGTAAATTTACCCTAACAGGAAAACCGACTGTGGTGGTACACGCAAATGCGGAATATTTGGGAATCAGATCACGATTTCGTTTGTTTTCTCTTAAGCAAGCTGGCGAATTGTCCTTGTTCACCAACGTCCCACTTGAAGACTCTCTGAGGAAGCTAACTAACATGTTTCCGAATGACATCATCGGACTCTTTAAGGCATGTCTCACGAGAAGTTACTTCCAATGGAATGGAATGGAAGTAGATGGCGTGGCGATGGGAGGTCCTCTCAGCCCAGTGATAGCCAACTTCTTTAAGGAACATTTTGAAGAGAAAGCAATTAATGCTTTTGATTTAAAACCGACCATGTGGACAGGTAAAAAGGGGTCAATTAGGGTTAGTGAGAATGTACCAAATCCGGATACGGTAATTAACGAACAAGACTACCTAAATCAGAATAAATACAATCTTCGCAGACGGAATCTCCAGTCATCTGAGATTATTCATGATGTATAAGCCTCTGAAGAAGCTAGTCACTCGCGCTAGCGAAACGTTAGGAAGAAATTCCAAAAAACGACGGCTTTCAAACCCGAGTGAAAATTGTGACACTTTGACCGGCAGTGTCGTATCATTCGGGTATAACCGGTCATAGCATGGGTAATACCGGTAACATGCGAAAATCACAAATATATCCGGCTGGAGAGTATTTTGCAGTACACTGGGAGTGTGCCCAATGTCCACATATGACACACCGGTTGCCACGGGTTTTACTTAGCTTTCAGCTTTTATAATGGCAACGAAGCTGTCAGAGTGACAGGGTGGCTCGCGACTAACTCAAGTGGAGACGGGAGTGGGTCATACAGAATAAATTGTGATGAGATGTAAGAACATGGGCACCAGAAATATGATGCAGGCTCACCCTATAGATTATTTATACTGATTCCCATATAACACGAATAGTATTAAAAATTAAAGTTACCACACTCTAAATGATAAACAGCTTACTGTTTGAAGAAGTATAATTATTAAACAACAAAATTATAGTGAACTGACTGTCCGGGTACGTTCTTACACAAAAACTAAATAGCTGTATAAATAACTGATTATCAAAATTGACCTTACAATCGGTCTACAGGTGCAGTTCAGTGATCAAATATATGTTCAATCATTAACCAACCTTTAAGGTGAAAGTATACAGACAGTAGTACGTAGACAAGGTTAAACGTATCCAATATTCAATACAAAATATATCTACAGCTGTAGGGTAGGAGAAAATAATTTGTCTTAACCAATCCGCAATAGTATGGTGCACCTTACCTTGTAGTGTTTACACAGTAGCATTAGACTTTGATAATTAAAAAGGATATCAGTAGGATACTTAGTGCTATTAGTTGGTACTTGGAGTGCAACGTCGGTTCAACTAGGCTGGTACCACACAGCTGATGTTAACTGCAATGTTGCTTCCTCGACAGTCACGATAGCAGTACCTGAAGGCCCTACTCAATGGCTATAGTAGGTGGAAGATGGTCACAAGGAAGACATACCATACATCTACAGAGTCCAGTAACTTTCATCCAGGAAGGAAAGAAATATAGTGATACGAAACTAGAATAGTGCCCTATACATAAACCCTGAAATGCAACAAGAACTTGACACTTTGTTCAACAACTTGGATGACCTAATAACTACCTCTGTCCAGAACAGGCCTAGGTGCTCCCACAGTGGAAGATGCTTTCGGTAGGCTCTTACAGATGTCAAAAATATCCTGGTCAAAGGGTTAACAGCGGCACATAGGGTCAAGTACCCAAAAGGCCTAACAAATCAGATCCTAAAATACATGAAGAATTGCCAAATGATAGAAGAATACCATGTGCGAGACTTACCAGAAATAATTGATTTATATAATCCCCCGAGAGGTAAGGTTCAGAAATATGCATACACAGCAATTCAATCGACTAAACGAAAACTGAAACCTTTTAGCAGTTGCAAGATATAATCCCTTTACGGACGATTCAAATAGAAATAAAATTCTTACAACTTATTCACCAATCATGTCAAAAGTGGAAAGCCCAGCACACTGGTGACAGACGACAGTCAAAACGAATTAATCTTCTTCTCAAACTTTAGATCAAAATGTCAAATCCATGTGCATTGTTGCCGAGTACACTTCTCGAAGAGTATTACACTCTCAACTTATTATTCTTTCTCCACAGGCTAGAAAGATATTATGAAGCCCTATCCTCAAATGAAACACGCCTAAGTAATACTGCATGGCATAACCCATTTCGCATCTTCAGTTATAAAACCAACAAAAGTCACTCCGTGCTACTCCAACTGAATGCAGAAGTCACAACAAGTCTATGGCGTACCTCGCTTAGTGCGCACACCCCAGACGTGGAACGAAAAGTGTTGACAGAGTGCCAAAAGTAAACAACTAAATCACGAATGACAATTACTAACCTTGGGATAACGTGAAATATGACGTTACCAAAACATGATGACTTAAATGTAAAATGGATATACCTGGTAGTATTATGCAATGGGGACGCAATTGAGAAATAGGTGGAAGGATTATCAGTGAATACACTCTCGTAGAAGCAACATTGTGATAGCATATAGGTATTATTAGTGTTTGAACATTATGAAATAAATGCAGAAGGCAAATAGTGGTAAAAATGCATGTAAAATATGATTAAAAATTTCGATATACCCTGATTAGTTAATAATTTAAAAAAAATAACGTTACACGGTAGCACATCTCATTGTTTGCCCCATCTGTCTCATTATTTCGATTATCACTGCAGATATCGTCCATTTCAATATCAGAGTCAGATGATGTTGAATCGGTTCTTCTTCTGATTTTCTTTTCGGTAGTGACAAGCATTATCTTTGGTTTTTTGGCGCTGCTGGTTCTTTCAGTAGTTTTTTCTTGATTTCGTTAACACCTTTTACTTTATGTTCCACCCTTGGTCTTCTCCAGTTTTGCTTTCTCATCTGTTTCCGTTTCTTCCAATTAGTTTTTCAGTGGTGTAGAAGTTAGAATAATCGAGTGCTGTTCAGGTGTCCAGTTCGGTTTTGTCAATTTAGTATTTTCTTCGGTTTTGGAAGGAGGTCTTCAACACTGCAATTGAGAGAAGGTGCTGATTTTGGAGTTGAAGTAATTGCATCGGAAATTGCAGCAGCTTTATTTTTCAAAGAATAACATTCCTGGAAACTCCCTACAAGTTCTTGACTAGATTTCGGACTTTCTGCTGACAGAATATCTTCGTTAACGTTAGTCTCAATACCATCATCAACGACTGCTGTTTTATAACAAAAGATCGGTCTTTCTCTGTCTTGGTATCTCGTAAATTGACCAAAAAAAAAACGTTTTATAGTCTAGGACGTTGATTTTGCTAAGCAGGCAGAGCTCTTTACCTCGAAAGGCTCATGACACGCCCATGATTAGCATCACCTGGGACAAAATATAAATAAAATAAATCCAAAAAGCGTCTAAATTACATAAATATAAAGGGTGTAATCTAATCTCTTGCACTACAGTGAAGGAGGGTGTATGAAGTCATGCTAGAACGAACTGCAGGTGTGAAGAAAAAAAAAATGTTTGAGAATTTTAAAATTTGATGAAATGTAGACCTCTGTAAGCGTGATGTCAATTCTGTTCGACATTCAGTGTCTTTTCTTCGCCGGCAATGGAAGGATGGCGTACAGAGGTTTCCGAAATGTCGACCCATATTTCAAAAAAATTTTAAAACTTAAACATTTTTTTTGCATGTTTCACACCTGCCATTCGTTCTAACATGCCTTTATACACCCCTCCTCCACCGGAGTGCAAGAGATTAGATTACACACTGTAGGTATAGACTGAGAAAAAAAAAAAGTTGAAAAAAATTAAAAAATTTACCTTTTGTGCCAAAAATTCATGGTTGGGTGCTTTTTCCAGAAAATTTTTAATATGGTCAGCATCGAATATCTTTGACTTTTTTGGTTTGTCGTTTTAAAAAAGCTGTTAGTTTGCTGAATTCACTAATGTCGACGCCCATGTCTGTTGCAATTGTGGATTTTATCATCGAATGTACGCTCCACAGTGACGATACTTTGAGTTTTTTTTAGTTGTACAGTATATATGCTAGCAGTACCTTATCTTCTGTAAATTCTTTTATACGTTCCGTTCTTTGCACCTTTTGATAAACTAAGATAACTATTTCTTATATTGTTCTCCGGATTTTCTTGGTAATAATTGGCCTACAGTCTCTTGAGCTGCCTTTTCGATTTGTTCCATCGCGATCAGCGTGTTTGACTAATATTTATGGGGTGGCTTTTGTTTCACTTAGTTACTTGTCATAACACAACAAGATTTTCAGTTGACAGAAATCATGATCTGAATTATCATAGTACAATGATGAGATCGTTGATATGTTAACAATCAGCCTCTTCGAAGGGTTTCAGAAATCGAGTACCTACCGTTTAGTGGCATTCAATTTTTTTGTTATTTTTTTAGTCCCTCCCGTTGGTCGAGCTGTAAACTTTTTGTCTCGGAATTTAAAATACCACTTTCGTCCTTAGGTGTATAATGTACTATTTATATCAGTTTTTTCGGAAAACTGAAATGCCATGCGTCTGACTTCTTTATCTGTGCATCCATACAATATAGATGCTAGATATTTTATCTGGTTCGTCATTTCTACTTTCCCCTAGTGTTTTTCACCCAAAATAGGAGTGACAATAATATATTGTACTCGTGGGAAATGTATGTCATTTCATGCTCATTGTACACTATACTTTTTCTACGACCATCTTAATCATTAACAAATCTGTAATATTTATAATAATCCTTTTTATCATAAACTCTCTTGCCGTCATTTTTACATGGTTTGGATAATTTTTTCTTTCTTCACCCGTTGAATGAAACATCTATTTTTTCTTTTTGTGCACGTACCTACCTACGTCGTGAAACAAATAACATTCAAAATTTTCAAATTTTGACAACTTGGAAATAAAAAAAACTTTATGCAGAAAAAATCGTTATAATTCAAGAACACCTGCGAAACAATTTATCAATTATTATTAGAAACATTTTGACAAGTACTAGCACCAATGCCATTCAAATTAAAAGTAACATTTATGCAGTTGTTCATTACTATTTGGGGAAGGTTTGTTTCTGCGTTAAAAGTTACGTCATTAGCACAGAGAGTTTCACTTCGGGAAGAGGAACGCATTATAGTTGGGTTTCCATTGGCATTGAGAATTTTATCAGCCACATCTAATTTATTTTTTATCGAGTCATCTATTCAGGGTGTCAATTTGAAAACTTCCCACCCTTAATATCTTCCTTCCAGTAAACAATATGAGTAATCGAAAAAACAGGTCAATTTTATTGTCAAGGGGGACACTTTCACGGACTATTTGTAGCCCTCGTGGTTCAACCCCCTAGGAGGGGTAGATGTTACCCTTAGAATTTTAAATGGGAAGGGGGGTCAAGTGGCACATCATTTTGATGGGCGTTCAATTCTTGTTCCAATGGTACCCTGACTTATTATTTTTTGATGAGCATTTTCCGAAAAATTGCGTTCTAAACTAACAGAAGTAATTATTAGAACGCCTATACTGAGATGCATTATTGTATTGACTCCCTTTAATAAAAATGGTTAGAAGAGTAGGTGGCACCGCTCCAACCCTTGAATGACAGGAATAAATTTATTACGCATGGGATTTTTTATTTGGTGGTTATTTTCCTTCTACACAATAAAATTTAATTTGCGAGAAAGACATTTCCAACATAAAATCTACTTACGCTTATCTTATTAGCTGTTCGAAATGTTGTCCATTTTGCTCTAATCAGTAATACAGTTTGTTTTCGAACTCCCCTCTAACATTACGGAAAACTTCACTAGGAATTGACTGGCATGCTGCTGTAATTCGTCTTTTAAGTTCGTCAATATCAGAAGGTTGTGTTTTATAAACAACGGATTTAAGATGCCCCCAAAGAAAGAAATCTAAGGGTGTTAAATCCGGTGATCTCGGAGGCCATTCAACTGCTCCCCTTCTGCCAATCCATCTACCCGGAAATCTCTCGTTTAACCACTGTCGGACACGAAGAAAATAATGAGGTGGAGCACCGTCCTGCTGGTAATGTAACAGATCCTCCTGCAAAAGTTAATTACCTTCTGCATCAATTTGAGTTTCTAGCTCGTGAGTTATAAGTGGATCGATAGTCTCTTCAAGCATATCAAGGTACAGATTGCCAGTCAAGTTTTCTTCCAGAAATAATGGACCAAGAATGGCATTTCCAAGAATACCAGCACAAACATTAACTTTTTGTGGGTGTTGTGTATGCCCTTCCCGAAAAATATGTGGGTTTTCGTCACTCCAATAGCGACAATTTTGTCTATTAACATTGCCATTCATAAAAAATGAACACTCATCGCTGAAACAGATGTTTAACAGAAGATTAGGGATGGTATTGACTCGATGAGACATGATTTCACAAAACTCTATTCTTCTATCATAATCATCCTCGTGGAGCTCTTGAAGAATCTGCATTTTATATGGATGAAATTTATGCATTTTCAATGCTTTTCTTATAGTCTCGCGTGACATTCCCGTCTGTTCTGATACTGATCGTAAGGAGCTCGTGGGCTCTGCAGCAAATGTTCCCAAAACTTCAATTTGAGCTGCTTCATTTAGTACTCTGGGGTTATTTCTTTTTTTATTTGTCACTGAACCAGTTTCGTAAAACTTATTCACCAAATCAAGCACATACCGGTGACTTACATTACAATTTGGATGTCTTTCGTTAAAAAGACATGCCGCCCTTCGTGCGCACTTTCCAACTTCTCCATAAATTACAATCATTTCAATTCTGTCTTGAAGAATGTAAACCATTTTACACTTTTATACACTTATTAAAGTAATTCCTAAACAGCCCAACAGGTACAACGGTATTCACAATACTACCACATAGTTCAAATTTGCTAACCAATTTTTTGCCGGAAAACAGAAACTTTTTACAGCAGAAGTAGCAAAAAAGGAAGGCTATCTGTACAATTTCTGCGATGACACTTAAAAATTCAGCATTTAATAAACACAACTTTACTACCATCTACGTTTTACTATTAGACTACTTTTTTATGTAAAGTGTTTGGAGCTAATGGCTAATGTTACCCCTAATAAAGGGTTGGAACGGTACCACCTAATATTCTAACCAGTTCTGGCCAAACCATGCATCTCAGTATAGGCGTTCTAATAATTACTTCTGTTAGTTTAGAACGCAATTTTTCGGAAAATGCTCATCAAAAAATAATAAGTCAGGGTACCATTGGAACAAGAATTGAACGCCCATCAAAATGATGTGCCACTTGACCCCCCTTCCCATTTAAAATTCGAAGGGTTACATCTACCCCTCCTAGGGGGTTGAACCACGAGGGCTACAAATAGTCCTTGAAAGTGTCCCCCTTGACAATAAAATTGACCTGTTTTTTCGATTACTCATATTGTTTACTGGAAGGAAGATATTAAGGGTGGGAAGTTTTCAAATTGACACCCTGTATATGTCTCTGCAACGGTGGTGGATTTCCAGCCACCGTGCCTCTTCAAAGAAGTTACATCGCCTCTGCATCTACCAGGATAGTGGCCGATGTCCTTCTAAAGCAATGACCATTGTACATATAGGGATCAGCAAGATTTAGAAAGGCTGTAATCTGTTTTCCCATACTCCCAAATTTGTTAATTCCAACCTTTTGGTTGGTGCACTTTCCCTTTTGATAATTAAAAGAAAATAGCATACTTGGTATATGAAGGCCGAAGATCTGTGTTCTTCTTAACCATTTCATAAAACTCTCCTGTTATTGTAAATTTCCTGGTCATTTTATTTTTAGTATCAGGTATTGTTATTAACGCAATAGATCCCATATCTTTAACGTCAGTTATTTTCATTTTGTATAATTCTTGGCGGCGACAAGCACCCATGATTCCCATAATACATGCAACCTTAAAAAAGAATTGAAGATGACACATGGAAATTATTATAAAAATAAAACACTAATTGAATTCATAAAATGAAAAAAAATATGTAGCTGCGTGGATTTGAACCCTCGCTCCCACCATCCAAAGTCCATATGTCATCTGAATCAACACTCGTCGTTACTATAGCATATAATAATTTGGTCAAAGTAACTGCTATATAGAAATTATCTGCCAACTATTCAAAAATATAGAATCCGATTGTAATCAATCTTTTTATTGAAATCATTCTGGTTTTATGAAAATTTCAAATAATCTGCTTGAGACTGCTGTGTCTATATCTGAAAAGGCTCGTCTCAATGCGGTTATGGTAAAGGAATTAGGAGCTTGGTTGAATGCTCTACCTGTGGCTGCTCTTGGAAATATCTTGGATAATGAAAGCTTCCGAATTGCTGTTGGATTTAGATTGGGTTTATATGTTTGTGCTCCTCATGTTTGCGTTTATGGAAGTTTCGTAGACAGTAAGGGTACTCATGGATTGTGTTGCCAAAGAAGTGTGCTGGCCGTTTTCCCAGACATTCCCAGGTGAACGATATCATCAAGCGTGCCCTAGTATCAGCAGGTATACCAGCTATTTTGGAACCCCAAGGTATTAGTCGAGACGATGGAAAACGTCCCGATGGTATGTCCCTCGTACCATGGAAGTGTGGGAAACCGTTAGTTTGGGACTTCACTTGTTCTGATACCTTAGCTCCTTCACATTTATCGTTCACTTCAAAGTCTGCTGGAGCCGCTGTTATCACGAGTGAGAAGTTGAAAATTCGAAAATATCAAAAACTTGGAAGTAGTTACATATTTCACCCAATTGCTGTTGAAACTTTTGGTGTTTTTGGTCCGCAATCTCTATCTCTTATACATGCCATAGGAAGAAAACTAGGCCTGGCAACTAAAGAAAGCAGATCAACTTCATTCTTAATTCAAAGGATCAGTATCGCAATCCAACGTGGTAATGCCTCTTCTCTCTTCGGCACCATACCTTCTTCGCAATCTTTAGATGAGATTTTATACCTACCCGAATCCCAAAATAAACGGCTCTTCAAGGTAGGAATGAATGCAGTTGAAGTTACGAATGTAACTGATTTCGACTCATCGAAAGTTATTAACTCGGATTTCCACCTATCCTGCATTGCTAATCAATGTGATATAAATTCCTCAGAAGAAACTAGCAGAAGTCTAAGCAGCGTAAACAGCTCACACTCCATCTGGCCTGCAGTTGATAAAAATATCCAATCATCTGGTCTCATTGGGTTGACCAATATTGGTAATACTTGTTTTATGAACAGTATTATCCAGTGTTTATCGAATACTAGATGGTTATTGGAGTATTTGAATAGAGACGCCCACACAAGGGATATAAACACCAACATATCTGGGGAAGGAGCGTTAATCAAAGCATTTGCCCAGGTGATCAAGGAACTTTGGTCAGATGATTAGTCTGGTAGAGTTGTTGATACAGTCTCCTTGAAAAGTCAAATCCAAAGAATCGCTCCTCGTTTCATCGGTTTTGCCCAAGAAGATGCTCAAGAGTTCTAACGATTCCTGTTAGAGGGTCTACATGAAGACGTTAATAGAGTAACCGAAAAGCCGCTACCCAAAATGGAAGAGTTGGATGAGAGATTGAGTGACAGTGAGAAGGCTCAAGAGTCATGGTCAAGATACTTAAGGACGAACAATTCCAAAATTGTAGACAACTTCGTTGGCCAATTAAAATCTACATTGAAATGTACCTATTGTGGTCACTGTTCAGTCTCTTTCGATCCGTTTTGGGATCTTTCCCTTTCAATACCACGAAGAGCAGGCCAACTAAATTTGTCACAATATTTAGATTCATTCAAAAGGGAAGAAACTTTGGATGGTGACGAGAAGCCAACATGTGCGAAGTGCAATGAGAGGAGGAAGTGCACGAAATCCCTATCAATTCATAAATTCCCTGAAATTTTAGTTATCCATTTGAAACGGTTTTCTTCAACAGAAAGATTACAAGAAAAATTGAATCTTATCATTGATTTTCCTTTAGAGGGATTGGATATGAGTCATTATACAGCAGAAAACGTAACCCCTTATCTATATAGTCTGTATGCATTATCTAATCAAAGTGGGACTACCTATTGCGGACACTACACAGCCTACTGTAGACATCCGTATGCGAACACGTGGCATGAATATAATGATTCACATGTGAACCCAGTTTCAACTAGATCCCTGGTGAGCGGAGATGCCTATGTACTTTTCTACGAGAAGGAAAGCACTAAATCGCCGCTTTCAGATCGTTCTTAGTTTTATTATATGTTCCATCTGTATTTTTATCATTTTTATATTGTATTGATGAAAACAATTATACTCCTAAATAAAAAGAAAATCATACTTTTTTTTTTTAAATTCAATTCAATTTATATTTGATCCATCAAGCTGAATAGCTATAGGACAAGTCAGGTTGTACATATAAACTTTGGTAATACAATTACAGAAAATTGACAACACAGCAAACATTCACAAGAACATAAATATATAAAAAATATATCTATCACAATATAAAATTGTCAAAGTAATCCTTCAGGCTATAGTCAGAAGATAGGCATTATCAGCAGCTTCTGATATAAATGTATTAATTTGATCTGTAGAAAATGTTTTGGATTTCCTTGGTTGATACCCGTCGGACTTTTTCTTGAGAAATGCTTTCAGCTTTTTATAATCGGTTATGTCCAGATCTTGATTGATACTTAGAATCATTTTTAACATCGAATATTGACTCCAAAGGGTGGATTTGAATTTCTTCGAAATATCGGCAAAATATACCAAAAGGACGTTTTCGGAGAAAGATGATGTGTGCTGCTTAGAGAGAGTGCCAATCCATAAAAGATTTGAAAGCAGATTCATATTTCTTCTTTGACAATTCTGGTAATAAATTTAAAGAGGTGAGCTAGCCATTTCGGTAATATTTTGCGGTGTCAATGTTAAATCATCCTCACTATTGCTAATCATTTTTAATAACTTAATTTTTTCAATCGAATTTTGTAATTATCTACTGACGTGAAATGTCAAATTATTAGACAGACGTAAACAAACTTGATTCGATATTATTTATGTTCATAAAATTCGTTAATACCAGGGTTCCTTGATAGGGGGGTTATGAAATGTCTTCGATTTTGTCGGGCATATTCTCAGATCAATAAGTAAACATAGATCGGCCCGATGCTACGTAAACATCATATTCACTGAACCGAAGATAATTCTTGCGGAAACTGTTTTGTTTCGGGTTTTTGACATTCGAACCAAAACACAACACCTCTAGCACAGTGCCGTGCTTTTTTAAGGGGGTCAAAACTACTTATGCAAATGCAGTACCTGTGAGCTGCAACAAGTTATGTCACGGTTTTGTCTTAAAATTCCTAGGGTCAATAAAAAGCCGGGGGTTGGCAGCAAATAACTTTTTATCAAAATTTGGGGATTCAAGATAGCGGATTAGTTTTGTGATATTCTTTCCTTAGTTGGATTCTAGGAGTTTTCTAATCAAAAATAAAGCATTATTTATGGTCTAAAGTAATTATTTCGAGAGATTTAACAATTTCCTTGACTATATTTCAAGTTTGGTGTCTGGGGGTTTATGTTGTGTAGATCAAGTTTCAACGAATCAATACGAATATTTGAATAAATATGGACCAGTTGCATAGAGCCTTCTGTTAACGTAGGTAACATAACTGGTGAGCTTAGACATGCGTTGCCATAGTAATCATCAAATCAAATATTTATTTGTCTGTTAAATTCTTTATGCAACTGGCCCTATGAGTTAAGAAACCTTCTCCAACATCTATATGAATTGTTCATTCTGTTGAGTATTATCCTTCCTAAATTTTGGACCAGTTCATTCATATGGCAAGTACCTGTCAGAAAACAACTACTCTCCTGGCTAAGACCACGACGGGGATTGAATTAAATCGAACAGATACTTGTGCAACGTTCCTCAAAGCATCAGAGAACGCAAGTGCAAGTGTTTTGTGTTGATGAAGTGTTGTTAAAATATTCCTGTGTGTTTTCGTGGTTTTTGTCCTGCTTAAACAACTTAAAGTTACATTTGGAATATTTTTCAAAATAGTGCAGTGGTTTAGTGAGACACAATGTCGAAATACTGCTTTGTTTTCAAAACAAATGATAGTAAACAAAAATTCCACAGGCGAGGTTCCAGTGGCGTCAAATGCACGATACAAATCATGCAATCAAACGTATTCGTCAAATATAATATTGGAGGACAAAGAAACTCATTCAAAATTACAGATAAGAAAAGCCTAATATAACTTTCCGGTAAAATGGGTGGTTCAATCGCTGATGGCGTGCAGTATATATCACATAGAATGACCCCTTGTTTGCAGTGAATTCATTTTCAGTGTATCTATCGATTCTGAATTTCATGGTTCTACGTCAAAAATTACGGAAGATACGAGGATGTTTCCTTAAGAAGTGAAACATACCGTATATGGGTACAAACATGTAAAAAACAAAAATGCTAACACGAGCAACCTCAGGAGAACTTTTGGCGTAGAGAAATTAAATAAAAAGTCCACTCTTGGGCGAGAAGTTAATAAACAGGTCCTGTATGTATGAACACCATTCAAAGTCAATTAATATTTTTCACAGCATATTTCACCCAAAAATCAAGATAAATCAACTTACAGACAGTATTTTCCACAATTGACATTAGATATTCAACCCAATTTTTTAGCTCACCCTGTAGGGCCAGAAAAAAAGTCTAATGAAGAAAGTTGCTTTTTATGACCACTATATTGATATATCCAAAAAATAAAACAAATCTGTCGAGCCCCAGGAATACATGTATCCAGTGCCATGTCCTTTAAAGCAACTCCTTTGGTATATCATTAATTGTCCTCACTGTTAGAATTTTAACAATGTCAATATTATTGGAAAATAAATTCAATTTTCCTTTCATAAGCCTCAATGTTTTTCCCCCAGCTCACAGATATTTATAACAAACATTGAGGAATTCACCACTTTGCTTTTCACTTTTTTGCTTTTCGTATCTGTAATTTTGAATGAGTTTCTTTGTCCTCCAATATTATATTTGACGAATACGTTTGATTGCATGATTTGCATCGTGCATTCGACGCCACTGGAACCTCACCTGTGGAATGTTTGTTTACTATCATTTGTTTTGCAAACAAAGCAGTATTTCGACATTGTGACTCAATAAACCACTGCACTATTTTGAAAAATAGTCCAAATGTAACTTTAAGTTGTTTAAGCAGGACAAAAACCACGAAAACACACAGGAAAATTTCTAACAACACTTCATCAATACAAATCGACAAGGTACAATGTCCGCCACGGCCGGTGTCACAAGCGGTGTTGCCAAGAGTAAAATAATTCTAGTAACCGCTCGAAGTGCCTAAAATTTCATCAGTTCAAAACGACATATATCTTCCTTTTTGGTAATTTTTTCACACCTTTCTGGACATAAACATTTCTCTAGAATTTTTAGAATAATACATCTGAATATAAAATATGATTGATTATGCATTTATTGGTAGGTTCCTACCAAAATCATATTTTTTTACCAATTTGACAGGGCGTCAATGTTTGAAAACATTAGGGATGAGAGGTGTACGTAAATAAACAAAGTTGTCTTCGGTTCAGTGAATATGATGTTTACGTAGCATCGGGCCGATCTATGTTTACTTATTGATCTGAGGGCATATTGGTTTCGTCCTTGGAGGGAAATTAGGGTGGCTATCCTGAAATTGGAGGCGCCAAATTTTAATTACACTAAAATATCCCATTTTGTTGGATTGAATTCGAAACCAATCGGTGGGAGTAAATTGAAAAAACGTGCGAGTGATTAAAACATATTTGTTATTAATATATTCCCTAGTTCGCACAAGTATCTCGAAGACTTCTGAGAGTTACAAAATTGACGAAAATAACAAATTTTTAACATTTTTTATAGATTCTGAATGTTGGGCGTAGTTGATAATAATTATCAAATTGAATGAACTGATGAGAAAGTAAATTCTATACAAAGTATTGAGCCTTTAAAAAAAAAGAAAACATGGAAGAATCACATGATCTGAGATTTGAAATATATTTCAAAGATTCAAAGACTAATCTCAATATATCTGTTGTAACACTAGTTACAGTAGGTAGATGAGAAATTCATTTCAGGACTAATGAAATAAATCAAAACAACTCTCTGATATTATTCCAGAACCTCAGGTGCAAGAAGAAAGTGTGATTTGTAATATGCTTGATTTTATTCTGAAATGTGTGAATGTGAAATGCGGTAAATGTTTAAAATGATAGATAGATAAATATTTATTCATCCCTGAAGTTTACTCAAATACATATAAAAACTTATCAGACTAGTTCAGTGTCATTCACTCTGCCTTGTTCACAAAACTAAAACTCGCATTTCATCAACAACATTTATAATACTTTCAGAAATAATTTATGAGTAGGTAGTCAAATACTGTTACTTATGATATGAATCAATGTTTTATTTTATAAATTTCGGTATCATTTATACATTGTTTCATAAATAGTAATTTACAATTCCTTTTTGTAGGAAAAATTTAACATTTCCATATATCTACCTAAAATTCTAATTAAATGGCGAGTGGTAAAATTGTGCATATCTAATATCTTAAATAAAGCTGAACCATCTTGAGCTGAACATATCATTTGTTTTTGCAACGTTCCATGTTCCATAATAATTTTGATAGTTAATTTCGAGTTTGGATAGTTCTTACACTTGGTAATGGGAACTCTTCTTTTAATTTTATTTCTTCCTTCTGATAATTGTTGTACAATAGTCTATTCAATGAGTTTTTCTCGTTCTTTGTAACATTGTTGTAAACAACAGGTGGAAGGAGACTGTGAATCCTCATCCGAAATGGCATAAAGACCTATCAATATCAATCATTTCATAGCACCAGGAACAGAATATAATGAATAAACCATTATTTGATGGTAAACAATCGGCCATGGGTAAAGATTCTAGCAAGCATCTCTCTATCTCCAATGGAACTCCAAGTGCTTCTTGAAATGTCATAGATTGATAGGATATCACAGTGGACAGACCAGATTTCTACCAACTCGTCTTGGTGGGAATAACTAAAAAGGAATACCAACATTATATCCTACTGGCATAGCAAAAATATTGACTTTCAACAGTTTCTATCCAAAACCAAATCGAGTTCTGTTTCTCATTAGAACAGTTTAATATCGCCGTTTTTCCTAAGCCTTTGTCTTGACTTCTCTTTTATTAAAATGGTTTGAACAAATCCTGAAAAATCAATATGTTGTTACCCATACTACCAAAATTGATTCCATAGCTGCTTTACTGTTTTATTCTTGGGGAATATCTGGAACGACAATGTATCATCATGGTATGATGTAGGAGTATTGTTACAATATCAAACAAGTAATTAACAACTACAAAATACAAGAAATGCATATGATTTTATTGTGATTCATTCGAGCCACGGGCTTTAGTAACTTTATTTATTCGCAAATTGACGTAAATATAACCAAAATTACCAATTTCAGGATAGCCACCTTAATTTTCCTCCAATGACGTATTCTCTCCCTTTCCTCAGTCTTCCCCTTGTCCAAATGCTCACTTATTTCATAACCCCTTCCTATCATAAGAACCCTGGTTAATACCTACTTTAGTAGTTCATGAAAGTCGTAGGAAATGAATATTTCGATACAGCTAGCCCGTGGGAAATGAAAATCGGTGTTACAACGTGGTAGGTTTCTTAATCGAAGACGCAATTGAAATTTTCATTTTTCTTAATGGTCGTAGACATTTTTTTTTCTGAATTCTTTCTTGTAACTTGGAAACGGAATTTCACATCTTTTAGCGGCAGTTTGCTCATATAATCGTTTGGCGGTATTCAGGTTATCAACTGATCACTTTGCTCTATTGGTTACTTTATGACGTGGCTTCGGCATCTGTAATAAAAAAACAAATAGAAATTCGTGTTTGTCCATGAGGGCAATGCCGGTCACTCGATTATCATCTGCATAAGCTTGGATTTTACTGTGTTCGACAGATGAGACTATATCCGCAGCGTGGATAATAAAGATTAATGGTCCAAGTTTAGATCCCTGAGGACCACTCTGTGTATTTATTGGCAAGTCCTATACATTCATTGTCTGAAAAGATTAATGAAGATAATTATTATTACAAACTAGTTCATTGCTACGCCGCCGCTGATATCAGTTCAACGTAAGTGCCATATGTACCTCTTTTCCTCTTCCTTTTCCTGTAATAGGTATAATTACCTCTTACATTACTCGGGCAAACGCCGTCGGTTGAGGTCAGTGACAAAAAATTCATACAAATTAATACAGGAAACAAAGAATTAAAAAACCTGATATTATGCTCAAAATAATTGCTGAGAAAAAGTTGGGATTTACGTATGCGTAAAATGATATAGGCATTGTATGCATTCTTGCTGCTTATTACGGCACCATGATACCTTTCAAATATGTAGATATTCTGTGAAAAAAGTTTGAAATGCTTCGGTATCTTCCAGGTTGTTTGTTGCTCCACTTTTTGTTTATTCCTGTTTGGGTTCAATGAACAAAGTGTTTCATGGTAGAATCATTACAGAAATTTGGTTCTGTCGTTGTACTCCAAACACGGAATTACTGTTTCATTCAACAGTTATTTGCAAATAACCAGATATGAAAAGACCTATTTAATAATAATAATAATAATAAATCGACTTTATTCATATGATATGAAATGGTGAAGTGTCAGCTTAAAGCTGTTTTTCAACTTTACCACTAATTACAAAAAAAAAACAATAATAGGTTCTCTAGACAAGTTCGAGTTAAAGAAGATAGAAAATATGCAACTAAATTAAAAATACAGTTAGAAAATCATAGTATCATGTATTGAGAGAGTAATGAATGCATATACATACATACATACATACATACACACATATGGATAGCAGGTCCGTGTGAGGTTAAATGACTTAGATTTCAGACAGAAGAGAAGCTTTAAGTCTTCTCTTGAAGTTGATGATTGAATAGTCCCTAAAATGGACTGGAGTACCATTGTAAAGTTTGCAAGCAGAATAAATGAAGCTCCGTTTATAGAATGAGGTGCGGTGTTTGGGAATATGTAAAGTATCTATTTTTCTGGTATTAACGTTATTATTTTTCAAAAATCGGAGTTTACTATATAGATATGATGGTTTCTGACTTTTAATAATTTTATGTGTGAGAGTGAGAGTATGAAGTTTGAATATTTTATCAATTTTTAACCAACCTAATTATATTATTTTATTAGAAATTCTATCGTATTTTCTCAGACCACTACAAAAGCGAGCACAAGAGTTTTGAATCAATTGGAGCCTGTTCAGATTGGAGTTCAATATTGCGGATCCGTAAAGCTGGTCACAATAGGACAATTTCGAAAATATTAAGCTTTCGCACAATTTAACTTTGAGTCGCAGGGGAAGCGTGTCTGTGAGGAAACAGTTGTTTCAGTGTACCGTAGGAAGTACCACATAACATTTGGATATGTCTGGAGAATCTGAGCTCAGAATCAAACCACACCCAAATTTTTGCATTCCGCGGTTATAGGTATGATGTCCCGATCAATTGATATAAGAAAGTTTTGTTCAACTAAAGCTCTTTTGCTCCGGTTGCCGAATAACATGACTGATGATTTGGCAGCATTCAATTTCAAATTGTGCGCGTACGATATTTTGAAAATATTTCTCAAATCATCATTTATTTGTGTAGAACAAATGTTTGCATCTTCATACTCAAAGTCAATGTACATTTGAGTATCATCTGCGTAATGAAAAATTTTGCAAAATGTTATGAATTCGTGGAAATCTGATATATATAGAGAGAATAGTAATGGTCCCAATATCGAACCTTGTGGTACTCCGAAGTCAACTGGTAGGGCATTCGACACTTTATTATCCAATTTCACACGTTGAGTCCGTTGAGATAGATAATTTCTGATAAATTCTACAGCGCTTCCCTCGAAGCCAAAAAAGCGAAGTTTATTGCATAATAATTTGTGATTCAGAGTGTCGAAGGCCTTACTGTAATCCAACAAAATTAAACACCCCAACCGACTATTATCCAAGGATTTGAAAATTTCATCGCCTAAGTTCAGTAACGTTGTGGTTGTACTGTATTGTTCCCTGAAACCTGATTGGATATCAGGGATTATACCTCTACCAAAAACGAACTTGGAGATTTGATTTTTCATTATAATTTCCAGCACTTTTGACATAGTTGGTAGGATGCTTATAGGTCTCAGGTGTCCAAACTCAGTGGGAGAAGATATTTTAGGAATTGGTGTTATATTTGCGTGCTTCCAAGCTGACGGGAAGAAATTGGTAGTAATGGCGGTATTTACAATAAACGTAATATGGCTTATTAAAGACTCACTAACTAATTTCAAAGAAATAAGCGAAACACCATCCGAGCCAATACAATGACTTTTTATGCTGTTCAAAGCTTCGAGCACCTCGAAAGTGTTAACTGTTTTGAAAGCGAATTTGTCATTTTCTTTACTCAATTCGTTGTACTTATTCAGTTTCGAATCTGGCTGTAACTGAGCCGCATCAGGGACATAGTTGAAATTTGTGTTTATAGAGTCAACATCAGATAAATTAGGGGGGATGGAAGAATTAATTTTTTTGTTTGTGACATTCATCAGATTCAAATTGTTCCAAATGTCTCTGCTATTTTTGTTCCTCATAACATGCTCCATGTATGCGCGTTTTTCACGTTTTATAGCACCTGTTACATAATTACGTAAGTCTTTGTATGAATCCCAATCTCTTCCTAGCTTCGTTCTACGAAACTTTTGGAGGGCTTTATCGCGTAGTTTAGTCATTAGCTTTACATTGTAAGTAAACCAAGGTGAGTAGGGTTTGCTCACTTTCACTTTACGAAATGGTACATGTGCATCTAGTAAATTGATTAATTCTCGATTGAAAAATTTTACCTGTTCATCAACATTCTGAAAAGTGTATATTGTATCACAGCGAACTTTTTCCAAGTCAGCAAGGAATGATGGTAGTGTAAAATTTTTGTAGTCTCTGAAAGTTATGTAGCGGGTTTCCGGTTTCAGTTCTGGAAATTTCATAATGCAAAGTGTTGCAAAGTGATCGGAAATTCCCGGGAGGTCGAATACTTCACTTTTGGTGATGAATTCTGGGTTGCTGGTGATGATTATATCGATAAGAGTTTGTGAATGAGATGTTACTCTTGTGGGTTCCGTCACTATTTGAGAAAGATCATAACTTTGTAAAAAATCATTAAATAATTGGACAGATGCACTAGTTGAGAGTAAATTGATATTGAAATCAGCTGCAATGACTAGAGTGTCGCTGGATGTTAGAAAAGTTGCGAGATTCGCTTCGAGTTTTTCTAGTGCTGTGGGAACATACGCATTTGGGGGTCGATATGCTACTCCTAAAATGATTGTTTTATTCTTAATTTTCAATGAAATCCATAATTGTTCCAGCGAGTCTCATATTTCTGTACAAATGATTTTATATGTGTATTCATCCTTTACATATATTCCCAAGCCACCGCCTCTGCCGATCCGGTCGGCCCTCACGAATGAATAACCAGGAATCGCGATCACATCAGAATCAATATTGTCAGTTAACCACGTTTCGGACACTGCAAAAAAGTGTGAAGAACTATCCAAGATATAGGTTTTTAGTATATCGAAACCACCCAAGATAGATCGAACATTTAGATGACAGAATGTAGTAGAATTGCTCATTTGGATATAATGAAAATAATATTGATAATGATATAGTAATGATAACAATAATAAAAAACTACTTTGAAACGACCAAATGCTTATTTCTATGTTAATGAGTCCTTATGAATGCTTTTATATATAGACGCATCTACACAGATATAATATATATGTAATATTTTTTTGAAGAAGATGATGATGTAGTTCTCTTTTTGTCACTTTGGCTAGTTGACTTCACTCTTGAACGAAGATAAGGTGGATTCTCAGTTTGTTTCTTTTCTTCGATTTCATGCAGTTTTTTATGATTTTCTGCTCTTCTTCAGCTTGAAAAGTTGCAGTTTCTGGTGCACCATGAGAGGATGGTATTTGTTTCTTTGAAGTTTGTTCGGGATTTGGTTGATTCTCTAATTCTTGGGCTGTGTACTGTTCTCCATTGATCACAATGGTACCCTTATGAATTTTCGTTGTATAGCCCTTTTCTCTAGCGATCTGCTGATGTTTTATCAGAATTTTATGCGTGTCTCTATCCTCCTTGGTTGAATCATTAGCAATTCTTATTTTTGTCCCCGCCAAATTCCTGACTTGACTGAAGATCTCTTGTTTTTTTAAATTTCTCACCAGTTCCAGAAGTATGGGTCGCTCCACGTTACTTTTCCTTTTGCCGATCCGATACGTGTTGCTTATCTCAGTGTCATCAATATCGACATGCAATTTGTTGATTATTAATTCTTTCACATTATTTATGGTAATTTCGTTGTCTTTTTCTTCAATGCCGTAAATCAATAAGTTATTTTTCTTCTGGATTCGGTTAGCCGTTAACTGATTTTTCTTAAGTTCAATGTTTTCGATTTTCAAGTCTGTTACTTCTCTTTTCAATTGATCGATTGTCTGTGATTGATTTGCTACGTTCTGATTTATATTCCTTATTTCATTTTTTATGTCTTCATTTTGTGTTACTATACTCTGAAGTAATACATAAATATCTTTGTTTGAGGGTTCATCCATATCGAGTTCTTCCCGGAATATAATCAGACTTGGCAACAACGCGTAGGAATTTATTAGAGTTTGTTATGATTTTCAGGTTATTAAATAATTTTAAAATCTCTAATGAGCCTGAGATAGTTTCGCCTACCTTGTTGTGTAGAGAGTTTATCACCTTGAATCATTTTTTTCTGCAAATTATATTAGTAAAATAAAATCAAGCTTTTCATGACGTCTTGAGAAAATTGTATCTAACCTAGCATTGAAATTAAAAAGAGTTGTACTGTTCTTAATACAAAAACGCTTGCGCCTAACTAATTTCAACTTCATCGCTTTACTTCGGCGTTGCTGTAGATACCAAACAAATAATTACTATCAATACTGGACATTTGTTTTGCGAATTAAAAGCCACCATCACCGAAAAGTCGAATTTCTTCATCATCCCTTTCAGCTAAGGTTTGTTGGCATATTTATCAAGAATGGGGGTAAAGATAGTGAACTTGATGAACAATGGCAACACAGCACCTGTCCGTTCTCGATTATAGCACCAATCAGATATAAAATGCAAAAACCATTGATTTCATGAAAGAGATATTTTTTGTATGGTCCCATAAGAATTCCGGAAACTCGCATTTTTTGTAATTCATCATGTCATTTAAATTTTTTTCTTAAAAATGATCATAACCAAAAATCACTGAAGTTACGGAATTCGCACAAAAACATTGAGTAATGCAAACAAATTAAAAAATCTCAAACAAAAACTGTGGGCTCAATACTGATTCCCGTTTCACCAAGGTAGTGTTTGCTCTCAAGCCTGAAATGGATGATTTTGATGTCAAAATGCCTTCGTTCTGATATAGAAGAATCAGCTGATTTAGCAATACATTTGATAGTTCCGAATAAGATTTTACAACAGGTAACACTAATCGTAATAAAGACCTGTGGAATAAATTATAGAGACTGGATATTCATAATAATTCTAGTCCTATATTAATTCCTGATCACTCAGGCGCGGATACGGGGGGGGGGCAATGGGGGCAATTGCCCCCCCCCCCCCTAACGGCCCCAACGACTCACGACCAAAGCACTTTATTTTGAACAATTTTTATTTTTTTCCTCTCGTCATAAAGAACATCAATCACTACCTGTTTACAAGATCGAGTGTGTTGTGTTACACTGGAAAATACTGATAAATAATAAATAAAATTGTACTTGAAGTCAGAAGTGCAATACTTCAAGAAACTGAAAAACTCGCTTTACTCAAACGCGCTTCGCCACGTCATCACGAGAAGAATTCGGTGGAGAAAACACTACGCCGCCACTCAACCGACTACTATCGATTGATCACTTTCTTTGGCGTGGTGTTGCATGCATGTTGCATGCCATTACTTCCTAACAATCCTAACGTTAATAAAATTGTTGAATAAGTATTGTGTTTTGTGTCAGTTACTCAGTTATGGTAAGTGGCAATATACAATAACAATAAAAAATAATGGTAAAGATACGTTTATCGGACGCAAGATAACCTAAATTCTAAATTAGTAAATTAGATCGGTAGGACGGTAGGGCGGATGCAATCGAGTATTAGAGAACGGCGCATCAAAAAGTAGATCCAAAATGGCGGTAATGAAATGACGACCGTTTGATTTGAAGGAATAGTTTTTTGATGGAAAGAGCTGTTTTTAAGCAAATAAAATGAGAAAATTCGGTGAATAAACTAATAAACATGCCTACTATATATCAGAAGAATCATTCTGAGTGTTGTCTGTGGTTTAGAATACCTAGCTTTCATATTCGAGACCCCCGCGGACAGGGACGCGCCGTCCATATGGGCAAGGTCGTGCGGCGCACGACGGCGCCAAGGTCTTAAAGGCACCTATGGACGATGAATTTTCAACACAATTAAAGCCGGCAACGGACATTTATGTAATATATATTTTATCTCACATATTACAAAAATATCGCTCATCATTAAAAAGAACAATTCGCCGCACACGATGCTATAATATTATTACCATAGCAAAGGGATTTTCTCGTGTCTGGAGAAACAAAGCTATAATATATATTACAGTATCGCTCATCGTCCGTTACATTATCCGCCAATACAGACCGCCGATCTGCGACCAGTACCAGTGGTGAAATTGTTCTACTCCTATTCCTGTGGCCTGTGGGGGCGCGAACATCCGCGTAGCTTTCGACACGCAGGTTTGAAGTTGCAAAATTATGCGTGTTCGTAATCGATGTAGCAGGTTGATTTTTCATTCTTGTCTTGATAAGCGCATAAGACATACAGACATTTGCTATTACGTATCTAACGAAATTGTGAAAAGTAATTACAAAAGAGGTAAGTAAACGATAATTAACAGGGATGCAAACATGGCAAATAATTGTTTTCCTTTTTAATGACTTTTGTTTATGAAAAAAATAAGACGCGGTGTTTAATAATTTTTATTTATTTTATTTAAATGGCCAGAGAAGAAAAAAAGAAATTGTCTGGTTACCAGAACTTGCTTAACAAGCGAAAACGGGAGGAAGACTTGGAGAAAACCAATTTCAAAATTAGTCACTTTTTTCGAAAGACTGCACAAGACACTACTTCTGATAAAAGTAATTTTCTACAATCAACACAGTCAAACTTGCCATCAGAATTAAAAAAGCAAGCTTATGAGGCTGAAGATTCTGAAGAATTAGATCTTGATACGTTGCAGTCAGTGTCGGTAACATCATGTTCGAGTAAGCAAGACGAATTATCCGAAGAAGCGCCCCTTTCTTACGATTCAGGTCTTTGGCCAAGTGTATTGTCTTCAATTCAGGTGCAAGAACTTGTCGAAAAAGGGCCAATGCAATATCAAAATAAAACTAATTATCAGTATCCAAAAGACAAAAGTGGACGTAAGTTTTCCGATATATATTTTAGTCGAATTTTGTTAAATGGTGAAAAGGTTCAGCGTCATTGGTTGCTATATTCTAATGAAAAAAATGCAGTTTTCTGCTTTTGCTGTAAAATATTCAATGACCCCAACAATCCATTGACTTTTAAAAACACTAAATTAAGTAACCAAGACGGTTTCAATGATTGGCATCATTTGAGCGAACATTTGAAAATCCACGAAAAAAGTAAATATCATTTTCAAAATTTACGTGTCTGGTCAGATTTACTAGAAAGATTAAAAACGAATCAAACCGTTGATTCGGACATGCAAAATTTATTAAAAAATGAAACCAAACATTGGCGCAGCGTCATTGAAAGAATAATTTATACTATTCAATTTCTGGCTGAACAAAACTTGGCTTTTCGTGGTCCTAGTAACAAATTATTCGAAAGAAATAATGGAATTTTTTTAAAATGTATAGAAATGATAGCAAAATTTGATCCAGTCATGTCTGCACATATTAATAGATCTCAAAAAAATATTCCACTTTATCTTGGGGATAAAATTCAAAACGAAACCATTAAATTAATAGGTGACAATATAAGAAATAATATTCTACATGGAATTAAAGAAGCGAAGTATTTTTCTATATTACTTGATTGTACTCCGGATGTGAGCCGCCAGGAGCAGATTTCTGTTTGCTTAAGATACGTTAATTTAAAAAACAATAGATTTAGTGTCGAAGAACGTTTTTTAACATTTCATCCTGTGAGTGATACAACAGGTGAAGGTTTAACCAACTTTTTACTAAAAACGTTGGAGAATTATGGTTTAGACATTTATAATATGCGTGGCCAAGGTTATGATAATGGTTCAAATATGAAGGGTTAAACATCAAGGTGTACAAAAAAGAATTTTAGACATTAATCCACGAGCAATGTTTGTACCTTGTTGTAACCACAGTTTGAACCTTGTCATAAACGATGCTGTGAAATCCAACATTTCCAGTATACATTTTTTTTCAACTGTTCAAGAATTATATAATTTTTTTTCTGCCTCAACCAATCGGTGGTCTGTTTTGAAAAGTAACATTTCAAGTCTGACGCTAAAGCCTTTGTCGGACACTAGATGGTCAAGCCGAATTGATGCAATAACCCCTCTAAGATTTCAGTTAGGCGAAATTTACGATGCTCTTTTTGAAATTTTATCCGGAAATCATTTTGACAATAGTACAAAACATCTAGCTACCTCCTTAGGTAAAAAAATAAAAAATTATGAGTTTATGTGTATGGTAGTCTTGTGGTACAAGATTCTAAATAAAGTGGATGTTGTTACTAAAATTCTGCAATCAAAAACATTTAATATTTCCCAGGCTTGCGAAAGTTTGAATAAACTCAATGAATTTGTGAAACAATATCGATCTGACAAGGGCTTTATTGACTTATTAGTAGATGCCAAAGAACTAGCGTCTTGCTTGGAAGTTGATGCAAAATTCAAATCCGCAGAAATGTTAAGGCCACGAAAGATTGAAAATCAAGAAATGAAATTCAAAGTAAATTGCTTTTTCGGAGTGCTAGACATTACTCTTTCATCCGTACATGAAAGATTTAAATTATTATCGTGCCATTCTGATGTTTTCAATTTTTTGTGGAATGTTGAGGATTTCGGCAAATATTATGACCAAGATCAATTTAATTTTTGTAAAAAACTGGAAGAAACCTTAACTGACAAAGATCGAAACGAGAAAGATATAGACGGAACAGAACTTTTACACGAATTACAATTTCTGCAAAATGGCGACAAAAAGGCGACGTCTGTAGTAGAAACACTTAATTACATTGCAATAAATAACCTAACTCACTCATTTCCAAACATTATGATTGCATTGCGCATATTATTAACCATTCCAGTTTCTGTAGCTACAGCAGAGAGGTCATTCTCTAAATTAAAGTTGATTAAAAATTATTTAGGATCTAGAATGGGCCAAGAGCGGTTAGAAAATCTTGCTATTATTTCTATAGAATCTGACTTTTTAAAGAAACTTGAAATGGAAGATCTTGTAAATGAATTTGCAAAAAGTAAAGCTAGAAAAGTCCAATTTTTGTAAATCCTCTCCATCATGTATCATGATCATATATTAGATATCTGTCTTAAAACAATCGTTATTTTATTTCTAAATTTTTTCAATAGTTTGTAACTTTAATACTGTTTTTGTTTTGTTACTGCGTTGTTTCATTTTCTATATTCTAATATTTTTTGTGTACTCCTCGTTTGTCACAAATAAATATAGACATTAGTACTAAAACGTATAGAGTTTTCTTCAAAAATTTCGACAGTAAACTATGAGGGAAGGGTGGCAATTTTAGCTCAATATTATAATATTGGTGAAAGGCGCCTATCATTATTCCGCACGACGGCGCCGAAAATACTGGGCGCGTCCCTGCCCGCGGAGACAAAAGGACACAAAATGAGTGGGAATCACCACAAAAAATTCAACTCCGGTGTATCCGATTAACGGAATTTTACTAGATAATATTGAACTTTATCTGAGTTCATAATGAAAATGAAAATCTTCCTTGGAATTTTATTTAGCTCAACTGCAACATTAAAATAGTTAACTAAGTGACTCAAATCTTAGATTTATTCAATTGTTTATTGGTAAATTGAATAGGAATTTTCTGAGTGGAGCGACATGTTGTGTCGCTTACTGAGTGTTTCTTCGCGCTAACGCCCCCGTGCGTAGTACGTTTCTTTAAAAAGAAATCGTATTCCATTCCTTCATATCAACATTAGTTTTCTTTGTCAATAGGCAAGTCAGCGACCAGGTTTGTCCAAGAAGCGAACTCCAGAAACCCGAAGTATTGAATCATTTTTCCAGCCTGTCAATAAGCGAGCAGCTTGTGCTACTGCAACCCCTGGGGCTGCACTAGATAACAGTATTAAGGTGGTTGTTCGCACTCATGTGGCGGTCTCTACATTTCCCGATGCTCCCGAGTCTACTGTGTTTGATAGCAGTGATAAATTTAGTCGTGAGGACCGTGAGGTGGTGGTCCCTACTATTTCCCGGCCTTCCGAATCTAATGTGTTTGATAGCAGTGATAACTCAAGTAATATGGTGGTGGTTCCTACGTCTTCCCGGGATCCTGAGTCTACAGTATGTAATAGGTCAAATGTTCCCTATGATATTGGAAATTTTTTAGATAAACATGTAGATGACTACACAAAATATCAGCTTCTGTCGAACCACTGGCAACCAAAAGATGACTATAAGTTTCCATATTCCTCGCACTTGATCAAGGGTAAGGAGGTAAAGCGATATTTTGGGCATAAGTACCTCAGCAAATACTCTTGGCTTGTGTTTTCACATGCTAAACAAGGTTTATTTTGTAAATATTGCCCTTTTTTCGCAACTGTTTGTGGAGGCCGAGAAAAAAATATGACTTTGAAAAAGCTTGTGACAAAACCGTTGATAAACTTTAAGGATATCGCCGGGCAGACTGGGGATTTGGAGACACATGCTAATAATATTTATCATAAAAGAGCTGCAGAACAGGGGACAGCATTTCTTCATTCCTTTAGTAATCCTAACTTGGAAATAATCAACCTTGTACATCAACAGCGTATCAAAAAGATAGAAGAAAACAGGGAACGACTTCGTCCTATAGTTGAAACTATTATTTTCCTCGGGCGGCAAAATTTTGCATTCCGTGGACACAGAGATGATGGACCACTACTTCATAACAGTAATAGTTCCAACCAATCCGATTCCGACGTGACTGTTAACGAAGGGAATTTCAGAGAGCTTTTAAGGTTTCGAGTATCTGCTGGCGATACAATACTAGAAACACATTTACAGTCAGCTTCCTCTAAAGCTACTTACATTAGCAAAACAACACAAAATATGCTTATTTCATGCTGCGGGAAAGAGATTTCGGAACAAATTTTGAATAACGTACGGTCATCACGATACTATTCAATACTTTTTGACGAGACAACTGATGTATCTCACGTATCCCAGCTGAGCCTTACCTTACGATACGTGCATGATGGTACTATTTGTTAGATAGTTCACATTCTGTATATTGTTTTCATTTTCATAGAGATAGATATGACAGGATGACAGGGGGAGTTGAGCATCGAGTTGTAAATAGTTACGAAATAAAAAAGAGAATTGGAGATCCAAATTGGAAATTTATTGATCTTGAGAATATACAAATACAACAGTTGGCGACGACGATTTGAAAAGAACCACGTGTACATTGAGTTCTACAATAATTACAACCATGGCAGAATTGTTAGTACAAACCTCTTTCAACATTGAACCATTTGATCCAAGTACAATGGAGTTTCGTAGATGGTTGCAACAACTGGAAGGAGCATTCACAGTATTCAAAGTTACGCAAGAATTACGGGTACCTTATCTATTGCACTACATTGGTTCCAAATCGTTCGAAATATTGTGTGATAAAGTTTCACCGGAGGATCCATACAAGAAAACTTTCATTAAACTGACGGAGAAAATGGAGCAATTCTATTCACCAAAACCCTTGGAGATAGCTGAAAATTTTAGATTCTACCAGAGGAAGCAGCAAAATGGCGAGAGTTTGCAAGAATATGCGGCTTCTTTACAAAAGTTGAGTATTCACTGTAATTTTGGTGATTATCTGAAAACTGCACTTCGAAATCAATTCGTATTTGGCTTATCAAGCAGAAGGATTCAAACGAGACTCCTGGAATCAGTTAAATTAGATTTTGACAAGGCTGTCGAAATTTCTACGAGTATGGAACTGTCAGAGAAGGATGCAATTCAATTACACGGTAGCCAAAATAATTCTATTGGTTATCTAGGATCGACATCCAGAGATTCAAAGAAGACTCACCATCCCAAAATCAACAAAGACTCGAATAATTTTCAAATGCTTGCAAATACTTCTAAGTATTCAAACAATGTTAAATGTTTCAGGTGTGGTGGTGGTCATTTTGCTACAAAATGTAATCTGGACAAAAATATTCAATGCAAACGATGTGGAGTGAAGGGTCATCTACAAAAGGTTTGTTTCAAAAAGACTACTCATACAAATTCAGTTGAGGAGATACTTAATTCAACCTCAGTAAGTACATCAAATTCAGAATCAGATAGAAATACTGCTATACAAATTGAACATCAAGGATTCAGAGATAAATATATTATTGATCTTAAAGTTAATGATGTGGATATTACATTTGAAGTAGACACTGGTGCAGCTGTCACTTTGACAGGAAAGACATTTTTCACTTCAAAATTTCCAAATGTTCCAATTTTTGAAACTGACTTGAAGTTAATTACATATTGCAACAATCATTTGGAAGTTTTCGGATTTTCTACAGTATCCGTGCAATACAATGAAAAATGTTTGAATTTAAATATTTATCTAACAAATATTGATAGACTCTTAGGATGGGAATGGATTCGACAATTGGGTATTGATTTCAATAATTTGAATATGATTACGCCATTAAGTAGACAGGAGAAATTGAATTCACTTTTTGAACAATATAAACCTATTTTCGAACCAGGATTGTCAAAAATCAATGGAGTTCAAGCTAAATTGACTTTCAAACCAAATACAAAACCAGTTTTCCTGAAAGCTCATACAGTACCTTTCAAAATTTTAGATTTAGTTGAGCAGGAAATAAATAATCTTGAAAAAGCAGGAATTATAGAAAAATTCAATACATCAGAATGGGCTACACCAGTTGTACCTGTTTTGAAGTCAAATAATACAGTTCGCCTGTGTGGAGATTTTAGCATTACAGTAAATCCACAATTACTTGTTGATGATCATCCCTTACCTACCATTGATGAGCTTTTTGCATCGATGGCTGGTGGAAAAACTTTTTCAAAAATAGATCTGAGACAAGCGTACTTACAGCTCGAAGTCAAACCAGAAGATAGGCATTTTTTAACAATCAATACACATAAAGGACTCTATCAATGTAATAGACTTCTTTATGGCATTGCATCTGCTCCTGCAATTTGGCAGAGAGAAATCGAAAATATTTTACGAGGCATACCAGGTGTTACTGTGTTTTTAGATGACATTAAAATCACAGGATCTACAGATCAAATACATTTTGATAGACTTGAATTGGTTTTCAAACGTTTACATCAGTACAATATAAGAATAAACATTGAGAAAAGTGAATTTTTCAAAGACAAAATTGATTATTGCGGTTATGTTATCGACAAATTCGGAATTCATAAATCACAAAAGAAAATGGAGGCTATAAATAATATAGGAATGATAAATTATTATGGCCGATTCATAAAAAAATTGAGTTCAATTCTGTACCCACTAAATAGATTGCTTTGCAAAAATGTTCCATTCAAATGGTCCGAGGAATGTGAACGTGCATTTTTGGAAGCAAAGGAAGTTTTTCAAAGCAAAGAATGTTTGGCTCATTACGATACACAACTTCCTTTGGTTTTATCCACAGATGCTAGTTCCTACGGGGTCGGTGGCATTTTGTCACATATCTATCCAGATGGGTCAGAACGTGTTATACAGTATGCATCGCAAACACTGACTGATACACAAAAAAAGTACAGTCAGATTGATAAAGAAGCATATGCCATTATTTTTGCAATTAAAAAGTTTCATCAGTATCTTTACGGAAATAAATTTACCTTGTATACAGATCACAGGCCTTTGATACATATTTTCTCACCAGATAAATGCTTACCACTTTACAGTGCAATGAGAATGCAACATTACGCACTTTTCCTCATGGGATTCAATTATGAAATTAAATACAAAAATTCAAAACAGAATGCAAATGCAGATTGTCTTTCAAGATTACCAATTCAATTCACAGATTGCCACACATATGATGTTGTAGACATATTTGAAATTGGTATAATTGAAACTATACCTATTACATCTAAAAAAATTGCTGAATATACTAAAAATGACGAAGATTTGAAGGACATTTTGCATGGTTTAGAAACAGGACAAGTTTCAAATCATAAGGGTAAATTTCATATTAATCAACATGAATTCAGTTAACAGCAGGGAGTTATAATGAGGGCTCACAAAGTGGTTATACCAAAAGCTTTACAACCAGACATTTTGAGAGAACTCCATTGTGGTCATTTTGGAGTTGTGAAAATGAAAAATTTAGCTCGAGGTTATTGTTGGTGGCCCGGTATCGATTTTGATATTGAAGAACTAGCTAAGAATTGTTTAAATTGTAACTCTGTAAAAAACAATCCAAAAAAAGTAGAGGTCTATTTATGGGAACCAGCAAATTCACCTTTCCAGAGAGTACATGCAGATTTTGCAGGTCCATTCATGGGTTATAATTTTTTTATATTAGTTGACGCTTATACAAAATGGCCCATAGTTAAGATTGTTCAGAATATAACTGCATCTACAATAATAAAAACTTGCAGAGAAATATTCGCCACTTTCGGAATACCCAGGTATTTTGTTTCAGACAACGGGGCTACTTTCACTTCAAGGGCGTTTTTGAATTTTTAAGAAATTAATGGTGTTATCTCAAAGTTCACAGCACCTTATAATCCATCTACTAATGGACAGGTTGAACGTTTCGTACAAACTTTAAAAAAATCATTGAAATCTTTGAGATATGACAGTAATATTGATATTCATACTGCTTTACAACAAATGTTAATCCAATATAGAAATATGCCACAGTACTAATAAAATTTCTCCTTCAGAACTGATGTTCAACAGAAAACTCAGACAACGGTTGGATTTCATTATTCCAGAACAAAAAGATTATATAGATGTAAATAGTGGAAAGAAAATAAGAATTCTGAAAGATGGAGAATGGGTAGAGTGTAGGAATTATATTGGAGAAAAAAAATGGGTATTTGGAAAAGTAGAAAGAAAGCTTGGAAAATTACATTATGAGATAAAACTTGATGATGGTAGATTATGGAAGAGACATATTAATCAGTTGAGATCAGTAGGAGAGAAAAATACATTGTTGTCTAATATTTCTGATTCTGAGTTTGATTACTTCATACCATACAGTGTGGATGATCCCGAAGTTACATCAAATCCAGTGGAAAATTCAAATAATAATACTAAGACTACCACCACACGAAGATCGGAAAGAAATATCAGATTACCTGTTAAATTGAGAAATGATTTTCAACTTTGATGCACCATTTTTCTTGTTCTTTTAAGGAAGGAAGGTGTTAGATAGTTCACATTCTGTATATTGTTTTCATTTTCATAGAAATAGATATGACAGAATGACAGGGGGAGTTGAGCATCGAGTTGTAAATAGTTACGAAATAAAAAAGAGAATTGGAGATCCAAATTGGAAATTTATTGATCTTGAGAATATACAAATACAAATACAACACTATTCATGAGGATTTTGTCAGTTTTGTGAATGCGTTTGAAGAACTAGCTTATGCTAAACATGAAAATGACTACGAATCTGATGAAGAACATTGGAGAGAAACCAGAAAAATACTTACAGCCGAAAAGAAATTGGACGGAACCTCCACACCTAGGGAGTTGTCTTTAACCGGCAAAGCAATTGGCCAAATTGTCCTATCCCTGCTGAAGAAAAGACTAAAACTTACATTAGAACGGTGTGTTGGGATAGGGACAGACGGATGTTCTGTTATGCTTTCCGAAATTCGGGGTGCTGTCACGGAGGTTCAGAGGGAAGCAAAAAACGCTGTCAAAACACCATGTTATAGCCATAAGCTGAATAACTCCATTTCACGTAGCTCCGAAACGCTATTGCAGTTATGAAAGAAGTAATTGCTTTCTTCAAATCACATCCGAAACGGAAATCTGTTCTTATGAGCACATTGGGATGTGCGCTCACATCGCTTTGTGAAACCCGGTGGGTAGAGCGGCATGAAGGTGTACTCCAATTTTCTGTTGACCTCCTGAAAATCGTGGAGACTTTGGAAAATATTTCGGAATGGCGTGACCCAAGTACAGCTGGCAAGGCTGCTTCACTGGTATCAACTTTATGCACCACACAATTTATGGTATCAGTATTGTGTCTGAGTCTCTTACGCAGTCTTTGAGTAAATTACTACAGAAGACTGCGCTCGATCTTAACGGTAGTGCTATGCAAGTGAAAAGTACAATTTCTATTCTGGCCAGTCGTCGGGAAAACATAGAAGCTAGTTTTAATAGCGTCTGGCAACGTGCAGAACATCTTTACGATCAGTTGGGTGTTCAGCTGAGCATTCCTAGGATCCCTCGACATGGTGGACGCCAAATTCATCGTGAGAACTATCAAATGAATTCAGCCAAGGAATATTACAGAGTGTCCATCTATACACAGTTGCTCGACTTTGTTCTTACAGATCTGCGAGAACGATTTTCTACCGAAACCCTAGATATCTTTCAGCTATCAGTTTTCATTCCAGAAAATATTATAAAAAATTCTGGTGATAACGATAAAAGTATAAAGACCCTCCTCGACCGCTTCGGATCGCTTCTTAACGTAGATAAGGGCGCTGCTTCTCTTCTGCTGAAAGATGAATTGCTACTGTGGCATGCGAAATGGATCCACGAAAAGGAACTTAAGGAACAGCAAAAAAATAAAGAACTTCCCGTAACTGCTTTGGATATACTGGCTAGGTGCGATAAGGATGCGTTTCCTATAATATATGAATTTTTGCTAGTCCTTGCAACGCTCCCAGTGACAAATGCATCTGCTGAGAGGTCATTCTCTTCGTTGCGGCGCCTTAAAACATATTTAAGAGCAACCATGACTGAAAACCGCCTTTTTGGTCTGGCGCTTATGCACATCCATAGGCATACTTCTATTGACATGGAGAAAGTGATAAGAAGATTTGCAAAAACCGGCCGTAGAAAAAGATTGGAATTTAATATTTAAGAACTTATGTATCTTCTTACTTCAATTAAATTGTTTTTTCTTTGCCTATACCTATATGTTTTTTTAGTGTTTTACAGAACATTATTCGAATGTAAGTATCAGTAAGTATCACAGGGATATCAAACTAAGATTCTATTCTATCAAGTTTATTGTTTACAACGAATTTTCCAGGAGATAGATGAAATCACACAAAAATTGCCCCCCCCCCCTAAACTAAATCCTGAATCCGCGCCTGTGATCACTTGAACAATCTAGAGGATATCAATCAACATTTCATGAGGTCGATGGAGTTTGCTGAAGATATAGATAAAACAGTCAAAACATACTATGAACAGAATATTAAAGGAACTGTGACAGATATATTTGAACTCTCCTTGAAAACAGAAACATATTTGAATGAAGAAAAGTTGTATTTCGTGCAGAAATTTATTTATAAAATCATAGCAGAGCGCTTTCGACTATAAAGTCATCATCAGTGCGTACCTGTAAGTAAGTGACATCGAATTGAATTTAAGAAATTTTGATAAAAAGAATTTTGAAAATTGAAAAGTTACTTACTCGTCAGGTGTACAAGAGCCAGACCATAAAAATATCATGTGTCCAGAGGACCATGTAAAATTTAAAAACGGGACATCATATTAATAACATTTTAAAAAAGTCCTTATTCCAGGATTCACCTGGATAAAAGTTTCAACAGGCAGAGTAACACATGTCTGTTGGAGCTTAGTCTACTGTTAAACTGAATGAATGAAATTTACATTGTGTCAAAAGTTGACAATGACAATGACGTTTGGCTTAGAACATTAACTTCTAGAAACCCTGATCTGTGTTTTGAAAATTGAATAATGACCAAATTGATCTGTAAATCTATTTATAGTTATGTTAATCTAAACCTAAGGAATTGTGACAAACCGGAAGAAAAGTCTAATGAGAACCTCAACCCGATGTGCACAGAACCAGATTGAAACAGTCCCTCGGGAATTTGTAAAACCAATTCTTAGCTCAGGATCATGGGACAGGTCTAATGAGAACCTTCACACTTCCCAAAGCGTCAAAAAGGTAACCCAAAAACAAGAGGCACCATTAACATAATCATAAAAGATTTAAGAAAGTTTCAACAGGCAGAGTAACACATGTCTGCTGAAGCTTAGTCTACTGTCTAACTAAATGAAAAATGACATTGTGTCGAAAGTTGACAATGACAATGAAGTTATGATATAAAAAATGTGTAAAAAATGAACTATAATAAAAACATTGATTTGTGTTTTGAAATTGATAAATTATTATTATTAGTTCAACATCCTGGGCAACCAGATTGAAACATAAGATCATGAGATAAGTCTAATGAGAACTTTCCCAATCTCAATAGTAACAAGGAGGATGACCAAAATGATGAGCCCATACCAGAAAATTTTTAAGAAATTTTCCAAAAATTGATCTGTGAATCTATTTATAGTTCTGTTGATCCAAACCAAGGAAATATGACAAACCGGGAGAAAAGTCTAATGAGAACTACGACCCGATGTGCACAAACCAGGCTTAAGACACAGTCTCTTGGGAATTTGGGAAACCAAATTCTATGCTCAAGATCATGGGACAGGTCTAATGAGAACCTACCCAATCACAAGGCGCCAAAAAAGGTTGCCCAAAACCAAGAGGTACTACAAACAGAAAAGATTCAAGAAATTTTCAAATTATTTCATATTTAATCAATTCAGTAATTCTATTAATCAAAAACAAGGAAATTACTATTAATATTCGAATATTATTAATAGTTTGATCCAAAAAATCAAAAACAAAAAAGAACTTAATGATGCCTACCCCAAAGTAGATTCAATATCACAATTTGTTTCACTTCCTTATCTGGTTGCATCAAAAGCAACATAGACAACATCAAAATTTCTTTCAAAACTAACCATAGCCTCAACAGATACCTGGTCAACACAAAAGATAAAATTGATAAACTTTCAAAAAGTGGCATATACAAGTTAAACTGTGATGATTGTGATGCAGCCTACATTGGAAGAACTTGCAGACCTTTGAAAGCCCGTATAACCGAACATTTAAATCCCAACAAAATTTCAGCCTTTGGTCAACATTTGAGGTTTAACAACCACAACTTTAGTCCAAATAGGAATTCAAAAATTTTACAGGAGGTGAGTTCCAAAAATTACAATAGATTAGATTTTCTTGAAGATTTACATATTAACAAGGAATTACTGAATAATGACCTTTGTCTCAACACTCAAGTTAATTTAAACAGAGCTTACATTCCTCTTCATAGACGTTTAAAGTAAGAAACTTTTCATAAATTTAAACTTTACCTATTTAATTGCTCTTGAACTCTTTCTCAATGATGATATGGCTTGAACCTGTTTTGCAGTTTGCTTAGTTCCCTCCCTCTCGACTTTCCTTTCAATTCTCAGAACATAATCTATTGCTTTCATTTGAAACTTATAATTTCAACTTCAGGTTCTATTTTTCTATAACTTGGGTTTTTGCATGTGCCGTGTCAAGTTCTCATTAGACTTTCTCTTGGCTCAGTAATTTCCTTGTTTTTGATTAATAGAATTACTGAATTGATTAAATATGAAATAATTTGAAAATTTCTTGAATCTTTTCTGTTTGTAGTACCTCTTGGTTTTTGGCAACCTTTTTTGGCGCCTTGTGATTGGGTAGGTTCTCATTAGACCTGTCCCATGATCTTGAGCATAGAATTTGGTTTCCCAAATTCCCAAGAGACTGTGTCTTAAGCCTGGTTTGTGCACATCGGGTCGTAGTTCTCATTAGACTTTTCTCCCGGTTTGTCATATTTCCTCGGTTTGGATCAACAGAACTATAAATAGATTCACAGATCAATTTTTGGAAAATTTCTTAAAAATTTTCTGGTATGGGCTCATCATTTTGGTCATCCTCCTTGTTACTATTGAGATTGGGAAAGTTCTCATTAGACTTATCTCATGATCTTATGTTTCAATCTGGTTGCCCAGGATGTTGAACTAATAATAATAATTTATCAATTTCAAAACACAAATCAATGTTTTTATTATAGTTCATTTTTTACACATTTTTTATATCATAACTTCATTGTCATTGTCAACTTTCGACACAATGTCATTTTTCATTTAGTTAGACAGTAGACTAAGCTTCAGCAGACATGTGTTACTCTGCCTGTTGAAACTTTCTTAAATCTTTTATGATTATGTTAATGGTGCCTCTTGTTTTTGGGTTACCTTTTTGACGCTTTGGGAAGTGTGAAGGTTCTCATTAGACCTGTCCCATGATCCTGAGCTAAGAATTGGTTTCACAAATTCCCGAGGGACTGTTTCTTGAATCTGGTTCTGTGCACATCGGGTTGAGGTTCTCATTAGACTTTTCTTCCGGTTTGTCACAATTCCTTAGGTTTAGATTAACATAACTATAAATGGATTTACAGATGAATTTGGTCATTATTCAATTTTCAAAACACAGATCAGGGTTTCTAGAAGTTAATGTTCTAAGCCAAACGTCATTGTCATTGTCAACTTTTGACACAATGTAAATTTCATTCATTCAGTTTAACAGTAGACTAAGCTCCAACAGACATGTGTTACTCTGCCTGTTGAAACTTTTATCCAGGTGAATCCTGGAATAAGGACTTTTTTAAAATGTTATTAATATGATGTCCCGTTTTTAAATTTTACATGGTCCTCTGGACACATGATATTTTTATGGTCTGGCTCTTGTACGCCTGACGAGTAAGTAACTTTTCAATTTTCAAAATTCTTTTTATCAAAATTTCTTAAATTCAATTCGATGTCACTTACTTACAGGTACGCACTGATGATGACTTTATAGTCGAAAGCGCTCTGCTATGATTTTATAAATAAATTTCTGCACGAAATACAACTTTTCTTCATTCAATTACATTGGAACGTGCACACAGCTGGACAAATTTCACTTAAGAAACATATTTCCCAAATTAAAAGTAAGTATGGGTATTGTATTGATGATCAAAATATTTTTCTAATCAAAACTTGATGTCTACTTTTGTTGCCTGTAATTTTACATTTAATTAATTTCTGTCTTGAAAGTGGAAACGATCACTCATAGTACCTATACCAAAAATTAAACAACTAATAAAATTCAATGAACTCAGACCCATTAGTATTCTACCGTTCATATCAAAATTATTGGAAAAAGCTATCGCTCTTCAATCAACGCTCATCTTCAGATAAATTATATTTTACCACCGATGCAATCAAGTTATCTAAAAAAATTTAAGTTCTATCGTGGTGGCATTTAATATGTGTAAATTCATCATGAATGATAAATAAAGAGGAAATGAAATCTTCCAATTTACACAAAAAATATATACTTGTAACGTGCTTACAATTGTTTCGACACACGGTGTCATCATCTGAGCGAGTTATCAACTAAAGAATCGTCAAAATCACCTTCTTAAATATTAAAATAACATGCATGAAATTTCACTAATGACAATTGCAGGTATGAAATTTCCTAATGACATATGGCTTGGATTAGGGAGTATTTGAGTAGTTACTAGTGAGATAATTAATTATAGGTGAATTGTACAGGTCAATTTGGTCATTGAGAACTAAATTGCTATTGTTACGTAAATGTTTCTTGATTTCTATGGATTCTAATATGTTTAATTTTTGACCTTTAGGTTGAATATGCAAAATTTCAGGGTTTTGTGTGAAGTTATGGTTATTGTCAATAAGGTGGTTGGCATAGTTCCTTCAGAAACGGAATATAAATGTTGCATTCAAAACCAACAATAACTTATATTCCTTTATTAACAACGCAAAGTCTGTACGGGATAAATTCAAGAAGTCGGGGGTTTACAAACTTGAGTGTGAGGATTGCAATGCATTATATATAGGCCAGACAGGCCGTAGTTTTAATCAAAGATTCGGTGAGCATTTGAGAAGTTACAGATTAAATAAACAGGACTCAAACTATGCCAACCACCTTATTGACAATAACCATAACTTCACACAAAACCCTGAAATTTTGCATATTCAACCTAAAGGTCAAAAATTAAACATATTAGAATCCATAGAAATCAAGAAACATTTACGTAACAATAGCAATTTAGTTCTCAATGACCAAATTGACCTGTACAATTCACCTTTAATTAATTATCTCACTAGTAACTACTCAAATGCTCCCTAATCCAAGCTATATGTCATTAGGAAATTTCATACCTGCAATTGTCATTAGTGAAATTTCATGCATGTTATTTTAATATTTAAGAAGGTGATTTTGACGTTTCTTTAGTTGATAACTTGCTCAGATGATGACACCGTGTGTCGAAACAATTGTAAGCACGTTACAAGTATATATTTTTTGTGTAAATTGGAAGATTTTATTTCCTCTTTATTTATCATAAAAAAATTTAGCTGAGCGACAGTGCAGTAATACTGCATGGCAAAACCCATTTCGCCCCTTCAGTTATAAAACCAACAAAAGTTACTCCCTGCTACTCCAGCTGAATGCAGAAGTCACAGCAACCACAAGTCTATGGCCTACTCACCCAAGACGTGGAATGAAAAGTGTTAACTGAGTTCCAAAAGTAAACAACTAAATCACGAATGACAATTAATAACATTGAGAAAACTTGAAATATGACGCTACCAAAACATGATGACGTAAATGTAAAATGGATTTACCTGGTAGTATTATGAAAATACGCAATGGGGACGCCTACACAGAACACAACTCCGTAGGTGAAACTTCCATGTTCAATTCAGAAATAGTTGGATGGATTATAAGTGTAATACTCTTTCGAAAAAGCAACATTTTGATAGCAATTTAGATATTGTTAGTGTTTGAAAATTATGAAACAAATGCAGAAGGCAATTAGTGGTGAAATGCATGTAAGATATGATTAAAAATTTTGCTATTACCTGAATAGTTAATAATGAAAGAAAATAACGTTACAACAGGAGTCTGTGAGCATTGCATTTCGTCGAAGTCAATATTTTTAGTGGAAGTTTGAAAATCAGGCCGTGAGCATAATAGATATCGGTTATAAAATTGAATGTATTTGGAGGAAATGATTAGTATCCGAATCGGCGATATGGGTAATTGCAAAACGCGCGGAGAATGGTCAGAGTTATGTTAATGCCGTTATCCTACTTTCCAAAAAGGACAATAATATTTTTTCGCCATTTGTCTTAGAATCAAATTAGGGCCTGACTTTTAAGTAGGCCGTGGTAGCGCAACTTGACATGCCTAGACAATGTACGTATCGAAAGTTTTGCATCACCAGATTTTGCGTACAGTATGTCCATTTTCGAGAGCTTATACGACTAAATTTGGAATTGAAAATTATTCTACTTCGGTGTAATCGAATTGAAGGAAGCACTTCTAATTTCTATATTCTATATATTTTCGATACCTACCGGGTAATTTTCAGCCTGAAAATGTCCCGCCGGGAATTTTTCGCTGTAATTGATCGAAAATGTTCCGCTTCATATGGGATTTTTAACATACGATGGAAATATTCGCAGGTAATATTCTTACACGAGGGGAAAGCCGCTGTGGAATTTTTGTGGTATTACTTAGGTATTAGTGGGGAATTAGTGGAATTAGTTGATAAGGTACTGTCGGGTAATAAGGCCAGGTTAACGAAAATAGTAATTTTTTTCATAAACTGTAAACATTTCTATGCTTTGGCTAATGAGAGACGGTAACTACATATATTCTATAACATTATAATAATATGGGAACTTCAAAATAAACGTGTGCGCTCAGCAGGAATAAAAACAAAAACAAAAAAATTGGCCTTATTACCACCACGGGCAGGTTATAAAGCCAAGAGTAAATAATCAATGGAGGTAATAAGGCCGAAAAATCGAAAAGTTTATGGCATGCATTTTGGACAGGTAAAGTCTTCTGTGTCTTCTTTTGAGAGACCAACACATTCCTCATGCACCCAGGTACCACATGATACACAGGATCTCATATCAGCCACATAATCATTGTCGCAAACTGAACACATCCAGACTTCTGTAGCAGCAGTTTTGCTAGTGGTCGGCAAATCAGCTGACTTCTTTTTCGTCTTTGACGAAGTAGGAATTTTCTTAGAGCTGTCGTCCTTGAATACAGGCCTTATTACATTATTTAAGGTTATCAGAAAGTATCAATCAACAAATACCTATCTCAAAATAATAGTATACATCAAATGTTAATATCAACAAGAACATACGTATCCAAATATAGCCACCAATTCTTGATAATAATGAAAATATCACTCACGTCTTCGTAGTTAATTTTATAAATCGATAAATTAAAATTCAAGAAATCGGTAGGCAACGTGCAAGAAATGCTACTGCGCCTAAACCACATGTCTTTCAGATCATAATGAAGCTTCCTACATGTAGATGGCGGTTGGCACATAGAAAAATGATTCTGTTCTGACTTTGAACGATACTGCCTTACAACCTGTCTGGCCTTATTACCCAACGGTACCTTATTAGTAGGGAATTAGGTGTATTAATGAAAATTATTGGGCCTAAGTGAGGTAGAGAGGTACTCGAGTAATAAATGGATATTACAAGAATGATTTCGTGCAAGAAGCACAAAAAAAGTCCTCTACCCATGGAATCGATAATATGCGGATAACAGAAAACATCGGTGTTGAAATCACAATTGTGGAATTGACAAAAAAGGTCTTCAACATAATACTTGGCAAAATCCCGAACGTTAAGATTTCTATTGCTTTTTTTCCTTGGGTATTAGAGGAATTAGTGGTTGTTCGGGGTATTCCTCCGGATTTACTTGAGTATTACTGTGTAACGAAATATAAAACATTTTGTTACTTTTTTTATTTCATGTTGGTATTACATGTTATTGAGATGTTCCAATTTATTCAATTGTTTAGTGATTGGTAACACTGAACATAGACAGAGGGAGGGGGATATCGACTTCCTTCTTTGAAAAGACTTCTTCCTTCTTCGTCTCTTTCTGAATTGAGCACTCGAAGAGTCGGTTGCCTTTTGAATTTCCCTTCGGGAAAGATACATTTTCCACAACGAGGAGATGAAAGGTCGTATATATGTTTAAATTATGAGCATAATCAATTTCTGATCGATTCACATATCGGCATTCTTTTGGCATATTTTTCTAAATTTCCAAAATGTATTTTTGATCTTCACGCTTTACGAAAACAAGATGGCCTCATGTGCGTCACTATTAATTATCTGTACCCATATCTTCAAATTTTGAAAATAAATGTAATCTCTACAATTTAATCTTATTCGAATAACATTTCGTACCCTCTTTCGACGGTCCTGAAATGTCATAAATGAATTGTTTCTAACCTCTGAAATTGATGACTCACATGTGGCAATAATCTCTGTAAATTCTATCTTTCAAACGTTAAAACATGAATCAAACCTGTTTCTGTTCGTATTAAATAGTTTTCAGTGATACCAAGTGCCTCCGCAAGTTTTCCTGAGTGTCTGAAAATATCAGTCTGCTTAGAAGGCAAGCCTAGGTGCGAGCAGCAAACTAGAAGCTAAAGGTACTCCTCCTAAAATTGGACAGTGATCTGCAGGAAAGACTGGTCTTGTTGCTAGAAGGACAGGATTGATGGGTGAGTTTAAAGCTTTAAATTCATCTTTCCATTAATTCAATCTAAGCTGAACTCGCTCATGATTCTTTGAACCGTTGGTTCGATCTCTTCCACTGCCCAGGTTTGGATGGAAGGACCTGGCCACCGCTCTTGTCACCATACATGTGAAAATTACCCCATATCTTTTTTCGTGACTTCTTTTTACTGGTACGTCTAGAGGCCCGAAATAGTCCACACCTGTTCTCGCAAATGGTCTAATGGTTGGTTCGATCCTACATTTTGGTAACTGTCCCATTACTGGTACTTTTGGAAGAGCTCTTCGATTTTTACAGTGTTGACAACTATTCCAGATACTATTGACTGCTTGACTCACCCTGAGGATCCAAAACTTTTGACGGAGATTGTTCACTACTATTTCTTGTCCATGGTGGTGAACATTTTCGTGATACTGTTGAATAATCAGCTTAGTAATTCTATGTTGCGGGTCCAATATAATGGGGCTTTTCGTGGAATCAATCAGATCCGGTGATTTGTCCAATCTACCATTGATTCGTAGGAGTCCGTCGGCTTCAGACTAACTGCATGAAAAAGAATAAAGGCGACTTTTGGTTGGCAAACTCTTTTTGTTCTTTAGAAGTTTGACTTCTTCTTGAAACGAGTCCATCTGAATTTTTCGGAATAAAACAACTTCAGCTTTAGACAACTCGTCCACTGTCAATTCAGATTGCAGTTCTAACCCTGTCTTAAGAATTTCAATATACCTTAGAACATACGCTGTTGTACGTAAAATACGTGACAATTTAGAAAACCGACTCGATTCAGGAACCAATATTTCTTGAATTGCTTGCAAAAACACAAATTCGTTGGGTTTTTCTTCTAAAACATTGATGTCCAAATTTTGAAAAGTATTTTCTTGAGGCGTCATCTTGAGGTAACATTAAGAAGTCAGGTCCTGTAATCCATCTGCGATGATTATCAGAACATGTAACCTTTTGAGTTCTTTTCGTTGCCTCGTCAGCTACGTTGTCCTTGGAACTGACGTATTTCCATTCTGAAGCATTAGTCAAGTCCTGTATTTCTCCCAATCTTTGGGCCACAAATACTTTAAAATGTCTAGCTTCCGAACGAATCCAGTGCAGGACTGTCTTAGAGTCGCTCCAATAAAAAACAGAAGAAATATTCAATTCCAAATTTTTGATCAAAAAATGTCCCAAACGGGCACCCATGAGGGCACCTTGAAGCTCCAATCTTGGAATAGAAAGGGGTTTCAAGGGCGCCACTCTTGTTTTGGCATTGACGAAGCTTGTTTGAATGTCAAGTTCTTGTTGGATTCTCAGATAAGCCACAGCTGAATAGCATTTTTCTGAAGCGTCGCAGAACACATGCAACTGTATGTCACTGTCTTGTTGGTTCAAAGTGAAGTATTGCCCAGGAATTTCGAATTTATGAATTTCTTTCAAATCAGTAGTCTATATTTGCCTGTTTTCATTGATACAGTTCGTGATTTCGTCATCCCAACCAATTTGACTTCTCCAAATGTCTTGTAATAAAACTTTACCCTGAATCACAAATTTGGCCAAAAACCCCAAAGGGTCAAAAATGGACATTATAACTTTCAAAACTTCCCTTTTTGTCGGTCGTCGTCTATGTTCTAAAATGTCCCTATCAATTTTTTGAAATTTAGTTTGAAAAGTAAAAGTATCATCTTTTGGATTCCAAAATATACCGAGTATTCTTTCCATGGCGGTTTCTTCATTGTTCTCTAACTTTTTACCTCCTGGAACTAAGAGTGTTCCATCTATGCTTCGGAGAATGTCTTCGTTATTGGCTATCCAGTTACAAATGACGAAACCTCCAGCCTTATGAACCTGAATCACATCCTGGATAATTTTTATGGCTTCGTCTGTCGTCTGAAGCTGGAGCGACTGACTGTTATGTGATAAAACCACTCCTTTCAGCAGTATCAACCGGATAAGAAAGGAGCTCTTCTGTTAGAAGAATCGAGCAATGGACAAACTTCCACCAACTGAGGATGCTCTTCTACAACATATCCGTAGGGCAGTTTATCAAGCAGGTATTTGGACGACTAGCACACAAACACAGCAAGTAATTCCTTCGCCGCACGATTTTGCTTGAAATAAGGTTTTAGAGTCATGGGTACCAGTTTGGATGACAGTTCCAGAGGTTTCCTGGTCATGCCGGTAATTGATTATATGTTCCTGCAAAAGAGACTGCAGCAACTGCAAATGTGGGAAAGCCAATCTGGACTTCTCACTACTATACAAATGCAAATGTAATTTACCACGACTGTTGCATACTGAATTCCATGGAATGAATAGCTATAACTTTTTTTTTGATCTCTTATTAGCGTTACATTTACACTTGTAAATTACTGTAATTAATGATAGGGATATACTTTATTGTATATTATTCAATATGTAGACTACCCTAAGTCGAGTTTGTATTATGCTTAGCTGGCTTGATGCTGTAATGCAACATTTATATTAAACTAGCTTGTGTTTAACGTGATATTTTGACGTATTTATTGGCCATTTTGGATTTTAGAGCTATACATAAAATCGTTCAGAAATTCCAAAGGACTCCTAGGCTAACATTCATTAGTATACCCTAAGGTACATTCAAAACAAATTTGGTGTTTTTATCCGCCAAATAACGCTAATTTCGTTAAGCCACCTCACTATACATCGACAGACTAATCAGGCATCATGTGGGGACTACTCTAGACAGAGTAGAGACCCACACAACCCACTGCTCACGGAGCTCCTCGAGAACAGAAGTGAGCAAGACGACAGAGATAGAGACAAATACAGACGACCAGTAAACCAGGGAGACAACGACACCCCTGAAGAAGTAAGACGGAAGCGAAACCTTCGGCGACACCAACGTCCACTTCAGCAGGCTTAAATTTCGATAATCATGCTTTTATGTTTCAGATTTCCAAGAAGAACCGACCAAGAAGTAAACTCAGTTATTTCACTACACAACACTTGGCCCGCAGCCAAGTTTTAGGCCTTCAGCACATTAACACGTTGACTGCCGTGGTCATTTTTTCATTTTTGGTATCAGAGCCGAAGCAAAATCAAAAATTTTGTCCCAGAAACCATTATGGACTCTATGTAGGTACAGCCTACAGAAGATAGTATATCGTTGAATTTTTCGGAAATTGAGACTCTGAGTTCAAAAAATTTAAAAAATTCAGCTCGGTCTTATAGACCGAGTCGGCACTCTTCAATAAGTGTACACCCTTGCATCTTCCAAAAATTCGTTGTTTTTACTGATTTGTCTGCCACGCCGACTCGGTCTGTGCGTCGAATGAGAACAATTTGCAACGCAAACTTGTTACTGAAGCCGTCTCGGTCTGTTTTCGCGATATTATCGACAATAATTTAGACCGATGGCTTCAAGAACAGTTCAATTGGCTCGGTCCCATAGACCGAGTTGGCCTGGTGTATCAACCTCAACCTCGGTCTATGAGACCGAGGTGGCTCACCAGAATAATTTTTCCTCGGTCTCAGACCGACATGGCAGTCAACGTGTTAAGTTAAGTAATTGTTGAATTCAAATTTCAACTCATGTCAGATATAAGAGAGTTTCAGGCCGAGAATTGACCGAGCACTCCATATTAAACGATCAGATTTTATTCTGCTGATCGCCAATCATCAGGATGAGGAACGAGCGGGAGTGGTGGATAGGGGGTGGGTGAGCTTTCGAGTACATACGAGTGCTGGGGCGTTCATCCTTCCGGGCCTCAATCTTAGGGGGTGCATGGTGGTGGGTTCTTAAATCAGTAACCCGGGAGCATCTGAGCAGGTATGTAGATCTTTGTGAGTACACCTTTCCCGGGTGGCTCACACGACTTTTTGATACTTGTTAGAGTTATCATTGATTTTATCTCATGGAAGATAATTCATTTCTGACATTCTTATGGAATCTGCGTCCTGCCTTGATTGAAGTGGTTAGAAATTCGTTGAGAACACCAACAAATTTAGAAAGAATTTGTATGCAAGCCGCACATTAGCCTAGAGCTTTCATCAAACTTCGAAGTCAATAAATATCAATACTTCGCTTCGTTCTATCCATATTATTTCCGAAACCCGAGCATTGGCAGATGTTGACACTATCCCACATTCGACATCCTCCACGTCAGAAAGTGTGGCCAGGAAATATTCTGAGTCAGAAACTGTGGCCAGAAAAGTGTGCACGGAAAAAAATGGTCCAAGTAAAACGAATTCCTGACTTTTTTTCGATTGTGGTAAGAAAATTAATCCTATAATGAAAAAAATAACGTTCTGTCTCTGAAAAAATTAGTATTCTGAACGCACGAACTTGTAGCTATAATATTGTTTACATGCAGCAAGTGCTTCGAACATTAGATAATTCACTTTGCATAATGTCAGGTCACTATTTTACTAGCGCTGGAAAAGTGTATATTCATATTTATCTACTTTGTGTTTCTTAAAAGTATATCATAACAACAGATACTCGTGGTACAGGCATAATACAACAGTTTAATTGCAGTAGAGCTAGGTGTTCCTACGATAATGAAACTGTTCACCTACTTGTTGATATGCGACCAGTTTGGGATCAATCGGTGGTAACCGTTGCACTGATCATCAACGTTTTCGCAAAACTGGCCTCATTCCAATTCCAGCATTTTAGTTAGTAGTTGTATGTGGACGTGTTACATCGTGTGCCGGAATTATACTATTATTACTGTTGTGATTTGTGTGAATAGTAAGTTTGATTTAAGTATTTTACTTGTTGGTATGTAGAATGTGGATATTGACCTAACATTTCTAGAGTATTGACATTTTATGTATAACTGAATCAGGAGAATTTTCCAAAAGACTGAACAACAGTTTTGTTTCAATAAAAATATTAAAAATTTACATATTTTCATTTCATTTCTTCATTATCTTTTATTTTCAATTTTCAGAACGTTCTAATTCTACATTATGTTATGCATAACTTGGATTTGTTATGATCATAATGAGGAAAGACATTAGCTTGCCTGCTTGTTCATTCATTCATACTGATGAATACCGAATATCAAACTACCTCACCACAAAGAATGGTGTTCCTCAAGGCTCCATCCTCGGCCCTCTCTAATTTGTAATATATACTTCACAGTTTCCAGAATGCTTGCAACACACACACATTCACAGCTACGCAGATGACACCCAAATTTATAAACATTTTGACGAAAAATCTGTCATTATCGCCTGTCAACGAATCAATGAAGACCTGAAAGCTCTAATAGCAATTTCAAAACAAATTTGTCTCACAGTCAACCCTCTGAAGTCATTTGTCATGCTTTTCGGCAGAGCAGCCATGAGAACACGTCACATTGAAAACATAAATATTTCTCTTGATAACCTGCGACTGCCTTTTGAAGAAAGTACAAATAATCTTGGTCTCTTCCTAGACCATACTCTTAGATTTTCTCTACATACGTCGCATATTCTCAAACGTGGATATTGTAATCTAAAATTAATTTACTCCAACAGAGAACTGCTAAATATGAAATCGAAAAAACTGTTATGCGATGCTCTCGTGTTATCGCATGCTAACTTCGCAGACATGGTCTATGGACCGAATTTAATAGTAACGGATAAACACAGGTTACAGGTTTTACAAAACTCTTGTATCAGACTCATTACGGGAGCAAGTAGACGCCAACATATATCACACCATTTAAAAACTCGCGGGTGGATGAATATGGAAACACGTCGAATTTATCACGCCAGTTCGCTGTTTCATAACTACCACGAAACCTAGTTATCATCATGATAAAATTAGTTACCGAAAAGATGTCCATAACTTAAATCTGAGATTTAAACACCTGCTCACGCAGCCAATCCACAAAACGTCCCTCTTTCGTATATTATATTGCCTGGTTATACAATAGGTTACCGATTTCCCTCAAATCACATTCCGTCAATGCGTTCAAATCCAAACTTAAATACCTTCTGCTGGAGAATAAATTGCCTAATTTTCATTAGCATTGCAACCCAAATTTTCTTATTCCCTCTGATACAATTTTTTTACTTTATGATATTCATTCCTTTTATTTTTTTGAATCTTGAATTTCTTGTATTTCTCTACATAGTTTATTTTTCTAAATATTTGCCTCTGGTTGGATGGAAGGGCAAGCTCGAACCTAGTCTACGACTAGGTGAGAGACTGAATCCTGCCATTTGATAGTATTCATAGTTGTCCTGTTATATATCTGTATATGTCATGTATGTTTTACTATCAATAAAATCAATTATTATTATTAAACAGATTCAACAAAGTTCCGAAATTTTCAATTATGAAAAAGGTTGTACTGGGTGATCCAGTAAGGGCCAGAGGCGATGATTTGTTTAAAAGAACCGTCAAAATGTTTTATACTTCTTTCCACATCAACTCATAGTTCACGAAAAAATGTTGTCATGGAACTGCAATCTCTTTCTCCAGTTTTTCTTGAATAGTGTATTTTGCTAGCCTGTATATGCCATGCAAGTTCGTTTTCTTATGGTATAAACTGAATCATTGCTACCTTGGTGCAGCCGAACCTTTCATATCATTTTAAATTCAAGAATGAAATAATTGTATTGAAAATAAGGCTTTATAAAAAACAAATGATCCTTTTTTGAAGAACTAATAATTCTAAACTAAGTGCAAGTGAATATTTCAATTGAGTCCGTTGTATTCTAATACCAAAGATTGAATTAAAGCTATTAAAGGTAAGACAATAATAAACTACCCAAAAGTGAGTCATTTGATAAGTAAACTAAAGTTACTATAATAATCTAAAAATGTTGCTGCAGTAGAATACTGTGAAGTAGCAACTGATATATTTTTAGTAGATTTAAGTATATAAGTTATTTGAGAGTAAAGCATTCTTCATCAGTGTTAAAGGACCCCGCACTAATCTTATGGAAAACCGGTTTCGGTGAAAATCGCTGAAATTTCAATATGATGTAGCCCATGCCATCCTGAACAAAAGTTACCATTGCGCCAACTCTCTGAATGCCCGCGTTTGGATTCTACAGGGGGTCAAAGTTCGATATTTTGACGATTTTTCAAAAAATCCGGAATTTCATTTTCATTGTATCGATCTGAATTTTTATAATGAAATAGTCCACAATATGTGCATCAAAAAGTTCAAATGACAAAAGTTTCTAGAATCAAAACTGGCGGGTATACAGAGGGTTGAACTTTGTTTTTGGTAATTTTTATCGAACTTTTTTTGAGAAAATATTCGTTTTCCTGCAGATCCATGTGCAATTGATGATACTTACAGTACATAAGAGGGCGATCATATTTTGCATTTGAACTAACCATCCAACTTTAAATATTTGAAAGATACGGGGCGATCAAAAATATATTTTCAATTTCGGAAAAATGTATCCCTTTGTATAGTCAGCTTTCACCAATATATTTAGCTGATGTTTTGAAAGTATGTAGCTAACATACATACAAATGTGTCACCGTCTGTGCTCATTAATCTGAATCCAAATAAAGTTGCGGCGATGGTCCAAAAAATATGGAGAAGGGATGTTTCGGAATAATTTTGAAATGATTTCTAAAATCGTCCGTGAATTTTTTTTATTTTCTGATATAATGTAGATGAGTCATTCTTGATCAAAAAGTTCTACAGTGCCTACCACGCGAATGCCACGGTTTGAGTTATACAGGGGTTTGAAGTATAGTATTTCCTTAATTTCTCGAATAATCAATAATTTCTTTGTAACGGAAAATAACATTGTTTCCTAGACAAACTTCGAAACATTTCAATGCCCAAATTATCTGAAATGAGAATTCATGAATATACAAAGGTTGCAAGTCAGTCTCATTATGTAAATATATTTTCGGACATATGCATGAGCATACGAATACGATTCATGTTTCATACGGTGTATGAAAATATAATACAAATTCTATAAGGACCATCATTTTCATTTTATGTTCCAGGAAAATACAGGATGAAAACAATTTTCGGAATGCTTCGAATGTGTCTGCCAGTAAAGTGCCATGCCAAGCATGGCCAAGTTACTGCAGAGTTTTCCAAGTAGAAGGGGCGTACATCTCCCTGCAATCCCAGAACTATTTTATTTTTCAAATGATGTCTTTTGATATACTAGTTTCAAGTTCAGGTAGTTCAGGTTTTATATATTCCCGAATTGTGTACAGTTGCTTTCATAGAAAAGTAGTACACTTAATTTCAGCAGTGTAAACATGACTTGCTTAATAATGAAAAATGGATTATATAATCCAATCTTCCGCATACAACCTATACTATAGGTAATTCGTCGGCAAGTATACAACAGAAAACAACTACTGCTGTACTGTTTTCTGTTGTATACTTGCCGACGAATTACCTATAGTATAGGTTGTATGCGGAAGATTGGATTATATAATCCATTTTTCATTATTAATTAATGGTCTTCCGTCAAGTAGTGTTGTTTATTCTTTACGAAATGACTTGCTAAAATTGATAACTGCCATATTTCTTTTGTGCCTCTTTAACGTTTTTAAAAAGCCAAAGACAATTTTAAAAGATCAGATTAACACAATTTACTGTACTAAAATAACAACATTTTCGTTTCCAAGACTTGTACCTACTACTTTTCTGTGCAAGTAACTGTATTATTCCATATCCAAAATAGAGCAGTCCTTGGAATGTCATTCGATTGCTGTCAGAGTTATGGATGTTTTTGATAGCAAACATATTTTGATGTGTTGAACGTAGATGAAATGTTAGTATTTTCTAATAATTAGAGAATCGGTTGATGTTTTGGTCATCAATTACCTGTTTTCTTTTATTTTCTGCTCTTCGAAGTTAAATAAGGTGAGATAATCATTATATTCAATTGTATCTCATATTGGAATATTCCCAGGTCATCATGGCCTATCAAAATCAAGTAAATTGCTTTGTATGCGATACCCGATCAAGACCAGCTCGAATGTCACATCTTCTTCATGGAGAAGAACATTTGGAAAAGTGTCAAATAGCTATTTCTAGGCGGGATGCACGAGGTGGTCCCCCTCTCATCATAGGAGAAGAAACAAGAATATGTTTAAACTGTAATCGATCTATTATGAATGAAATAAGACTTAATGTTTTGACAAAAACATCGAAACTCTATCCAATAAATGCAGGGCCAATGTTTTTGTTCATCGAAATATATTCATCCCGGATAACGTGAAGGCGTGCAGACATCATCTCGATGATAACGGTTTCATTTTGCCATTTCTATTACCAGGAATCCAGTTTGTAAATAGACCTTATGTGATAAAGGGACAGCAACTATCCATTTTCCTTCAAGGGCTTCGTTTTGTGGCTATTGAACACTCCAGCTATGAAGATGAGAACAATTTCAGTGAGGATGAGTTTCAGGCAATATCTCCTATAACCAAAGAACAATTTCGTAGTCTTTTTATGTTCTGTGATATGGTTCCGCAGGAACATGGTTATAGATATATAACGAAAAAAGACCTTATGACATTCCTCTGTAAATTGCGTCAGGGTCTGTCGGATGATTTCTTGAAGGTAATATTCCATTATCCCTCTAGGCAAGCCACCAGCTTAGCAATTTCTAAAGTAAGACAGTCTTTGATGCAAAGATTCGTTCCATCGAATATCGGCTTTGCAGCCATCGATAGGAATGTGTATATTAGAAGGCATGTGAGTGATTTTTCCAATATTTTATATAACCCGACCCCAGACAACCCGAAGGCCATCGTTTACATCGACGGATCATACGCCGCCATAAATAAAAGTTGTAATTTCAGGATATTGCGCCAATCTTTCTGCCGGTACAAGGGACATCATCTGGTGAAACCAGTTTTGATTGTGGCCCCGGATGTATATATACTGAGTATTCAAGGACCTTATTTCTCAGACGCTCGCAACAATGACGCAAGAATTTTGGAGAATCAGTTTGAAAGAAACTTAGAAGACATGAGGGGATGGTTTAATGAAGGTGACATTTTTGTTGTGGATCGGGGTTATCGAGATGCCATACCCTTACTGAATAATCTTGGCATACAATATGAAATGCCCGCGATTGTTCCACGAGGGCAACAACAGCTTTCCACTGAGGAAGCAAATAAATCTCGATTAGTGACGAAAACTAGATGGATAGTTGAAGCAAGAAATGGACATTTGAAAAGCATGTTTAAGTTTTTTGATAAAACTATCGAAATGCCACACGTACACAATCTTAGCGATCTATATCAAATCGCTGGTGCACTCATCAACAGCTTCCACCCCCCAGTCTCAATGAGAGGTGCCAATGCTCAGCTGGCACAAGAATTGTTACGAAAATCACAGGAGGTAAATGTCGTCCAGGCTCGAGTGGAAGTGGACAATCTTCATCTGAGAAATGGTCAATGGGTCCGTATGAATGGAAACCTGATTCCAAACTTTCCTCGCCTTACGATAGAATATCTAAGAGATTTGACCGTAGGTATATACCAAGTTAAACTTTCACCTTCGTATATACAGGATAAATTGCAAAGGGAAGAAAATGAAGAGTTTCAGGTCGATATTTTCGAAGAGGAACATGGATTCATGAGAGTCAGGGTTTTTTCGAGGTTCAGAAATGCCACAAAATATCAACTGTGGATCAAATATAATGATGGAGAAGAACCTGATGAACCAAACGAGCCCATATTAGGATATTTTTGTACTTGTAAAACCGGCGCCAGAACTTTAGGAACATGTGCGCATGTTGCCAGTGTTCTATGGTATCTTGGTCATGCTCGACATTACCCCAACAGTCGATACCCCTCAAGTTCCCTACTAAACTCAGCAATGGACGCGGCAAATAGACCACAACAAATGGTTCCTGATGGTGCGCTTGAAATAGTTGGGTAGTGAAACGATGACAGTCATGCCGGTGAATAAACTCCTCACAATTTATTTGAATAACACCTCAAAAAACCCAAGACCGGTATGTAGGTGGTCAATTTGGATGCATGACATTTCGTCTGAAGTCTAATTCTTTATTGCGATAGAAATCACTTGCATCCTCATTCTTCATTGCAATTGAATTAACTGCAGATTCAATCATTGTAATGGAAGATTTTTCCAATTATTTAAGAATGTCGCATGCTCTATTCAGTGATATCTATATAAGACCTACCCTACACTGATGAGGGGCAAAACCCCGAAACCGGTATAACTCGTTTCGGAAAACGAAATATGAATCGTCCGAAAGGCTGTCTTCATGGAAAAAATGTACTTGCTGAATTGATTCGACTCAGTTCAGTAGCTGTTGTGGTACTATCATCATTTCTGTTTTCTCTGAATCAGCCCATATGCTTGGAATCGTGCTGAATTCATGTTATGTACTTACTTTAATTCATATTTCATATATCTGTCAGTTGCGGTCACAATTTTTTGAAGACAATGGCAGTTGCGAAGACCTGAATATAAACCAAATCATCTCATTTCTCTCTACTTGTTTTTCCGCACACGATTTTTCTCGAGAATATATTGTTTTCATACTGGATTTTCCTAAAACATCGGGTGGAGACAAAGTGGTCCTGGTCCTAATAGAGTTTCTGAATATATAAAAAATATGAATAGTAAACGGATACTTATATTTTTGAAAAAACATTTTTTTTTGGACCAACCTTTGTATATTCATAAATTCTCAATTAAAATAATTTGGTCATTGAAATGTTTCGAAGTTTGTCTAGGAAACAATGTTATTTTCCGTTACAAAGAAATTATTGATTATTCGAGAAATCAAGGAAATACTATACTTCAAACCCCTGTATAACTCAAACCGTGGCATTCGCGTGGAAGGCACTGTAGAACTTTTTGATCAAGAATGACTCATCTACATTATATCAGAAAATAAAAAAAATTCACGGACGATTTTAGAAATCATTTCAAAATTATTCCGAAACATCCCTTCTCCATATTTTTTGGACCATCGCCGCAACTTTATTTGGATTCAGATTAATGAGCACAGACGGTGACACATTTGTATGTATGTTAGCTACATACTTTCAAAACATCAGCTAAATATATTGGTGAAAGCTGACTATACAAAGGGATACATTTTTCCGAAATTGAAAATATATTTTTGATCGCCCCGTATCTTTCAAATATTTAAAGTTGGATGGTTAGTTCAAATGCAAAATATGATCGCCCTCTTATGTACTGTAAGTATCATCAATTGCACATGGATCTGCAGGAAAACGAATATTTTCTCAAAAAAAGTTCGATAAAAATTACCAAAAACAAAGTTCAACCCTCTGTATACCCGCCAGTTTTGATTCTAGAAACTTTTGTCATTTGAACTTTTTGATGCACATATTGTGGACTATTTCATTATAAAAATTCAGATCGATACAATGAAAATGAAATTCCGGATTTTTTGAAAAATCGTCAAAATATCGAACTTTGACCCCCTGTAGAATCCAAACGCGGGCATTCAGAGAGTTGGCGCAATGGTAACTTTTGTTCAGGATGGCATGGGCTACATCATATTGAAATTTCAGCGATTTTCACCGAAACCGGTTTTCCATAAGATTAGTGCGGGGTCCTTTACTTGTCACTAGTAGTTATCAAACTGAGCACCAACTGCAAATAAAACGTAGATTGAGGCTTATAAAATAAAAAGTTTGCTTCTAGTAAAGAGTTTAATATCGTTAGGTTACATTGCGTTCCTGAAATTACATTAATAACAGCAAGTGATCAAATTCAGGAATCTAATTTTTCTTGTGGCTAATAAAGCGTGTACTTGTCCCATATAGTATACAAATTTTCACTTGGTGGTATGCAAATTTTACTTGCTACTATTAAATTTTTTTCCATTTTTTCATAATTATGTTTTACCTCTATGTATCTAAAATTCTGCAGTTCACTGTATCTTCTGAATGCGTTCCCTCAGACAAAAAAAAACCACATGTCGTCCTTACCAAAAACTGTAACAGGACGTATTTTATGACCGGACATAAGAATTTACCCAACCCCTAGTTTATCCTCTCAGGTCAAGAAACCGTCGAACACTTGTGTAGAAATAACGTTATCCTAACAAAGATTCTCAGAAATACATTGGTTACGAAGGAACATCTTTAAAACGAGTGTATCATATTACTTTTAAGAGTCTTGTAATAATATTTCCAAATAGGGCATTTCAGAGTACCATAGAACCTTTCAATATCCCAATAGTTTGCATATGTTATTTTTGTTGAGAGGCACAGATTTTTATGATAGGCCACCCAGAAAGCACTTTGCAGAGAGGATAGATGATCGAACTTTGAAATTGGACACAATTTCGAAAGTTAGTCTTTCGTTTCATTCGTTCAAGTCAACATGTGGTTGCGCAGTTTTATTAGTTTACTCAAGTTATTGTAATTGTCATATTTCAACTCTGTTCAATACGATATGCAATCTGGGTACTATCGTTAATTTTCATTCTTTGAAGATATATAAAGTCGATCTCTTCCACTTGTCTCTAAAAAGTTGATTCTTCTAATCAACTCTTAGTATTTGTTGTAATTGAATTATTTCGAGTCTTTTACGTTTTATCTTGTTATATTATTAGTTAATTGTCTGGCCTCATTCACCTTTTTCCGGTTTAAATTATATTATCAGTTAAAATCAGAAGTTGCTTCATCAAATAATTTGAGAAATGTCCCAAACATCTTTTGTTGTTATTTCTTATTGTTTTGTTTAATAGATATAAGTGTTTTGAATTATGGGTTTTATTCTCAAAAGTTATCCAGTTTACAAAAATCCTTTTGATTTGAGAGAAAATTATTTTACTTAGAGTTGAACAGAGTAAGTAAATTTGAGTGCTAAAGTGAGTTTCGCAACGAGTTCTCAATCCAGCATCTAGTATAGAAAGTCGGGATCATCTGATGAAAAAGAAAGGTGAGTTAAAATCTTAAATGCTGTGAGGTATGATTCCTGGTTCCTAGAAAATTAGAGCCCAACGTTCCCAATTATTATTATGTTTTAACGACTCCGCTCGGTCGAATCAGTTGTGATAATGCTCTATTTAATTATAAAGACAGCATTTGTTACATTGGTGTCAGTAATTTGGGGTATTTTCTGGAAAGTAGATATATTTGTTAAATAGGCTTCTTAAGGTTGTCTGGAAAATAAATAGATATTTTCATTATCTAATCTGTTTTATACATGAGAGACATCGGAAATATAGAGTAATTATATTCTTGATGAAATCAGAATTCACTTTTTCATTCTTCCTATAATATTGTCAAATATGCTTTCATTTAAATCGAAGATATTGTTGATAAATCTATTTCTATAAGTATGTTGTATTTTATTAATTCAGAAAGAGACAGAGTTTTATTATTTTAACAGAAAAACGAACCTATTTTGAATCCCATCACGTGCATTTTCAAGTAATTCGATTTCTAGTATCAATTGTCATGTAAGCTCTCAGTTAAATTAGAATAATAGCGAAAATTTGATTTGATTTCAGAGAAATTATACATTCACAGATATTATATTAGATCAGGTAATTCAAATTTCAAAGGCTCGCACAAGAGAATACTTGAGAATTGTACCTCCACATGAAAAAAAAAATAACCTTTCTTTCAGCATCCAGTGGTATTTTTTTTGAAGAATTGAAGAATGAGTACGTCGAAAAATAATGTTTAATTGTCAATTATAATGCGCATTCAAATGACTCGAAACGAAGGCTCCGGCTACAGGCCGTTAAACATAATAATTTGACAAATTTGGTAAGGAAACTAAGTTGAGAAATAAACTCAAATTGAAAAAATTATAAATGATAGCGAAAGTAATGATAGCAAGAAGTAGGAACCAAAATTAGTCAAATTATTCAAATATCAAAAATTGTTAAGTAATAAATAGAAATAAATTGAATAAGAAAAAGGAATACAATGAAATTTAAAACAGCATAATTCATTTTTATTTAAAATGCAGATTGAAAGACGAATAGTCAGGAATGTGATTTTTATAAAACCGTAAATTTTGGATGGTCATTGTACAAAATATTGCATCTTTCAAACCTACCGCTGAGGGTAAAATTTTGTGTTTGGATAGCTATTGAAATCGTATTGCCTTTCACTACTTTCGACCCAGAACAAGCTTGTAAATTATTGTTTTATTCGGCACTAAAGGCTATGACATTTATTGCCGAAGGGTCAAGAGCATTCGTACGAAATTTTGATTAAATGAGGTATAATAAACAAATGAATAATTATATTTAACGTTGAGACATTTTATTAAGTTTTTGGTTTGATAATTAGAGCAAAACCTATTATACTTCCTGTGTTTTTGTTGTTTGTTTATATCTTCAATAATAGTTAAAGTCGTCAAAATATTGTTCTATGAGAGACGTGTCAGAAGTTATTTGTTCAAGATCTAGTTTTATAGAAATATTCGAATATTCAATTGTATAAAAGTCAAGAAAGAAAAAAAAACACCCAGAGGTGTGAGGAAAATGCAATATGATTCAGAAATAAGACAAACATGGAAATTAAAGACTCCCACGAATGATGGCTGTAGTTTTCGAAAATTTCGTGTCACAAAATAACGAAAACCGTTTATGAACGGAGAATTTAATATTTTAAAATGTCAATTGTTTATAAATAAAAAGCAGATGGCGGCAATTGTTGATATTTTTGAACAAAAAAAAACATTAGTCAAATTATATAGATTTTCACATAATTTAAATGATGTATAGATGAATTATGATTTAGGTAATTTTGGTATTATATGCTCTGATAGGAATGGCTCACATAAAAGGACGAACCGGGTTTTTAAGTATTTTTCTTGTGTTACGAATTTAATAACTCAATTAAAGTCCACTCATATTTACGATAATGGATATTTTCCAGGTAATACTCTCCTAAAATGAACTGTAGCACAAATATTTTAATTTTTGTATCACCTCAAGTCACTACTGATAATACCTATTGAAGTAACTTTTGAGATCGCTCATCTAAGGCAATTTAACCGTAGTTTATTTTCACAACGCAGTTGTGACAGATTAACCATTTCTGTGGTAGTAACATACGAATAAAATCGTTGTTTTTTTCGTTTGTATTATTATTGTCAAATATCATTCAGGAAACTTGTGGTTTATAAGTTTTATTTCACATGTCTAGTGATTTGTTCTCTTGTTATTTTGCACCTATCGATGTTGGTTCTATTCCTAGGACTTCAGATTCCACTGTTTTGCTTCATTTCATAGAGTATCGTCAATACAAATTTTTAAGAATTATCTAAATGGTGCATTTCCTTCTCGTTTTCTATTGATATTGCCGTGTTCAAGTCAAGTGTGTTTTCTGCATGAAAGTTTCAGTTATTATATTATTGTCATCATTTCATCCACAAGTGACTATATTTTTCCATAAAGGGAATTGATTCTAAATTAACAGTAAGGTGAAAAGTGATATATTTGTAGCTGGTGAATGAGAAAAGTAGAACACTAGTTCGAAGAAATCCAAGGGTTTAATTTTTGAAGATGAACACAGAAATAACATATTTGAATATTATGAGATATAAAATGTGAGACCACCAGAGTTGCACTACCTGAATCCTCATTCAATATAATTTTGTAAAAAAAAAAATAGCAACGATTAACAAAATTTCATAAAAAAAAAAAATTTGATGCCACCTGCAACTGGGTAAATAACTTTTCCCAAGTAATGATAAATGAAAAAAAAATTAAGAACATTCCTGATGTCAACTGTGTCAGTATAGATATCAATTTTTCCAAACGATATTAATTATTGCTTTTAGATTATTTTCAGTATCATTTCTCTTCAAAGAAAATGTATCCAACTGAACTACAGAGTGCTATGATATTTTGTCAAAATAAATAATCAAAGTTCCACGGATACACCTATTCAATAATATGTCTACAAGTTACAGCGGGCGATGATGCTCTATAAAATCTATGAAAATTAAAGCCTAAACCAACAGAAAAAAAAGAACAAAAAAAAAGGAAAATTATAAATTCAAGTAAATGTCAGATACAAAATCTAAGTGGTTCACCAACACTTTATTCAGTTCGAAGCAAGTGTAACTATTTCGAATCATAAACCTTTATGGTTTGCAGATAATAAAATAATAAATATTTTTGGAAAGTTTTATAGATACTCCATTTACAAGCCATGGGTTTTTTCGAGCCATTATCAATCAATAATTTAAAGGTGATGTAATTAACAAATTCAATTAGAAAATATATTCAAGCTAAATTTATGGTGAAGAACTGAAACTGCTAAAATAGTCAATATTTATGTACCTTGTTTTTGTGATTGGTGTTAAAATTAGTTCAGGTACCAACTAGAAAAGGTTCAGTCATTTAACTGAGAAAGGCAATAGAGTCCATAGTCGCCACCGCCGACGGCATGTGAATAAGTATGTGATGGAAACCATAATTTCATTAGATGTTTTGTTAATATTCTTTCTTCAGGAATATTATCGAATTAAATATCGACTAATTTTTGTTAAAATGATATGAGTATCCTGAAAATTAAAAAAAAAAAACGCATTTGAGATATCTTCGTATCTTGTGGGACTTACCTACTTTTACAATGGTCTAAACGAAATTGTTATGAAAATTAATGATGAAATCGAAAATTACAGTACATTTATATTCGTATAGGATTTAAAATAACACATGTGTTACATGAATAATTAAATAAGTAGTACGCAGTAATGATTCATTGTATTCCCAGAAAAAAAATATGTATATGTGTATATGTATTTAAAGTAGCCGATTTTCTAGTAATTGAAAGGTAACCATTTCGAAAAAAAAAATATATATATATATATTAATATTAATAAGAATGATCAAACTTTCGAAAAATTGATTAATTCAAAAGGTATTAGAATAAATCTTGGTATAGTTGATAGTATTCAGGGACGAAAAGCAATTTACGAGAAATTGAGTAAAATTTCTGCATACACACGGATGGTATATAGTTTAGAGAAGAGGATCAGGTAACATTTGGATTTACATATGGTATTTATTACAGGTGAAATTATTTAAATTTTTGTTTTGCATACTACATTACAATGATATTGATACCATTACAGGACCGTATTTCAGAATTTTTCTGCCAGAGTAACTTTTGGTTTCATTTGCACAAAGTTTTTTTTATATTCAACCAAAATTTGATTGAATTTATGATATAATTATGATACGAATTTTATCGTCATACCATTGATATATTGTTTCTGAAAAGTTTAGGTTGAACTGGGGACGTTTCGTATTTTATCAAGAAACTTGCAACCAAGAATGTTATTCCTAGGGAAGGAAGTATAAATAAATAAAGTTCCAAACGGGGTATAAAAGTAACGTAAATGGAGATAAAAGAAAAAAAATGATTACAAAAAAAAACCAGCCGATAATTTAGCCGGAAGATTTGATCCGGAACATTGTACATAGGAAAACCAATACAGCTTTCTCTTCGTAGTAAAGGACAGAGGGACAAAATGCATGTCATTCGACCAAGGCTTTAGCTAGGAAGGGAGCGGGGGAAACCGATCATAGGCACCAGCAGGGCTATGATCATATTCCGGCAGCGAAGGATATTTCCGCGCCGAGGTGATACCGACCCCGTAATAGAAAATAAGTTGTATATAGATACCGATAGAGTAAATCGAAGAGCAAGTAATGCTATAAAATTGGTCGAGGAAAAATAAAAAGTGTACCCTTTAGCACTTCGCGTCGTTTCCCCAATGCCACAGAGAAACCAGGACGGTTTCCTCTGGCATCTTGAGCCGTTTGACAAAGGATCCTGTTTTTCCCGAATCCCGAGCCGAACTGAGCTGTAAACCAGGAAAGTGAAAATCGGAAAATTTTATAATTTTGATAGGGACTTTCCCAACCTCAAATTCTAGAAGGTGGATGTACCAGTTTCATGTTCGCGATTTGGGTGTCTCAGGGGAAGTCGACCCCCTGGAACGGTCAGGTCAGCTAATTACTTGGTTCGAAACCCAATAGAATTTCGAGGAATGTAAATGTTGTTTAAATTCGAGTATTGTGAGAGAGAAAATTGTTTAACTTTCCTGGAATAGGCTCAGTAGGAGAAGAAAAAGTTCTGGTGGTTTTGAGGAAGAATAAAGAAGATACCAGTTGGAAAGAATTCTAGAGAGAGAATTCGAGACCATAGGCTGAGGAGAAGAAAAAGTTCTGGTGGTTTTGAACAAGAATAAAAAAGAAACCAGTTGGTAAGAATTCAAGAGAAAGAATTCGAGACCATAGGCTGAGGAGAAGAAAAAGTTGTAGTCATTTTGAAGAAAAAAATAAAGAAGAAACGTTGGTAAGAATTCGAGAGAGAGAGAGAATTCGAGACCATAGGCGGAAAAATTTTTTTTTTGTAATTTTGAAGAAGCATAAAGAAGAAAACAGTTGTGGAAATTTGAGAAAATAGGCTGAAGCGAAGAAAAAGTTCAGTTACGAGGAAGAATAAATCGTAAAACTCTCAGTTAAGAGTCTGAAGAGGAGAAAAAAAAATTACAGATAATAATAATAATGTAGGAAAATGTGTATTGGTTAGCCGAATTAATTGAGAGTGAAATTTTGTATGTGAAAAAATAAGTGTTGAAATGAAAACAGATTGACAAATGGTGGCGAAGGATGGTGAATAATTGACACCAAATATGAAAATTGGTAAAACACGCGGGAATGGAAAGAGGATAATGATGTGAACAGGAAGAAACCTGACAATAAAAATAATGAAATCGTCATAAAATTGGCAAAGAAAATTCCATAAGCGATTATGAAAATTGGTAAAAAGTGATATACTGAGCGATTTTTATTCATTTATTTTTAAAGTCTAATAATATTTTAACTGAATTACTTAATTATTTTTCTCATAACGATTTAATAATTGGAAAGTTTCCACATTTAAAAATAAGCACTTATTCAACTATTTGACGAATGAATCTGGTAAGAGTATATTGAATGAAAGAATAACCTGTGAGATGAGAAAGGAACGAGAAATTGAGAGAAAATGAGAATCTAACAGAGGAATGAACTAACAAGTGTGGGAGATAATAGTTGAATTCGTAAATCGAATTTCATTGTTCAGACTTCAGGAATTAATTAGCTACTAATCTTTTGAAGTCTCAGAACATATCTAAGTAAGTATTAAGTTCAGTCGTTTCGAGTATATCACCGAGAAAATATAGACTAAAAATTTTCAATATTGTCAGAGGGACACATTGTAATAGAGGGAATGAAAAGATGGCACATAGTTATCTACATACCATCGAGAAGTGCATGAATGTCAGATTCCTGAAACTTTAGAAAGAAAGAACAGAATTGAATTAGTCAGACCATATTTTGTCAATTTGTATAAAAGCCTAACGGTAACCAATATGCACGATTATATCAAGAGGTCAAGTAAAGAAAGCCCGAAATTTACAACGGTATATTGCGGAAAATGACTAATCAGTGAAGGAAATCGGTTACTTCTAGACTAAACGAAAATAGAAATAATGCTAAAAAGTAAAGAAAAAAAAATAGAAAACGTAAATTCAAACACGAAGTGATATGCAGCACCGTATAGTTAGGAGAAGCGTAACCAAGGCAGTAGGATCGGAAACTCGCGAACAAAAGAAAACTACAGTATGATAGAAAACGTAACGGTGGAAATTAAATCAAACGGTAACGGAGTCAGAAGGGGATAAAGAGTATGGTAGCAAAGAGGGATGCGGTAGTTCCACGGAAATGAAGAACTTCGGACACGGCTGAGCAGGACCACTTCAATATCATCAGGGACCAAGAATAACCGATGGAGGAGGAATTCATAATTAGGTAACGGAGACTGGAATATGAGACTTCCAGTTTCCGAATTTCGTACTAACCACCAACAGAAATTATTGGATTCTAATTTAATTTGTATTTACAGGTATTATAGCAGCGGGACCCTGTTCTAATGGCCAGGACCCCAACGTAGATAAACCGAATTTGCTCTGAGGAAGACCAAGGATACCAAAGAAGAACCAGGACGCCACATCCTTTAGGACTACAGCTGAGGATACCACAAGACGAAGGACCAAGGACTCTAGACGAAGGAACCGAGACGACGATCCAAGGACCCCAGGACCCAAGATGCAGTTTCGTAGATTATTTCCAGCCGAGAGACATCGAGGATTTCTACCACCAACTTCGGAGAGATGAGCAGTCAGCGATGGGAGAGCAGGTTGCAGCATGTCAGGAGATCAAGGGAACATCACCATGCAGTTCCCACCACATTACCATTCCGAGAAGAAGATCCTGGAGAATTTTCACTTCTGATGCAGTTGTCCCCCAACTGGTGCCAAGCGAGGTGGAGCAGAGTTGTGTTTCTATTACTTGGAGCATGGGAGATATCGGTTGCAAGAGATAGCCAGTCCGAGGATAACATCTTCCTTTGGACACTTGGGAAGGAGTAACCAGTTCTCAGGAGACCAGATTCCATTTATTATTCACGTAGATGGATCGGAGCTTACCTGAAAGCTCTGTGAACCAAGGAACCGAAAACCAGGAAGGATTCAGAAGCCAATGGAATTTGGGTAGCACTATCAACATCTACGGAGCTACATCGACGAGTGCGTGAGTGAACAGACTTATGACTTTAGTGTTACGACCATGGGCGTGCGGAAACCCATTACGCGCGGGATACGAACTGCATAAACACAGACTGTAGAATTGTAAGTTTGAAAAATGTGAGGAGGATCTGGAGTAACAATTTATTTCGAGAAAAAAAAATTGTCACTATTCTTAGGGGAAAGGATTGTAACAGGACGTATTTTATGACCGGACATAAGAATTTACCCAACCCCTAGTTTATCCTCTCAGGTCAAGAAACCGTCGAACACTTGTGTAGAAATAACGTTATCCTAACAAAGATTCTCAGAAATACATTGGTTACGAAGGAACATCTTTAAAACGAGTGTATCATATTACTTTTAAGAGTCTTGTAATAATATTTCCAAATAGGGCATTTCAGAGTACCATAGAACCTTTCAATATCCCAATAGTTTGCATATGTTATTTTTGTTGAGAGGCACAGATTTTTATGATAGGCCACCCAGAAAGCACTTTGCAGAGAGGATAGATGATCGAACTTTGAAATTGGACACAATTTCGAAAGTTAGTCTTTCGTTTCATTCGTTCAAGTCAACATGTGGTTGCGCAGTTTTATTAGTTTACTCAAGTTATTGTAATTGTCATATTTCAACTCTGTTCAATACGATATGCAATCTGGGTACTATCGTTAATTTTCATTCTTTGAAGATATATAAAGTCGATCTCTTCCACTTGTCTCTAAAAAGTTGATTCTTCTAATCAACTCTTAGTATTTGTTGTAATTGAATTATTTCGAGTCTTTTACGTTTTATCTTGTTATATTATTAGTTAATTGTCTGGCCTCATTCACCTTTTTCCGGTTTAAATTATATTATCAGTTAAAATCAGAAGTTGCTTCATCAAATAATTTGAGAAATGTCCCAAACATCTTTTGTTGTTATTTCTTATTGTTTTGTTTAATAGATATAAGTGTTTTGAATTATGGGTTTTATTCTCAAAAGTTATCCAGTTTACAAAAATCCTTTTGATTTGAGAGAAAATTATTTTACTTAGAGTTGAACAGAGTAAGTAAATTTGAGTGCTAAAGTGAGTTTCGCAACGAGTTCTCAATCCAGCATCTAGTATAGAAAGTCGGGATCATCTGATGAAAAAGAAAGGTGAGTTAAAATCTTAAATGCTGTGAGGTATGATTCCTGGTTCCTAGAAAATTAGAGCCCAACGTTCCCAATTATTATTATGTTTTAACGACTCCGCTCGGTCGAATCAGTTGTGATAATGCTCTATTTAATTATAAAGACAGCATTTGTTACAAAACAACTAAAAGACCGACTCGAATTCATCTCGTGCCACCCGTATCGGACCTCGTTATCTCCTCGGATGGCAAATAATAGAATTTGTTTGCGCAGTATCCCGGCAAAAAGCAAATGCGCGTAAAGGCCGCATAAATTGAATTTCTGTTTTGCGGAGCTGCCTCGGCCGTCAGTGTCACCGGCTGCTAATAAGTTCTTCTGAGAATGCGCTTGACCCAGTCCAGAGGTGAATTACTGGCGGATCGCTCTCCGAATGGAAGAAGTCGCAAGTGAATAGATCTGCGAGCGGTGCATTGAAATGTAATTATTTATTCCTCGGTGTGAAGGAAACCGCTGCTATTGTAGCGGAAGAGGAAAAATCTTGCTACCGAAATTGTCTTCAGAGATCTCAAAAATATCGAAAAACTCAACAATTACCAGTTAATCTCATAGTGGGGAGGCAGATCGCCAGAATGACAAATTTTGTTCACCGTGAAACCTAACTTGCAACCAATATGCTACATTTTATTGCTACACTTCTTTATAAGTAGTATAGTATTACGGTTTACCAGGTGGAATGGAAGTAACTCCAAAGTAAAGAATGAACAGCAGCAACAAAATTCTAATAACTTGGACTCGGGGCTTCCAAAATGGCGGTGTGTGACACTAACGTTAAATCCCCATTACAGGTACTCTCGGTGATATATCAAATACCAAAATGACTATCCAAGTCCACAAATATCACCCGAGATTTTAAGCATGTAAAATAAATAAAATCCACGATAACGTGATAAATTATTCAAAAATTCATTATATGCGTTTAGTCACACAACTGCTTCAACAACGTAGCACATGGAAAAGGAAGTTCGATAAGATGGTTTTCTCCAAGAAGCCAAAACAACGCTATTTTCCAAAAAAACTATTTCCTTTTCCAGAAAGTCAAAATTCAGAAACATGAAAAGTATGTTCGTCTGTCTTAACTCACAGAGACTGTCAAATGTGTTATCTGTTCGTGCAGAACTGATTTTCAACAACTATAATTGGCAACGAATATTTAACAACATAGTATAATGGTTAGTATAAGTCAGAAGATATAGTAGGATCAAAATCAAATCAACTATGTCACCCTCCGTGCAAATAATGTTTTCCAACCAACAAACCAATGAATGACGTCACTAAAGCGCAAGAGAAATCCACTCAACTAAACGCCTACTTCACGAACAAACTCTCAAGGGTTGAAATGAGGTACTGACAGAAACAACTCGTTCAAATTGACTACTAATGATAACCTCGCAAATCGCGTAACAAATAATAACATTTTGAACATTATATCAAGCTGAAAAACAATATAATGTACGAAAAGATTTCACTCAAACAATTAGGTATTATTTGAATGTTTTAGACGATGTAGTAACTTGATTACTTATATTTCGGACGTCCATCATCTTAATGGTTGAAACATTTCTATCTCTTTCAATTTTTTTTTTCACAACTTTTCAATTGTTTGAATCCGCAATCGTCTTCTGGTGAATAGTGACAAAATCAGATGCTACGCGACCTTTTATAGGTCTATAATTAAGTGTAATTACGCGCGGTCTCGTGGCGCGCGTAGTTTCGCGTAGTTTCTCCCTCCAAAACGGTCCATGAGCGGTTTCCATACGTTTTTAATTTCCACGCTTGGTTGACTGAAGGCACCATTGGCTTCTATGTAGGTGGTTTCCATAAATTTCCGTTTGAACCAATGTTCCTCTCTATGAAGAACACTAGCTTCGTCCCAGAGAATTCGGTGGTGTTTTGTCCAGGCGTGGTCAGCAATTCCCGATTTTGATGTTTCCCCTCGTTGAGTCCACTTTTTGTGTTCGGCTATTCTTACTGATAATGGCCTCTTGGTCTCTCCGATATAGGAATCTCCACATTCACATGGGACTTTGTAAATACAGTTTTTGCTGGATTCTGTTGTGTTCTCTGGTTTCGTCTTGGTGAGAAAGCTTCGTAAGGTACTGCCGGATTGAAAGCAACTCTTGATGTTGTATTTATTTCCGATCCTTCTGATCTTCTCGGAGATACCCCTGATATAGGGAAGAGTGAGAACGGGGTTTTGTGGTCTTTCTTCGGTTGTCTTGGTCTTTTCGAGTTGTTACCGAACTTCTCCTATGAGCTTCTCGGAGTATCCGTTTTGGCGTAGGTCCTTTTTTATTTGGTTAATTTCCGCCTCCAATGACTCCTGGTTGTTGCAAATAGACAATGCTCTCTCCACCAACGTTCTTACGATTCCCCTCTTTGTGGAGTTTGGGTGATTAGAGCCGTAGTTGAGGTACTGCCCTGTGTGTGTCTTCTTCCTGTAAACAGAGGTGAGGATTCCAGTGTCTGTTCTTTCAGCTTTCACATCGAGAAACGATAGGGTACTGTTAGTTTCCTTTTCCATTGTGAATTTGATAGAATCCCTCATGTTATTCATTCTGGCGAAGAATTCCCCAAGGTGTTCATCTCCATGGTTCCAAATGATAAAGGTGTCGTCTACGTGTCTTAACCATAGTTTTGGTTTGTATTTTGCCTCTCTGATAGCCAATTCCTCGAACCACTCCATGTATATGTTGGCGATTACTGGAGAGAGAGAAGATCCCATCGGCAGTCCATCAACTTGGGAGAAGAAACGGCTCTTTTCTTGAAAGTATGAGTTTTGTAGGCAGCACTGCAGTAGTTCCTATATCGCTTGTACGGGGAGGTCAGTCCTTTCATGAAGCTGGATGTCTTCTTCCAGTTTCCTCTTGATGATGTTAAGGGATTCTTCTATGGGGACATTGGTGTAAAGGCTCTCCACGTCAAAGCTGATGAAACGATCTTCAGGCCCTAGTTCAACATCTTTGATAATGTCCACGAAGTCCACGAATTCTTGACGAACGAACAGCTAGTACCCTGTAAGGGTTGTAGTATCGGTAGAAGGTATTTCGCCAGGTTATAGGTCGGTGAGTTACGGGAGCTGGTGATTGTTCTTAATGGCATGTCGGGTTTGTGAATTTTCGGAAGACCGTAGAGATGAGGCGGTTTACTGTAATGTGGCGTCAAATGTGTCCGTTCTTTGTCTGGAATAAAGGTTTTGTACTTTGACAGAGTACTGTAGATTTTCCTTTCTATCGAAGATGTTGGATCCTTCTGTAGGAGTTTGTAGTTTCCTGTTTCGAGTACTGCTTCTAACTTGTAATCATAAGGAAAAAAATTTGAAAGAGATAGAAATCTTTCAACCATTAAGATGATGGACGTCCGAAATATAAGTAATCAATTAGGTATTAGATGTGAATCAATATTTGATTGAAATAGAATAGAAAATTGGACCAAATAACTCAATTCTGCATGATGTGGACATTGGCCCTTTTTCTTCCAAGGTACATAAGTATTCTCTTCCAGACTGAGATCTGGAGCAAGATATACACAAGATGATTTATAATGAGACCAACAAATTCCGTGTGCTGATTCTTTATATAAACATAATATGATATTTGTTGTTGTTTGTTCAAAACTTGTTATTTCCTTCAAACGGCAGCACCTTTACGAGCAACCCTCATAATTCTCCAGGAAACTTTTGTGAGGTAGGAGAGACCTGGCTCTTAACTTTTAAAGTGTGGTGCCGTTATGGTTGACAAGCAAACGTTCGACCATCACTACCACCATAAACAGCTGTTTTGATCTCATTCACAATTTAATTTCCGAAGCGTTTACTGTAATTTCACAATAAATTTGTAAATATTTTCTTGTGAAATTTGACACCTACAGAGGTAATCAATTATAGTGAAAATTCCACACCTGTAATTCTGAACCAATCAAAATACGTTATTTTGACAGATCACCATGGCAACGGAGGTATTCTAGTGGAAATTTTTTTCTCGTGGGATACCCAACAGCGAATTATACTGAAAATTTCACTCCTCTACTTTTTAACCAATAAGATGCCTTAATTAAGACTAGTTACCATGGCAACTAAAAAAATTTCCGGAAATTTTTTCGTGGCGCCACGATAATAATAATAATAATATAATAATATTTTTTATTGTCATAAAATCATCAAGGACATGGACAACGTCAAAAAAGAGTTAAATACATCGATAATGTAAAATAATGAGTAAAAACTTACAAAAAAAAAAACACTTCACGGAATCAACATGATGTAAATATAAAACTTCGCTCAATAGACAGGAAACAATATTAATCATTCACATAAATCAAACTTATAGAATACTTCTTCTTTCAAGTAATCAATGACTGAACTTTTGAATTTCTGAATATTGCTAATAGCTTTCAACTGAGTTGGCAGCCTGTTATAAGCCTTCCTTGCTCTGTATTCAGTACTCCGTTTAAAAAAGGCAGTTTTGTGATGTGGAATCTGAGATCAGCCCGGTTACGAGTTAACATATTCATTTCAGTTGAATATTTATCTGCATTTGTAGAGAACAAGATATCTAAGTGGAAATTTTTTGACAGTTGAAATGGTAAACATACCACCTTTAGTTATCTAAAATTACCAAATGGCGAAAGTCTGAGCTAGTACCCATCTGAGTTTCAGCATTTGGTTTAACTAAAGTTGGTAATATTTTTTATTTAACGAAACATGGTGGACTTGACAAGCAGTGAAATTAATTTAAAATGTCAGATGAGAGGTACAATCACAAAACTTGCCATGTCCTTTCTAATGGATTTCCAGTAAACCGATAAAAACTGTCAACAGTGGGTAATTCGATTTATTGCGATCTGGTTCTATTTATACATATACCAACTCCCCCATACAGATTTTATTAAAAGAAACCCATTGATTCTGCCAATTTTTCAATATTCTTTGTTGTAAATGGCAAGTTTTGTTACCGACTAATGAAAATGGCTACTTTTGTAACCATTGTTGTAGAATCGACCAGTTAGCCCAGTTGGTGAAGTAAATTTTACAGTGAAAGCACAAGTAATCAGCAATCTCGCTGTTTTTTTAATAATCAGTTTAGAGTATATTAGTTAATATAAGAAAAAGTTTACTAGTCAATCAATTTCCTAAAGTCAAAAAAAATTTATAAAAATATTTTTATTTTCAAAATCATAGAATATTTTGGGCTGTGATGGATGAAATAAAACATACTTTCTTGTAGGAAAAGTTTTTTCTACCAAAAAGATTTCTTGCACTTTTTATTATTAGAGTTATAGTTTGTCCGCAAAAAAATCGTTTAGTCAGCCGCGTGAGGATCTATTTTTTAGAACCGGGCGTATTACATTATAATCTGGTAAGTACTTACGAGATCTTAAATTGGAATTTCAAATTCTCTATATTCAAGACAAGTAGGAAAGCTGATCTTTCTAATGGTATAATTTATTCTTCGTTTTTAACAAAACATTGGATAGAAAAAAACGCGTATATATATACAGTGCGGCTTTTTTTAGTGCCCCCCTGTTCTTTTGAACGGTTCAACATACAAACATGAAAAAAAAAGGTTCGGAGGGTTTCACTGATACTACTTTTTGAAATAAAAAATATAGTGATTGCTCGACAGGGGGCGCGGGGGGGTACATCAACTCAAAATTTTTAAATGGCGTGGGGGGTCACGTTTCACATCGTTGAAAAGAGAATTCAATTCTCTTCACAACCATCTGAATATTTATGAAGTTTGTTGAGAATTTTTTTTTCCAATTTCGATTTTTATGCTTTTCGAAATTTTCGAATTGATGTGCCCCCAGCGCCATCTGTCGAGTAATTGCAATGTTTCTTCTTTCAAAAAGTAGTATCGGTAATACCCTTCGAAATGTTTTTGGTTTCATTATTCCACAACAAACCGTTCAAATTTATCGAGGCATGTGTAGTTTTCAGATCCTCTTTTATATTTGATATTTCGAATTTTAATTAAAAAAAAAATATTAACAAATTTCAAAAAAAATTAGATTAGGTTGTGAAGAGAATTGAATTCTCTTTTCAACGATGTGACACCCCGCGCCCCCTGTCGAGCAATCACCATATATTTTATATCGAAAAGTAGTATCGGTGAAACCATCCAAACGTTTTTTTTTCAAATCTGTACGTCGAACCGTTCAAAAGTTAACAGGGGGGGGGACTAAAAAAAGCCGCACTGTATATATATATATATATATATATATATATATCTATATATATATATATATATATATATATATATATATATATATATATATAAAAATATAAGTAAAAAAGTTATTGGGTATAACCCTCAAAATGTTGTGCAACCGTAGACACGTGTTTCGAGCTTAAGCTCTCTTCAGTACGATAAAAATCAAGTGCGAAGATGTACAACACTTGGATGTAAAAATTAGTTGTTGCCTTGTGAGTACAAGGCAACAACTAATTATTCGAATATTGCGGAATAAACGTTTATTTATTAGAAACAAATGATGCATTAAAGTTATTTAAATATACCTCATTAACACTCAATTCAAATTTATTTCCAATAAATATAGGTCTTACTATAGATTAATCAACAGTAAATAAGACATTATTCATAATAAATGAAGAATATTTATTAATATTATATATTTCATTGACATTTGATAAACACATTTTTATTATAAATATGTTTCATTTATTGAAAATGAACTTTAGTAAATAAAAAACCTCAGCATTTACTCCAAATAAATAAAGAATATTTATTAAAAATATTGTTTATTATTAATAAACCAATAGGGACACAAGATGAGCCTTCTGAAATCAAAAAATCAACATGGAAGAAATTAGAATCTATTTACCTTTTATACAAAATTACCTTAACAAATATTTATTAATTCCATAAAACTGTTGTCTCTCAAAAACTTTTACTCCTGAACATGGTCCATTATGGCGAGAGAGACAGCCTTGATGAAATGATGTGTTACCTACTTGTAACTTTTACAACAGAATATATGGTTGTATTATGTTAGAAAATAGATGCACAGTCCATGCATATAATAATTATAATACTAGTGTTGTGTCTTCTATAACTATGAAGAAATTGTTTGATTTTGAATTACACTTCAATCACACAAAAATAAATAATTACAACATGCGACTTTAACCTACACAACGCAAATGGCGCACCCACGACTCAACGACAAACGACGAAACACGAAACCCTGACGTACGACGTGTCACGTGGCCCATCAGCGAGCCCAACCACGGCACCTATCGCGGAGATTTTATAATAATGGTCAGCGCGGTATTTTCAATCAATGTTTATTATCTGGTACTATGACTTATTCACTTCAAATAAACTTACAATCAATAATGAATAAATTTTTAGTAATATCACCCAACAAATGATTTCATTAAGAATAAATTTATATTGTTAATTATAAACACATGGACCTCAAACAAACTATTTATTTTTTATTAGTAAATTATATTATCGCGTTTATTAATATTAAATAAAATTACCTAATACAAAATAAAATTTTCTTTTTTTATTAATTGTAAATGAAAGGCACCCAAACAAATATTTATTAACTATGAGCCCTATCTTTTTTTCAGTGGAGATTCTTATCTATGAATGAGATAAGGAAGAATGTTATTCAGAAGTATCACTCAGAAAATCGCTCATTCCATTGATGCGTGAATAATTGCATCTCTTTCGCTAGGCCTCCTTTATTTTTTCTCTCAAGTTATATAGGGTCTTTCTCAATATCTATCAGATGTAGTTTAATGTCCAGCGTGGCTTTAGCCGGGGTAGTAGTTGTTTTCTGTTAGATATTACAAAAAATAACTTTAATTTTATAGCAGGGTTTTTCAATTTCCAGAGGAGTCATGTATTGATTCAATTTTCAATTGGGAATATTTCTCTTTAAAAGGCAAAATGAATATTATTATGTTATCTGTTCCTGTAGATATGTGTCAATTATTTCTTAATGATGGCCAGAGCCTATTTGCAGATATGGTTTTATTGAGTGGCTGCTACCATGATCGGTTATTTTAATCAATTGCTGTTCTCCAATTCCCATTTGGCTAAAGTTGAAACAGCAGTGGCCCTCGCAGGATGATTTGTATTTTGATCTTTTTGACATCAATTCCAATCAACGATGCAGCGGATTTGAACCAGGAATATATTGTATTCTGTCCAACTGGACTGTTCTTGTACCAGCCTTTGGAACTGGGATTCATCCAGTTTGAATTTGGCGTCAAAGATAAACGCTTCGTTTTGATGGGGCCTCACTTGCTTGTTAGTTTTTTTAACAGTCCCACTGGGCATATTTCTTCGTTGAGTGTATTCGGTACACTTATAGTCAGCCATTTTCTTTGAACCGCCTTGGGTGGTCTTGGAATAAAACGGGTTATACTCAGTGCGGCCTGTTGTTTCCCCTCTATTGTTAATTTCTTCCACAAAATATTCGAGTTATGCTGTTCATTTCCTCTCCAGATCAATTCACGACCAGCAACGTGGAAAAACGTTTTCTACGGTCCTTCCGAAGTGTTTTCGTCCCAAAGCTCAATAATTTTTCTCAGCTCGTCTGCTGATAGTGCAGATGAACTTTCCTTTCCCTTGGTTGGATCCATTTGTAACTTCCGGCGATTAGCAGTTTTTGCAGCTGTTGCGTTCAAAAATTGTATGTCAGAGAATGGATTAAATTTGCAATTATACTTTTCAAAAAAAATATTCCTGCAACTGCTTGGCTGTGGGATTCCATGAAACTTCGATTCGGAGTTATTTTTTCGCATGTTGAACCCATAGTCTTCAAGAGTAAGCGCCAGTTCTTCCACAGGTATATGCGCTCTATCGAAATTAAACGATTTTTCTGCGCAATTGTAAACTGCCTTCATACGCTTGACTTCGATTTCCTGGTATTCGCGGGAGTCAACTGCTCAATCTCCTGGCGAATATTTTCTTTACTTTCTTTACCGAAGCGAAACTTTTTTTTACGTCGTGCCACTTGACCAAAGAGACTAAACTAACAAGGAGAGTTTAATAAGCTCTAGCCAATCAGAATCTTGTAGCATCAACGCGTCATAGTGACGAACTTGGATATGAATACAGAGTCGAACTCGAACCAAGCAACAAAACTGCCAGAAGTAACTCTCATATACCATAAGAGTTAGTCAGTCACTGTCTGTAGAGAACGGCGACCATGACACGTCCAACTACGTCACATTTCGCCACAATTGTTTTTTCATCTCTTTCTACTAGTGTCCCCATTGTCTTGTGGGGATTAAACTCTCCTTGTTAAATTTTAGTCTCCTTGCCACTTGACAGCTTCGAAAGTGAAATAATAATTTCGAGGTTAGGGTCTCACTTAGTTACCATGGCAACTCAACAATCAAGTCGACCACACATTTTATGTTTCGCTGGTTACTTGACAAAGAAAATACTGTGTATTGTTGGGAATCGAAAAATAAATTTTAAAATTTTCGATTTTCCACCACAATTCGGTGTGGAATTTTCTTACCGAATACCACCCCAGGTAGCACATCATATCGGCTGAATCTTGGTTCCATATTGGGCCAATATAGATATATTGTAAATGAAAAATCAATATTGGTCCAATATGGGTGAATATTCAAAAAACAATGTTATAATAATAATAATGGTGGAATATTGGTTGAACTAGTTTTGAATGTAGATTATCACATGAAATATTGGGTCAATATTGGTTGAATAATTTCTACCAATATCGATAATACAATATTGGTTATATACTGTTTTCCACATCTAGAATAAATATTGCAATCCAAATATTCCAGTCATATCGATTACATGGAAAAAAACTATATTGTATTTCCAAGTTTGATAGCATATTGGTTGAATATGATTTCCACTTTATTTGACAAATTGTAATTACTCATATTGAGTCAATATTGGTTCAATGATATTTACCAATATCGATAAAACAATATTGTCTTCAAACATCGTTTTCAACATCTAGAATAAATATTGCAATCCCAATATTCCCCTCATATCGATTCAAGGAATAAAAACTATATTCTATCTCCAAGTGTAATTACACATTGGTTGAATATCATTTCGCCAATATTCAACAAATCTTATTAATTAATATTGGGTCAATATTGGTTCAATAATAGTTATCGATATCGTTAAAACAATATTGTCTTCATATTGTTTCCTACATCTAGCTTGAGATGAAATTTGAATATTGGCCGAATATTCAATGAAACATATTTAAATTATTTCATGATCAAACCTGGATAAAAATCCGCTAGGTGGCTCTACATATAGAACGTCTTCTAAAACCTACGAAAGTTTATTAAATACTTCTCTTAACTTGTTTTCAAGTCAACTCACTCAGTGGTTAAGGCGATCAAAAGGCAGACTCTGGTGTCACCTTCATCAACTAAAAGACATTTAATAATTAACCAAGGTATATTGACGTCCTCCAATATAACCAAATGATATTGTACCAATATCGATAAATATTTTAAGGCCATTATTGCTTCAAGAATATTTCACCAAAATGGAATTTTTAAACAATATTCGACCAATATCGCAAAATGTTCACATTTTACTTCTCGACAATATAACTTTTGAATATTGTACCAATATTCTCAGAATATTGTATCAGCGATATTGTACCAATATCGCCAAATATTTTGAGGCCAATATTGGTTGGGGAATATTTCGCCAATATTATTCAAGTAATATTGGACCAATATCGCCGAATGTTCACATTTTTTTTCTCGCCAATATTGCATTTCAAATATTTCGCCAATATGTTCACAATATTGTACCAATATTTTACCAATATAAGTGTGCAAAGTCAGAATTAGGCTAATTCCGAGTTGTAAAGTCGGAATTATACTAATTCCGAGTTGCGAAGTCGGAATTATGCTAATTCCGAGTTGTGAAGTCGGAATTATACTAATTCCGAGTTGCGAAGTCGGAATTAGGCTAATTCTGAGTTGTGAAGTCGGAATTATATATTTTTTATTCTATGTTGCCCTTGTACGCTTTCGTTACCAACTCAGGTTACGATCAAAATTTGTTAGTGTAAAATAAACAAAGAAAATATGTTGCCGTCATCGGAGGAGATATTTACAATGGAATTGTAATTCAGTACTGTTAATTTATAATCCAATCACAGACTTCAGGTAATTTCACAATATCACGTTAACTCACATCATTATTGAAATTTTGAATTGTTATTTTGCCATGAGAAATTCTCTATTGAATCACATTCACAAATTAATTTCACAACACGTTTGTTTAATCAGTGGGTACTTTCACGAACATATTGTGAAAGTAACATGTGAAATCACAATACTCTTTCAGTTGTACTGTGATTTATACATTGTCATTTCATAAGTTTCAAGTAAATTCACAACGTAGATATACAAATAATAATAATTTCACAAGTATTCTGGAGTCTGCTCAAGCCCCAGCGTTCACTGTATTTTCACAATGAATTTGTAAATTTTTGAATTTTCTAGCGAAATTTCACAACTACAATGGTAATCAATTATTGCGAAAATTTAGGGCCACAAATAACCTATGATTTCAACTGTAATTTCACAAAACACTTTTATAAGTGCATTTTTGATTTAAAATACTAAAATGTTTGGCCTACTAGGTTCAAAGGAAAACTAATCTCTTCATCAATTTTTCCACGAGTAAACCAATATATTTGCACAAACAAGCAACTATCAGTGAATTTCAAAGTCAAATTATATAAAAGGAAAAGTCCCGTTAGAAAACACTCGAATAACTAACTAACAGACAACATGTACATAAATATTATAAATTTATCTTTGGCACATTAGCCGGCTAATTTATGCTGGGATCTGAATTTATGCAGATATATTCATTCGTTTTGTCATTGAAATGTTAATGTTAACAATGCAACTGCACTTGGCAATCACCTCAATCTCTGCGATATTGTTCGGCTGCCGGCGTCGATCTAATTCCAGTCACATACCGACGCATGTAGTTTGTTTGATTGATTGGAAGGGCCGCAACGTTTCGGAAATAGACCTGAAAAGGCGGCGGATGGGACATAATGGAACTGCAAATGTTAGCAGAAAGGAGGTTTACAAGGTATAGAGAAATATCGGAAAGACAACCAAACAATTAATTCAAAGACATCAAATTAATTAACCTCAAATCGTTTGAAAATATCAAATAATAATGATAAAAATAATGAATTTATTAGCCATTCACGTACAGTTGTAGGGTAAACCAGACAGTCGTTGGACGAATAATAATACTTCTGCATAAATTATATGGCAAATAGATTATACTGGTTCATTCCAAAGGTACATTTGTACCATTGGAATACATGAATATTTGTCAATAAGCCTGTCATATGATATTTGGACAATTTTGTGTTTTTTTTAATAATATACAATAATGTTAGACGTTGCAAAAAAATACAGTTAAGTACTGGAAAATTTTTTTATATTTATTGGACACTTAGTATACAGTTGTTGGACAAACATTTTTGACCTTATGAAAAGTTTAGGTTTCTCTAATGGTTCAGCTAGTAACTTTTTCCTTCTTTATACATATTCCAAAGTATATCTGTGTCTTCCTCTGCATAATTTTTTTCGTTTTCTTCATTTATCTCTTCGTGATATGTCTCCATAACTGTTTTGTTTTTATTTACATTTCCATGAATTTCTTTGGCAACACCTTCGATATTTTTCGCAGGTTGCTCGGTTTCGTATTCATAGGGTTCATCTTCTTCCGGCGAGATGCTTGAAGTATAACTTTCAGAATCCTCCTTGTAACATATGTGACACAAAAAGTTATCACCGTCTTCTTCGTCGGGTATGTTGTCCCTATGTGATTGTGGAATGCATTATTTGTGAAATAATCCTTGGCATTCGTCACATCGTAGTTTATACGAAGTTTTTAAAATGGAGTCAGAAACTTTGCATTGCTGTTTGTTATTTGTGGCTTTTTTCTTTCTTTCCGCCTCTTTGGTTTTTCTGACTCCTTCGCGTTTTCTTTTCCGTTCTTGTTTTGTAATTTCTTCCTCCTTTTGCATTTCTCGTTTTTTCTCATGCATTTCTTGGAAACGTTTTGCTGTAATAGCAAATGGAAATCTTTCGGTCTCTCGTTTTCCTTTCCTGACTGAAGGGGGGTATTTTCCTTCAGATCATTATTTGTTTCTGGTAAGATAAGGTTGATAGTTGAGTTTTGATCGTTGGAATGCCTCAGAGAACTAATCGAATATTCGGAATCAATATACTTACTAACCAAAGTAGAAGCTGCAGAATCTGAGTTGATATCGGGTGTTAATTGTTCAGTTTCTATAGTCGCACTAGTTGAAGCTTTCTGATTTTGGTTAATATCAAATGATTCCATTATTCTTTCTGCTGGTTCATGTATTTTTATAGTTACATCTTGAATAATGTTTATTTTCTCAGAAGGGTTGAGCTTTCGTTGAACTTTGAAATGTTGCCAGAGTTTGTATAATTTGTAGAAATGGTCATTGTCACCTTGATCCTGAATTGTTTCTATTTTTTTCGAATTTTACTATAATCTCCTCCCCAATAATGCTTTTGAAGTGTCTGTAGTCCATTAAAACATTGGTTTCTCCATCTGACGTGTCAGTCTCCTTACTACCTGCACCCAAACACTTTGAGTAATCTACAGCATCTGCACTAAAAGGGTATAGCCCACAAAGCCTAAACCCTTTGATGAGGTACTCCGGTTTAATGATAGAATCTACAACTGTTTTTAAAAGAGGTGCAAATGTAATTTTATTCAATGACTCGTCTGGATTATCTGTTTGCCATTTTCTCACAGCATTCCTCCATGCTACTTTAACTGGTCTGAAAACTGCAACATCAGCGGGTTGTATAATTCTTGATACTTTGGGATAGAGAGCAATAACTTCAATTTTCAGTTCATTACAGAGAAGACTCAGCTCATATGTTAAATGGGATTTATGGCCATCGGCAAAAAGAATGACGGGGAATATGATTTCATTTTCAAGTAAGTAGGGATGGAAAACATTTGCGATGTATTGATAAAACGTCTCTGTAGTCATCCATCCATTGTCGCTTCTTCCAATGCCCCAGTTGGGATCCAAGCCTGACGAGATTTTGTCTGGAATTCTTTGGTATGGGTAAACTACCATCAGACAGCATATCGCACCATTCGCCGAAAATGTGAACATAACTGTAATACATTCTTTAGATGGTGCCTTATCTACGCTGTATAAATTCTTAGAGACCCTCTTTGCAGAAACTTTTCCTGTGAAAGGACAGATGTGAAATCCAGTTTCATTGATATCACATCTAACAAATCTTTTTGAATGAAGTATTCTTGTAATTCAGAACACCATTTGCGAATATCTGCTTCCGAAACACATGAACTGGCAGATGTCACTCCTTCACTGGTTCTTCGGCTAATTTGTGGGTGGCGTTTCAAAAAAGCCTGTAAAGTGTGAACTATATTAACTAACCTTTGTAAATTCGCAATTTTTACCTTAAACCACCCATCACCCGGTCGGTTATCCTTAAATGGATTATCCCTCGGGACAGCTATTAAAAATTTCTTAACACTTTGCACTTCTTACAGGGAAATCCTTTTTTTGCCATTTCAAATATCCACCTGTAACAGAAACAGTATGTTGAAAATTATGTCTGTACCTATACAAAATGAAAAAAAAAAAACATACTGAACTAGAGTATCTTTCTCTTCAGTTGTAAAGACAGGAGAGGGACCAAATGTAGACTTATGTCCTGGATGCTTTTTTTTTA